>CM064914.1:52388742-52929259 GCA_032727855.1 Quercus ilex subsp. ballota | reverse complement strand
GCTTGGAAATATTTTTCCACTAGCGCGAAATCAATCTTCTCGACTTGAAATTTTGCTTAAAGACTACTTTGGCTGGCTGTTACCCACGAGCGTTAATCGAGTGGATAGTGTTCTGAAACATGACCTTCGATAACTGTTTCGAAGATAACTTTTGAACGGTAAGGAAGTTTTAGATGCTGCAATGAAGTTTTGGAAAGTACACATTCCGAGCTTGAATTTGAACCCAAATTTTGTATTTTTCTAACGAAAATCAAGAGGGTTATTGTCGGTTGAATATGTCCCACCGCGTTATTTGAAATACGGATTCCAATTATGTCCCGATAGAAGGGAGGAAAAACGGAAGTCAAACGTTTTGCTCACGAATTTGGCTTGGAAATATTTTTCCACTAGCCCGAGATCAATCTTCTCGACTTGAAATTTTGGTTAAAGACTACTTTGGCTGGCTGTTACCCACGAGCGTTAATCGAGTGGACAGTGTTCTGAAACATGACCTTCGTTAACTGTTTCGAAGATAACTTTTGAACGGTAAGGAAGTTTTAGATGCTGCCATGAAGTTTTGGAAAGTACACATTCCGAGCTTGAATTTGAACCCAAATTTTGTATTTTTCTAACGAAAATCAAGAGGGTTATTGTCGGTTGCATATGTCCCAACGCGTTACCCGAAATACAGATTCCAATTATGTCCCGATAGAGGGCAGGAAAAATGGAAGTCAAACGTTTTGCTCACGAAGTTGGCTTGGAAATATTTTTCCACTAGCTCAAGATCAATCTTCCCGACATGAAATTTTGGTTAAAGACTACTTTGGCTGCCTGTTACCCACGAGCGTTAATTGAGTGGATAGTGTTCTGAAACACGACCTTCGATAACTGTTTCGAAGTTAACTTTTGAACGGTAAGGAAGTTTTAGATGCGGCCTCAATGTTTTACAAAGTACACATTCCGAGCTTGAATTTGAACCCAAATTTTGTATTTTTCTGAGAAAAATCAAGAGGGTTATTTTCGGTTGAATATGTCCCTCCGCGTTACCCAAAATACAGATTCCAATTATGTCCTGGTAGAGGGCAGGAAAAATGGAAGTCAAACGTTTTGCTCACAAATTTGGCTTGGAAATATTTTTCCACTAGCGCGAGATCAATCTTCTCGACTTGAAATTTTGGTTAAGGACTACTTTGGCTGGCTGTTACCCACGAGTGTTAATCGAGTGGATGGTGTTCTGAAACATGACCTTCGATAACTGTTTCGAAGATAACTTTTGAACGGTAAGGAAGTTTTAGATGCTGCCATGAAGTTTTGGAAAGTACACATTCCGAGCTTGAATTTGAACCCAAATTTTGTATTTTTCTGACGAAAATCAAGAGGATTATTGTCGATTGAATATGTCCCACCGCGTTACTTGAAATACGGATTCCAATTATGTCCCGATAGAGGGGAGGAAAAATGGAAGTCAAACGTTTTGCTCACAAATTTGGCTTGGAAATATTTTTCCACTAGCGCAAGATCAATCTTCTCGACTTGAAATTTTGGTTAAAGACTACTTTGGCTGCCTGTTACCCACGAGCGTCAATCGAGTGGATAGTGCTCTAAAACATGACTTTCGATAACTGTTTCGAAGATAACTTTTGAACGGTAAGGAAGTTTTAGATGCGGCCTTAATGTTTTGGAAAGTACACATTCCGAGCTTGAATTTGAACCCAAATTTTGTATTTTTCGAACGACAATCAATAGGTTTATTGTCGGTTGAATATGTCCCACCGCGTTACCCGAAATACGGATTCCAATTATGTCCCGATAGAGGGCAGGAAAAATGGAAGTCAAACGTTTTGCTCACGAATTTGGCTTGGAAATATTTTTCCACTAGCGCGAGATCAATCTTCTCGACTTGAAATTTTGGTTAAAGACTACTTTTGCTGCCTGTTACCCACGAGCGTTAATCGAGTGGATAGTGTTCTGAAGCATGACCTTCGATAACTGTTTCGAAGATAGCTTTTGAACGGTAAGGAAGTTTTAGATGCGGCCTTAATGTTTTGGAAAGTACACATTCCGAGCTTGATTTTGAATCCAAATTTTGTATATTTCTGACGAAAATCAAGAGGGTTATTGTCGGTTGAATATGTCCCGCCGCGTTGCCCGAAATACAGATTCCAATTATGTCCCGATAGAGGGCAGGAAAAATGGAAGTCTAATGTTTCGCTCACGAATTTGGCTTGGAAATATTTTTCCACTATCGTGAGATCAATCTTCTCGACTTGAAATTTTGGTTAAAGACTACTTTGGCTGCCTGTTACCCACGAGCATTAATCGAGTGGATAGTGTTCTGAAACATGACCTTCGATAACTGTTTCGAAGATAACTTTTGAACGGTAAGGAAGTTTTAGATGCGGCCTTAATGTTTTGAAAGTACACATTTCGAGCTTGAATTTGAACCAAAATTTTGTATTTTTCTGACGAAAATCAAGAGGGTTATTGTCGGTTGAATATGTCCCGCCGCGTTACCTGAAATACGGATTCCGATTATGTCCCGATAGAGGGCAGGAAAAATGAAAGTCAAACGTTTTGCTCACGAATTTGGCTTGGAAATATTTTTCCACTAGCGCGAGATCAATCTTCATAATATATTATAAGAAATTTAAAAAAGAATGCAATGAAAAGAAAAATAAAAAAAACTAAAAAAAGAAAATACAAATACCTGGAGCACACAACACAAGCACAAGCTGTCAAGCACAAGCACAAGCGTAAAAGCTTCACAAAATTGAGTCACAAATTGAGGGCCCCACAACAATAGCTTACTGACAATGATAATGAGAAAGAGACAAAGTTAGTCACTTTTTATTGTCTAAATTCAACACATAGTACGTTTACCAAAGAAAAATTGAACACATAGTCCTAAACTTGCCCATGACCTAAATTATCAAATGAAATTATTAATTATTAAATAAAAGATAAATAATCATTTAAATGTCAATACATGAAAAAATATATATAATAAACAACAACTAAGTACATGAATATATATTGATTATAATATATTGATTATTATAATAATAAATAATATATTATAAGAAATTTAAAAAAGAATGCAATGAAAAGAAAAATAAATAAAAAAACTAAACAAAGAAAATACAAATGCCTGGAGCACACAGCACAAGCACAAGCTGTCAAGCACAAGCACAAGCGTAGAAACTTCACAAAATTGAGTCACAAATTGAGGGGCCCACAACAATAGCTTACTGACAATGATAATGAGAAAGAGACAAAATTAGTCACTTTTTATTGTCTAAATTCAACACATAGTACGTTTACCAAAGAAAAATTGAACACATAGTATATACATTACACTATTGCAATTCTGGAAAGTGCAAAACCTTTACTTTTAAACAAAGGGATGAAAAGCAAAGAACTAAAATCTGAAAATATTAAAAAAAGAAAGAAGAAGAGGGCAAAGGTAGTGCAGTGGCGAGAAGGACTGAAGGAGGTTGAAGGGTTAAAGAGAAAGAACTGAAAGAAGAAAAAGAAGAAGAATGCAAAGCCCAAGTCCTCAATGGAGACAGAGAGAGTGAGAGAGAGAGAATCACTTGTGTAAGTTTGTAAGAAAGATTTTTTCTGTTCTGCAAGACTGCTGCAACTGTGTGGCCGTGTGGGAGAGACAAAGTTTCAAACTTTTCAATTTTTTTTCCGTGTACAAGTAAGCCCTAGATGTTTTCAGATAAAAATTAGAATTTTATTTTCTCTTTTATTGGTTGAGGTAATTGTTAAAATACCTGTATTCATTTTAAAGATGCTAAATGTGTAATTATTGTAATTTGTTGATATGTATTTGTGGATTGTATTTTATTTAAATGAAAATTGTATTTATTTTTAGACTTTATATAGGTATATTATCAGGGATGGAGGGCCAAAATGACAAAATTATTTAAGATATTTAAAAAAAAATTATAAAATTTTTCAAAAATTTTGGGGGGGACCAACACCCCCTCGGTCCTCAAGTGGCTCCGCCACCGGGCGTGTTACCTATTTGGCATATGTTCAAATGCAAATCTGCTGTGTGGCTAGTGATTTTTCTAGAATGAAGAAGACATCTTCCCGTCATAAAATCTAAAAGTGTAAAGCCCAAAGGTTTTTATGAAAATAGAGCAAAATTTAGAATCTTATTTTTTACTTTTTGAATAGCTATAATATTTTCACAACAAAGTTTAGTGATAAATTATTATTGATTTTCATTGATTCTATTATTAACATCATTTTTTTTACCTACTTTCACCTTGACTTTGTTGTAAAATTATTGTAAAAATATTATATTCTTAAACTTTGTTTTTTTTCGTTATTAATATTTTTTTTGAAAATAGGAAATTTTAAATATATTTTTTAAAAAATTATCTCATTATCTTATTTTTGATAACAACCTTAATAAATAAATAAAAAACTATTCTTAGCTTTTCAAAGAAAAACCTACGTATACGCATGAGAGTTTTTTACGTGCACGTTAATTGACAAAAAAAATTATTAAAATATTAAATTGCCCTGAAATTTGAATTCGTCGTTCTCTATAAGTAGTAACTCCCCAGACCATCTTTGTCTTCATAAATTGCTTCCTTCTCATAAAACAATTCCGGGCAAAGATGTGGGTGTTTGTGGCGTGCCTTACAGCTATACTTGTTAAGCTCGGCCATTGGATTTACACCCAGACGAACCCCAAGTCCTGCAATGGGAAACTGCCTCCTGGTTCAATGGGCTTTCCCATCATTGGGGTAACCATTGAGTTCTTCTCTCCCTATTCTTTGCATGACATTCCACCTTTTGTCAGGAAAAGAATGGCAAGGTAACAATATATATACATATATCACTGCAATATTGAATATTCTGATGCTCTTAGAATACACAAGAACTTTTCAAATATTACTTGGTAGGTTGGCATGCCATGGCAGTGTTTCATATCAGTAATACGCACGTTATGAACAAGGCCGGCTTAAGGTACTTTGGGGCCTAAAACAACAATTTTGAGTGGGGCCTTTTTTTTAATTGAAATATTAAAATTTTTTATCGGTTGATTTTTTTTTCTCACAAAAATAGTTTAATTTGTTAACAAAATAACAACTAGTAGTGTTAATGTGGACCCATACAAGAGAATACAAGTAATTTTTTTTATAACGAATCAACGAAATTCTCAACAAAAAATTGAATTTGAAATTTATTTAAAAAATTAAAACCCTAAGAGATAGGTATAGACATAGTTCCATCATTACTAAAATAATAAAATAAAATAAATTTATGGTCCTATGCTACTCCACATCCCAACCAATATGTTAAATGAATGAACGAATGAAAATGAGTTTACCTATGTGCCGTGTCAGAATTTAAAGTAATTGCCAAGAATAAAATAAAAAGAAAGTAAAAAAGATAGCTTGAATTATGAGAAAGTTCCGGAAATAGCAAAGGTTTTAGAGAAGTAACAAACCTGAGGATCAGACTCAAATGAGGAGAAGAAGGTCTGAAGCACAGCAACTACAACTTCAAAACAATTTCTTTTTTTATGCTTTAAATAGAGAGTGGGGCAAAATTTCTAGCAAATAGTACAAGAAAAATTGAGGTTTGAGATTGAATATGTATATAATTTGTGTCTTAAAATTTTAGTTGTTTGGTTGAGAGAGAGTGTGTGTTTTTTTAGTTTCTCTGTGAGGGAGTTAATGAATTCTACATTGAAAAACACCCATGGAGAAGGTGAAAGGTTACGCATCAAACGAAAAATTTATTTGTTCTAGTTTTTTCTTTGATAAAAAAATTATTTTTTATTCATTGGTTAGAATTTAGGGCTTAATTAATACTTTCAAGAAATGGATCCTATTGGGTAGAAGTAATGTTACAATATATATTACATTTTTCACAACAATTAAGTTAGCAAATTTTGGTTTTTATTGGTTTTTATTTGAGTCACCATTAATATTATTTTATCATCTAACATTTTGGGATTTAAAAATTTTTGATTGGTTAAAATTTGGGGCCTTTTTTTGTTTGGGGGCCTTAGGCAATCGCTTCATTTGCTTAGTATGTTAAGCCGGCACTGGTTATGAAAAGCAAAAAGCCAGGGGATCGATCTTGAGACTATGATACTCTTTTTATATACTTAGTACAATCACAATATGTTTATTAAATCAAATGATTCATAAATAACCCCAACTTGGCTTAAAAATTTACTTATTTATGTTCATATATTTAGCAAATTAGTTAGAAACTGGTGCAATATATAGAAAAGTTCATTATAATATATATCTTTTTATGTTTTATCTGAAATTTGATTATTTTATTTATTTATTATAATTGAATATATATATATATATATATATTCTAGCATTAATATGTAAATATTATGATTATGTTTGAATATAGAATTATATAGTATACTATTTAAAGATTTTTTTTTTTTGAGAAGATACTTTTTAAAGAAATTATATATGATGTATCAATATTTTAATTGAGTGTTTAAATAAATAATGAATTTAAATTCAATTTAAAAGTATATGTTAAAATAATAACATGTAAAATTGTGTGACCTCAAAAACTTATGCACGCAACACTATATTTTGAGGTCAATCAAAAGTAAAAAGACTTCATGAAGTCTTTTTACTTAGCTTAGCTTATTTATAAAAAGACTTGAACCTTATCTTAGTTTATCTATAAATATATAAGGTTCAAGTCGCTCGACTATAATACAAGTTGAGCTTGAACATAATAGTATGATTGTGAACCAAATTGTGAAAATGAAACTAAATTTGAATATATAATATTATACATTTATATATACATAAAAAGTTCATATATATAATTAAGTTATCAAATTATTATTTGTATTAATAGTATAAATAATCCATTTTGTAGTAAAAATTGTATAATATTTTTTAACTTCAAGATTAATGAATCTATGTTTTGTAAGTCCATAAACAAAAATCATTTAAGTTTAACTACAATTTAGTTATTAATTACTGGTTGTGAAGGGTAAAAAATTGTATTCATAGTGTAATGACTCAAAGAAAATTACTAGACACATGTACACTATAACTCCTAGTAGATGTTTGTAAAGCCTAGGTACACTTAGCATATGCTCGAAGTAAAACTCAACACATACTCACACAACACTCATAATAGCCAATCAATTTGGACCCACGCATCCTTGTCAAGGCCCACCCTATCGGGCAGTGTAGCTGAGCCCACATGGGGTTACTAGCTAGGTAGGCTCTAATACATACTATTTGTAATAACATAAGAAAAAACGCTTCGTATTATACCGTACGATGACTAGTCTAATTACAATTAAGATTCCTTATAGTTGTTTATAAAGTCCAAGTCAATCTAATATATGCCTAATGTGAGACTTAGCTTACACTCAATTATTCTAGTGCATAACACAGAGTTTTTATATATATGGGAAAAGAATAAGTTAATCCAATAACTTGTAAACTAAGAGAGTCGATTCCGTACCGTACTAGCCAATACGGCCGGTATATACTGTACCGGTAAGCAAATCAGTACATATAACCCTCATGTTTCGTACCAGAAAAAATACCGGCCGTACCAACCAATTTCGAGCAATACTGGCCAGTACCAAGCGTACTGGACGGTACAAATTTTTTTTTTTTTTTTAAGTTTTGTAATTTTTGAATTTTTGTTAGGGCAGAATGGTAACTTATTTGCATTAACTTATTAATATTATTTGTTTTCTTAGTATGCAATGGTAACTTTTAAGCTTTCTATTTTTTATATTGTGTTTTTTTTTTTTAATTGATACTAAAGTATAAAACCATGAATAATTAGTTCTGAATTGAGGAAATATTTTATAGTAAACTTTTATATTTATTATAATACACACACACACACACACACACACACACACACACATATATATATATATATATATATTTATTTATTTATTTATTTATTTATAAATATAAAAAATAGCGGTAAACCCGAAACGGTATATCGGTATTGACTGGTATCCGAAATATATCGTACCACTAGCCAAACCGGTACAGCCTCTAGTACGGTATTGACTCCCTTGTTGTAAACTAGCTCAAGCTTATTCGACCAAAAAAAAAAAAAAAACCTGAATTTAAACATGTTCTAGTTTGGCAATGAGCTCATGTTGGATTTGTATTCGGAAAAAATTATAAACTCTTGAGCGCCAATTAAGCTCGTTTATAGATCTAATGGCCAGCTTTTGGCAAGCTAGAATATATAAATTAAATCATATGTGCACTATTTTAATGTGCGAATATTTCGTGAATTTTAGAAAATAATAGATGGTCCCTTAAGCATATGCATATGATATGATATTGATTATATGATTTTGTCTTATGGGTCTCTCAAACTTTTTTGAATTTCTTCTTTGTTTTAAATAAATCTGGAAATGTGTCTTTTATTTTTTTTTCATTTCGTAGATACGGGTCATTGTTTCGAACCAATTTTGTTGGTCGGAATGTGGTGGTATCAACTGATCCAGAAATCAATCATTTCATTTTCCAACAAGAGGGGACGTCTTTCCAAATATCGTACACAGAGAGTTTTAACGAAATTTTTGGGCAACAAAGCCTGATCTCGTATCATGGAATGCTTCACAAATACCTCAGGAACCTGATACTACAGCTTGTTGGCCCTGAAAATTTAAAGGGAAAGTTAATGTATGAAATAAATGAAGCAACTCGCAGACACCTTCATTCATGGGCTAGACATGGCACTGTGGACATCAAAGAAGTAACCTCAGAGGTAAATCATCTTCATTCTTATTGGGAGAGTTAATTCTCTATAAATAGACTTAATTTGGCGGAAGGCTTACAAAATACTCTTTAATTTTTATAAGGAATAGTGAAAATTTCCATATAGAAATAGAACTTGAGGGGGATAACGATGATTCTATCACACTCATTATTCCCATCCAATTTACATGTTTTAAAAGTGAACATCACATTTTCAGTTTTCACCCATTTTAAAATTAAAATATGTATATCAGTGCATACAATTATGCATACTAGCAAAAAACATTTAAATGACACCGATGATAAACAGAGCACCAAAACAAAGATCAAGGAACAACGTTTTAGCCTTGGAAAAATCCATCTTATTAGAAAAATGGGTATATATATGACTGATGAAAGGAAAGAATATTCTTTTGAAGGAATTAGAAAGGAAAGAAAATTTATATACAGTTCCAAATAATTTTATGGTTTCCACTTATTTCTTCCAAGTTTTATCATTATATACTATCTCAGTATATATCTCTTCGAGGAAACTAAATGAAGCAACTTAACAAATTTTACTGAAATGAATCAGGGACGTAAGAATGCTACAAAGGTGATTAAGGATATTTTCGAAGAGAGGAAGAAATCTACAACACCTCACCAAGATTTCTTGGACCTTTTACTTGAGGAAGTGAGGAAGGAGGACAAAATTTTAAATGAAGCAATCGCTGTGGATTTGGTCTTTATGCTTCTTTTTGCTACTCACGAAACTACTTCCTCGGCCATGACGTTACTTATTATGTTCATTTCTGACCATCCTGAAGTGCTAGCAGAATTAGTGGTTTGTGTTACATAATAATAATATAAAGCTTGTTTATCCCCCAGAAAAAAATAATAATAAATAGCCAAAAATGGTAATTAATTATTTTCTTAATCGCATTGTAGAAAGAGCATGAGACCATTCTTAGAAGCCGAGATAAGGAAGACGGTGAAATTACATGGCAAGAGTATAAATCGATGACATTTACCCATATGGTGAGTTGGATTAAGCCTGAAATATATATATATATATATATATATATATAGGTTTAGGATTTCTAGTGTCTTTTATTAGTAAATTTGTTTTGTCACTTTGGCAGGTAATCAATGAAACAGTTAGGGTGGCAAATATTGTCCCAGGAATTTTCAGAAAAGCACTGAAAGATGTCGAAGTGATCGAAAGGCAAGTTCAAGTTCTTATGATCAAATGGATGGTGTTTGATTGAAATTTCAGAATAGAATCATGTTGCATTTCTACTACACATATGAAACACAGTTAAAAAAGATTGCATTAATTAATAATAGAAAAATAAAAAATAAAGTTACATAGCATAAGCCATAATTAAGGAACATATCCAAAATCCTTTAATTTTCATTTGACATGTTCTCCCTGGTGTAGCCAAAAGCAACAGATGATGAATAGAGAATTGTAATTTTACAGGATATACAATTCCAGCAGGCTGGACTGTTATGGTGGTTCCATAAGTCCTTCATTTGAGTCCCACAGAATACGATGAACCCCTTGCATTCAACCCGTGGCGGTGGAAGGTAAATCTATATATATAAGCATTTCTTCTTAGAGTTTTTTGTTAATCTATTAAATTTTTAGTTTTCTTTTCTTGTTCTAATTGAATGTTATGGGGGGAAAAGGGAAAAGACTTGCACGCAGGGTCTAAAACTTTCATGGCCTTTGGTGGGGGAGTAAGACTTTGCGTAGGAGCTGACGTTGCCAAGCTACTGATGGCCAATTTTCTCCATTACTTAATCACAAAATACAGGTATATATTAACCATTAACATAAAATTTGATATCATTCATTTTTCCTTTTCATGCCAATTGATCAGACCAAAGGTGTCAGATTTTATTCATAAAAAGGAAAAAAGATAAAATAATCTATTTAATCATCTACCTTTCTCCAAAAAAAAAAAAAAAAACCCAAGCTAATATCTCAAACCGGTACCAAAAAAAATCAACTACACACAAAAACACCAACATTACGTGGAAAAACTCTGTCATCTGCTGGTTAAGGCCAAATTGGCCTGCTGTTTAAACATTGTGTGTTTTGGTTGGTTCTAATACAAATTTTTGCTCATTCATCAAAAAAAAAAAAAAAAAAAAAACCATGGACCAACTTGACAACTTCAAATAAATTCACTTCAACTATAAATTTGTTATAGATCTTCTCAAGTTTATATTCAACTTGAGTTCATATCAAATAAAATAATATCCCTTTTTTAGTAATTAATGCAAACTCATATAAGATCTTCACTATGAATATTACAACTCTATGACTATAATACCCAAAAACTCTACCTAGAGAAAACCCAATTTTTTTCACATGCGTCTCATGACTAAAGACACTTAATTTCATGGTTTTCTTTACTCTATCTCACACACAAGTCTCTCTTTTCACTTTGCTACATTAATTAAAACCTTAAAATATGCCTTGATTTGTGTACCTTATACAAATCTTTGTAGTGGAAACTCAAAATTTATTGTCTCTCTTAACCCTTTGGCCAAAGCCATTGAATTCCATATAGAATTTTCTATATATAAGGATTCAATTTATACTCCTTATTGGACAAGAAATGCCTATTACTTCTTTAACAAATAATATATTTTCCTTCCACATCAATGAATAGGTTTTCCTTCCACATGAAGGAAACCGAATGGTCACCAAGTTAATTTTCTTTTTCACAAAGAAAACTCAAATAACGAATCTAGTCACAATAGGAAGTTTAAACAATTTCCCAACAAAATGTATTATCTACTCTAAATCACAAGAGCAATTGCAATGTGCACCATAAAGCATAAAATTTCACAATCAACCTTCATTCAATATTACTTACATATTGTTCATCCACAATCTAGATTAATATTTGAGTCATCAGATTAATTGGCAAAATAATATCAAATTAGAATTTTTTTTTTTTTTTTTTTTTTTTTTTGGTATTTATCTTAAGTGGGAGAGAGAGATTCAAACTATGAACAACTTCGTTGAAAATATCAGGAAATGCTAACTAATCTAAAGGTAATTCACCTGATCAAATTAATTAGGATATTGATTGTAAGGATTTTTTTTGTAGTTTGGTGCATATTACAAATGCCTCATAAATTTGATTTAAAAGGTAGGATGTACACTTCAAATTAATTTTGAAAAAAGGTGCATGTTAATTGCAAAATTTCAAATTTATAATACACATTATAAATGCTCTCATAATTTACTGTAAATAGTAGTGATTAACCCAAAACATGTTGATTTCAAAAATTCAAATTCAAATGCTATGAAAAATGATTGTGTAATGGTCTTCTTGAAACCAATAGGTGGACTATGACCAAAGGAGGGGACATAATCAGAAAACCTGGTTTGGTGTTTCCAAATGGATTGCGTATCAAAATCTCTGAAAAATAGAAGAAACGACTGGTGATAAATAAAAGCAAATCTCTGCAACAAAAAGACCATTTGGTGTGAAGGGTGACTACCATTACAAGGATATATGGCTTCCTCTATCATTGCCAATTAGGATTCTCTTTGCTCTTTTATATTTCCAATAATAGGATGTTATCTACATCTTATATATGTATGTATATCTTGGGCTTTCAAATTTGTTCCTGTGCATGGTTTGTGGACCCTGGACAATATTACCGGCCATTTAGTGCAGAATGCTTGTGAAAGTCTGAAAGATTGTATATTTAATTATATGTAATAAAATACAAGGGTCTGCTTTATATTATATATAGATAGACAATGTGTAATGTATAAGTAACCTACAACTATGGACCTAAGCCCATTGGGCTTATTCTCTATCAGTATTTTAATAATGCCAGTTTTTTTTTGAGGGGGTTAATAATGCCAGTTAAACACATGTAAAAGCCAATTTACTATTTTATTAAACAAAATTGCTTGTTCACAGCATTAGATGTGCTAGCATTTGGAGCAGCGATGTGTTTTTTGTTTGTTTAATAATTTGAGAGTTACAATGGGCTAAAGGATTTGAAATTTTAAACTCTAGATATATTTGTTGGAAACAGACAAATATATATATATATATATATATATATATATATATATATATATATATCAGTTGAACTACAAGGCTTGCAACACAATGCATAAAAAACTTAAAAAGAATGTTCCTATCTTGTGCAAGTTCAAATGTATAATGCTGACAATGGTGCCTATATATCTTTTTGGGTTGTATTAACCGGCACCTATTATGGTGGCTATTAGAGTATCAGCATTGGTGGTGCCAAAAGCTAAAATTTTTGGCACCACCAAAAGCTATTTTATCTTATTTACCACTTAACTTTACAAAACATCTAATATCAGTGGTTTTATTTTAGCATTCAACACATTAAAATAATATAAACAACACAATAAAACAATATAAACAACATAATAAAATAATATATTCATTATAATAAACAACAACCACCACAACCACAAACTTTTATTTATTATTTTCTCTCTCTCTTCCTCTCTATCTTCTCCCTTTCTTCAACCCACAGCCACTCACGGCACCCCCACCGTCACCACCACTCATTGTTGTGTCAAACCCAACCCAGCCACCAATTCACAACCAACCCATGGCAAAACCCACCATCGATTTGCCACCAGCCACGATCCACCACCACAAACCCAATAACCAACAACCACCAATCTGCCACCAGCCATGATCCACCATCACATACTCAACGACCATCAACCACTGATCCACCACCATAAACCCAGCCACAATCCACCACAAAACCCATTAACCAAAAAAAAAAATCAAAACAAAATCCATTAACCTCAAAATCAAAACCCATTCATCAAAATAAAAATAAAAGCCCATTGCCACTAACCCAATCGCCACACCGCCACTAACCTCAAGCTTTATCCGTCTCTCAAGCTAGGTTCAAACTTCAAAGGCATAGTAATTCATTTGCTGGTGGCGTTGCCTTTATTTTTTCACCTTGACTCTTTCCACACATCCCTCTACCTCTCTCATAATATAAGAAAGATCTCTTTGACACTTCCAACACCATTAGAACTAAATACCCCTCTTTCAGGCTTCTAAGTTCCTTACCTCCCATTTCCAATTTCTTCAATTAATTACCAATTCAAAAGCAGGAGGAAATATGAATTCAACAAGCAGAGATTAGATAAAGCAATGGAGGCAACGAAAGACCAAGGGATTTGTAGATGGGGCAATACTAAGGTCAAACCAAGTAAAATAAGGTCAAACAAGTGAAAGTCCATAAGTTGAAATCACTTGATTCCAATTAGGCACAAAAATGTCACTCGGACATTTTGTCAAAAACCTAGCATGCACAAATTTACTTTAAGCATGAACAATGCATGAACATGGGAAAATCTACCCTCAATACAAGTTAAAATGCCACAAGGGGCCAACACAGATACACAAACATCAAATGGGACACAGCCCAATCAAAAGATTTGACAAAAAATCACCCAATTTTGAAAACCAACCCAAATTTTCGAAAATCCCCAAATATCAAAACCCTTACAAAAAAATTCTGCATAATCTAAGCAAAAAATTAAAAAGAATAGTTTATAAAACATACCTTGAAGAAGAAAATGCAGAAAAGATGCTTGGATTGAAGGGGATTGAATGGAATAGTGATTTGGGTTGAAAAGGGTTCGAAGGAGTTTATGCGAGGGAAGTGTTTGTGATTTGAAAAACTGTCACATCAGCAATATAAAACTGAAAACACGTGTTTTTCGCGAGTTAGGGAGTAGCGACATAGTCGCGAGAATGGCCACTGAAGCATAAAATTTTTGCGAGAAGCACTAGGTCGCGAAACAGACGCGAGACAATCGCGATACCTTCTGTGTGAATTTGGAAAAATCCAATTTTTTAGCCAAACAGCATTTCGCGAGAAGCTTTTGGTCGCGAGACAGTCGCGAAAGTTTCTATGTGACATGATGGAAAAATTATTTCCCTCAAGCCCTTTTCGCGGAAAGCTCTAAGTCGCGAGCTTCTCGCGAAACAACCCCTGAACCAGTTTTTGAAGAAAAATACAAAAAAGAATTTTGAACACAAACAAACTACACAAAAGTATAAAATCACTTTCAAAAACAAATAAAACACTCAAAAATCTTTTTGGGTTTGATCAACAAGATCTTGAGCATACACATCACATTTGAACATATATAATCACACAAATAAGATAGGCATTGATTGAATCAAAGTCTTGTGTGTTGTGTGTGAGTATCAAATGTGAAATAGTCCTTAGACCAGAGCGAAGCTTCAATGATCAATTCAATCGAGTCATACACAACTGATACGAAATCAAGTGGACTATCTCCATTATAGAAATGAGTATATATGACCTCCCACACATTGAATACATAACTTCAGAAGCTTTTCGTTTGGCTTCTACAAAAGGCATAGCAATTGGTCCATTTTATTTTTGATTGGACAAAAAAAAAACATCTCATTTTGAGATTGGTGCTTGAAATTTATGATATTTCAACATTGATGATTAGCCTTTGGCTTTTTGAGCACCATACAAAAAACATTAAGAAGAGTCGCTTTCCCTTTTTCCTAGTCGAATATTAGTGTGTGCGACAGGTTTTTGCAGCTCAATATCTCTTTTCATTTGGAGATTTACATTTGGTGAGCTCTTTTTGCAAAAACATAAAAATAAAGTGGGAAGAGATATAGACACAAGTCTATGCAGGTATCAAGACCAACAAGACTATTGACCAATCATTCATGACAAGCTTGAAGATCTATTTACAACAGTCACACAAAGTGTTCAAGATTTCTTCCACATAGAAAAGAGTGCATACATAACAAGCCAAGATTGTAAATGTATTACGCTATTAGTACGAAGGTACTAGGCCCAAACTCACATGTGACATACACAAACCAAGTGATCAAACTTTTGAGATTTTTCAATTTTTATGGGTTTTTGAATTTTTTGAACACACCTAAAACAAAACAAGAAAAGTAAGATCAACAATAACAACTGGTACAAACCAACCAGATAAAATAACAACAGTAAAAAGAAAGCAATGCATGAAATGATGCAACAGCAAATGTCCCTAAACATTGAAAGAATTTATGCATGGACATGTTATAATGCTTATGCATGAGTACCCCTCTTCACCCACACGTCACGTGCGTTTGGGGTGATATCCTTGACGGATTGGGTACGAGAGTTTGGACTTTCAAACCTTCTGGTGAAACTCTCCAAGCAAGTGGTGAAGACACCGATCATCTTCATCACGTCCGTCATACTGGGATCGCGATTTTGACCTCTTGGTTGCTCACCACCCTAAGACCTCATGTCATTTCTCCTTCCTCATGACCGAGGTGCGCTTGCATTGTTATCTGATCTCAGCTTTTGATAGTTAGGTCTAGTATGTCCTTGTAGTCTGCAATAATGACACACATAATCCGTTCTAGGACCCCATTGTGATCTTGGGAGAGATCTTCCTTTGGTTTTATGTTTAACCACAGATTGATTTCGGGGCTTATTCACCATTCGTTGCTCAGCCACATTCTTCTTCTTTACATCCTCAACTTTCTCAAGAATGGGCTCTTCTACAACCGTCTTGTTTGCCTTCACAAACTTTACTTCTTTGGTGACTTTGGCTGATGAGCAGCTTCCTCCGGTGTATCCCAAGCCAGACTTGTCTGAAAAAGGTTTTTGAGATGATATAACATCTTCTAGTTTCTGAAAGGAGACTCTCTCTATCTTAGCATGAGCTTGCACAACCTCTTGCTCAAGAAATCTCACCTTCGTATAGGCTTCAGACAACTTGCCATTTAGTGTCTCAATCTCACACTTAGCCTCTTTATATCTGACCAGGAGACTTCTGTAATCTTCCTCAGCTTTCTTCATTTTCCTTACAGCTGCCTTGGCTACTCTGGAATACTCTCCCGACTTCTCAATTAGTAAGGAGTAATTTTCTTGAAGATTAGTTGTATTCTCTTCCTCTTCAGCATCTGATTCTTCCACAATCCCAATAGACTCTGAATCAGAATGCTCACCAAACTCCTTCACAAGTGCACCCAAATCATCCGATGACTCCACATGAGCAATGGTCATGAAGGCGGAGTAGTTTCCCTCTCCCTTACAGCTCTCTTCCGAGTCAGAATCACTGAGGGTCGTGGCATAAGCCTTGCCTTTTCCCCTCAGAAAATTTGGACACTCCTTCTTTAGATGTCCATGGCCATTGCACTCATAGCACACAGTGTTTGAAGGAGGTTGAGAATCCCTCCCTTCTTTCCTCGTAAACTCTTTCCTATCACCTCTTGAAGATGAAAATTTTCCTCTGTTGAATGGTTTTCCACTGTTCTTCATCTTCAGAAATTTTCGAAAGTTTTTCGGAAGATGTACTACTTTCTTCTCCACTCCATCTTCTTCGGAAGGATCATCCATTCTTTCGGTGATGGTTTTAAAAGCAAGCGATTTACTCGTCTTGTGGGAAGGCAGTCTAAGCTCATACGTTTGAAGTGATCCAATGAGCTCTTGGATCTTAATTTCATCTAAATCCTTGCTTTCCTCTGTGGCTGTGACTTTTGCCCGAAAGCTCTCCGGTAAGGACCTCAAATTTTTCTCACCACCTTAGTATCTTCAATCTTCTCCCCAAGATTGAGTTTAGCAATTACAATTTCATTTAGCTTCCCATAGAATGAATCAAATGGTTCATCATCCCTCATCTTGAGCTCTTCAAATTTGGTGGTAAGCATCTGAAGTTTTGTGTCCTTAACTTTCTTCGTACCCTCATATGTTGTCTCCAAAATCTTCCAAGCTTCCTTGGCTACCGTCATATGAGAGATCCTGTGGAATTCATCAGGAGACACACCACAGAAAATAGCATTTAAAGCTCTACTATTAGCATTGGCTGCTGCGAGAGCTGCCTTATCCCAAGTGGACTTAGGATCCTCCGGCTTAGTCCAGCCTATCTCAACCGCATCCCACACAATATCATCCATAGAACATAAAAATGCTCTCATTCTGACTTTCCAGAAGGCATAATTGTTCCCATCAAAAAATGGTGGAACATTGAGCGATTGAGACCTGTCCATCTCAAATAGGGTCAAGGATCACACTCAGGTATTTAAACCACAACAAGTGTACCTACTCTGATACCAATTGAAAGCTCGAAAATGTGTTGAAAAACACAAGAGCAATTTAGACCCCCCAATTAAACTTACGGCTCGATAGATTTTACATTAACTTAAGACCAAGTGCGGAATAGTGTAAAAGCGAGTGGATGAACAAAAAGCTACTCTAACCCATACACTAAGCAACACAGCAGTATAATAGAATATAAAAGAGTAGGGAAGAGAGATGCAAACACAGAAAACACCGAGACGTGTTTTCGAAGAGGAAACCGAAGAACTCGGCGAAAAACCTCTCCGCCGCCCTCCAAGCGGAAATCGATCCACTAGACAATCAGTTGGGATACATGGGTTAGCAAGAGACCCTCCAAGTCTAATCTACCCGATGTACCTAAGCCCTCCAAGCTCCTACTCCAACAAGGCTTCTCGAAACCATGTCTTGTCTAGCACCCCGGATCCCACAACAAGCTCCATGTTGCATCTGCCATTCCAGGCTTCTTCCAATACTTCCTAGTAGCACCAAAACATCACACAGCACTCTCAAAGGGTGTGGTAAGTGTTTGGCCTATCAACCTCTCAATGGTGTGGAAATGAAGAGGGAAGGGTTGAGGAGAAACCACAAGCAAGTGTATAGAGAAAGGTGGGGATGACAATCTCTAATTCACAATGTGTTTGGCTAGGGTTTTTCTCTCTGAAGCATTCCTCAACATTTGTGGGTAATGAGGGTATATATAGGATAGGCACAGAAAGTGTGAGCCATTCAGTACAGGCTGGCAAAACAGGTTGCCTCGCGGGTGTCTCGCAGGAAGGCCTTACTCGCGAGATACTCGCGAGACACAGCTATCTCCATCTGGCCTGACTCTTCGCATTCCAGCATGTTCAGGGCACATGTTTCACTTCGTAGGAAGCTAGGTCGCGACATACCGGCGAGAATTCTTCCTCCTTCAAATGCTTGAGTCTTCACACTCTCTCTCTATCACACAACCCTTACAACAAATCCCACAATAGATACAGGGTATAAACGATTGATAATAATTACAATCAAATTTGGCACGGAATAAAAGCCAACAAAATACATAGTTGTAAATAACAACTTTACAAAGAGGATAATAAAAATCATGTAAAAATTACACTTATCAGTTCTTAACATAAAATATCTGCCATAATACATTTATGTCACGGCCCAAACCCCAAAAAGTCCAAAGTATGAGAAATACATCCCAAGGATACCTGTATGTTTTTCCTTTTTGGCAAATCAAACTATAGGAGATCTTTATTTTCCTTTCTTTTCTACAAGATAAGAATATATAACCATAGCAAAATCTTCACATTACAAGTCAGAGCTCTATAACACATTTACACAAAGTCACAATCTTATCAAGAATAAGGACCTTAACATCGAGTCTAGGCGTACCATACCAAAGGCTAACAAACCTCATGCAACCCACCTCCAATAGAATTAATTAAGGTCTCGTTGAACATAGCAAGATCAAGTCACTAACCATTTACAGCAAAAGTCTCCAAATTTAACATAGCACTCTAATCATCACCAAAGAAGTAAGCTCCATACCTAAGGTATAACTAATAGATCTGAAAAACTGTTAGAGGGTAGAATGAGCTAACCCCCAGTAAGTAGCATAATTAATGGCAGTCGGGGAAATGCAAGTTTCATCTTCAATAATAATAATATGACAAAAATGATTAAATAATGAAACACAAAGTTTCTCAAAATAATACCATGAAACTATATATTATAATTTGTAAGCACTAATAATATAATTCCAAAGTCATAAAATCTAACATACGGTAATATATCACAAATATACCACACTACCATGGACAGCAGCTTCACCCATACCCTCAAGGTTTTTCTCTCCTCCCATGGGTAGCAGCCTCACCCACACACAATCAAGGAGCCTTTTCCCCCCATGGGCAGCAGGAAAGAATGCGTCATCCAAAGTAAAAGGACACTGACCTAGATTTGATTCCGTTGTCACAAAGACTACGAAAACCAAATCGGGTGATCACCGGAAAATCACACATTGCATGGTGTTAAAAATCACATAAGCTCACAGGTTACATCACTTTGAAACACATACTTCATATCTAAGTAGTTTCAGAAAAACATTAAATAATCTAATTTCTACAAAGTTTGTAAGGTTTTCAACTTCATTCTTGTCAAAAGATTTTCTATCAATTTCCCACGTAACAAGACAAGATAAGCATCTTTGAATTTTCTAATATACCATAAAATCCATGATTTTCTTATCAAAGATTAAATAAAAAATGCTCATTTTTCCATATCAACAATTCATGCATTTCCCCAAATGCAATACCAAATATGATGCATTTTCATATATAATCATATATATATATATATATATATTAAGGTTACAACACAATAGTTTTTAGGAAAATATAGTTTCTATAGGTAGTTTCCAAAAGTGTGTCTAACCCAAAAACAACATTTATGCAACATGATTATTTAGGAATTGCCAAATAAGCACTTAATTAGGCAAGCCTAATATTTAACCTCATCAATAACATATTCCTCTTCCAAAGTTTCTTAACAAATTAATTCACAAGACATAAACTCCAATTTATAAAGTTAACCCATTCAATATCATCTCCAATATTATGACTAGGTTCCATAAGATTTATACAACATCATCAAGAGATCCATGTAAGCAAAATCAAAATATCCTCAAAGACAAGAAATTTGGAATTTCAACTAAATCCAAATAAACTCAATAGCAATGAAAAAATTAGATTTACCAACTATCACATGTTATAACTCAAAACCCCTAAATTTTCACCATAAATAAACCTTAGATAGTCATCATTAATACAAACCATAAACTCACTCATCAAATAATTCCACCAATACAAAATCCATACATATAAACACATAAATATCACTTTCAATGCTCATAAATCACATGAGTATTATTATTAAAACTTAGATAAAAATATAATCTCAAACAAAATGTAAAACTCACCAAAAGGATTAGAAATTTTACCTCAAATAAAAGATAAAGATGCTTAGAGATTCTTAAGAATTTTCTGGTGACATTACCGGAAAAAATGATGGTGGAGATGGTGGCATGGAGGTACCGGTGGGAGAGTGTGAGGGAGTGTTTGTGAGAAAAAGAAAGAAAACAAATGAGAGGAAAGGGATGGCCGGCTAAAGAGAATAGAGATATTTGTGAGATGAGTGATGGGGGTTAAATGGGATAGGTGGGCACATGTGGTCCAAATAAAATCTGACCATTACCTCTTCTTCTTCTTTTTTCTCTTTCTTTTTTTGACTGGGACGTTACAATTTATGGATCAGAGGATTGTAGTTGTGAGTGGGACCAATGGTCATTAGTTAAAGGTTGCAAACAAGACAGGATGGCTAGTCAACCATGACGTTGATCATATTGATTTCAAAAGCTTTCTGGAATCAACCATTAGATAGGGTGCAGTTGTAGCTTGTCACTTGCATGGACTGCTATGGAGTGTTCATATGAAACGGTTCTTAATTATCCTAATACTAGTTGGGTATTGTTAATTTGTTTTTCTTGCCTTTTCTCGTGATGATGTTCATAGGGTAGTTGATTTTATAGCATCACCTGTAACCCTGACCAGTTTCATTTTGAAAGTTCTTCATAACTGAAAATGTGCAGCAGAACCACTAGCTTGAGGGGCTGCTGTTACTTTGGCATCATTGCTACAGGTCAGTTTTCCTGCAGTGTATTGTTGTTGAGAACTTGTGGTGATGTGACCCTTAAATGCACTTCATTTTAAACCCAAAATCGTTATAATCTATAAAAAAAAAAAAAACATGGTGTAATGTATGGCATGCAGGTCATTCCAAAATCTTGAAAAAAAATGAAGAGATTGTATATTGTTTGCTTCTCGTTTTTTAATGGAATGCATTCTGGTTATTGTATTTGAGCATCTTTGCTTATTTTGAATTGGTATTACCTTAGGCAGAGAATTTTAGTTTGAATGATGGTATCAGCATTGGTGAAGTTTTTTAATAAGATTAGGGATATTTAGAATTATGTAGTATTAGGTAAGGCTGAATTTGTAGCCTTTTACTTGTATAGTCATGTTATATACATTCATATCAAGATGGTTTTCAACCACCTAGGTACCATTAGGATGTCATTTATCTGTTTTCATGACCTTTTTGGCACATGGAAGGCTTTGCCAATGAACTTCTAGCTCAACTGGCAACTCCTCTTCTTGTAAGTTTAGGTGGAGGGTAAGGAATTGGCTTCAAGACCAATTGGCTGCGTGTGTAACTTGCTAATAAAAAAATGTTGGATGATTTCAGGTTCAAAGGTATGTATATAAATGATCAAAATATTGTTTTCATTAGTAATTTGCACACACCTAGTGGGTATTGACTCATGACCACACCCTCCACACCGTTCTTCATGGAGGAAGTACCATTGGAACTAGAGCTCATATATTAATCGTCAACTATACAGAAAAAAATCTGTTTGAAGTGGGATTCAAGTTGGGAAGTTGGAGTTCAATCCTGACAAATAAGCGGCAGAAATGTAAGAAAGCAGCCCCACCCACCCCCCCAAAACACCCAAAAAAAAAAAAACCAGCAGGAAAAAAAGCTGCGGATACAAGGTGTAGCTAAATATTCTGGGATAGTTTTCAACTTAGCGTTCTCTCAGCCTATTATTTTGAGAAAAAAATTTACTATATTCCGTACTTTATGCTTCCTTCTTGAAAATAATATTTTATCAATTACAATGAATGATGTAAATGTGAGGTAATCATGCGCTGCAAACAAGTCGTGCCATGTTTGTGCAACTAGGTGTGGATAGCACGCAGTTTGTGGTTCTCTCTATTTTGATGGTATGCAGTCTGGGACACTCAGGCCGTTTTGTTAGTTTTATTTGTCTAAGAAGAAAGTCCTTAGACACAAAAGTGTGACTGATTGTTAATGTTCGGTGAAAAATATGATGTTAATGGCGGTAGGTCTAGTTAACAGCCGGTAAAAACTTGTTAACTCAAATGTTGTGAAAATTATTGTGAATTTTTGTGTGTATGTAGCATTGCTCATCTAAGTTAGTTAAAGTCTGCTCGATTTTGTTTTCCTCACTACATGGATGATAACAATAGTGTCACAAAAAGAAAAAATTTAGAAAAAAAATTTCATTACTATAGATGTGTTAAGTAGTTAATAAGTACTAAAGTGACGTTAGTGGTAGGATAAGAACTTGCCAACTCAACTACGCTAAAAAATATTGTGAAAATTGTTATATGTAATAATATCTTTTTTAGGCAATTCTAGTAGTATCTCGTGATGAAGTTTATACTATTTCGTGAAGTTCGGTTGCCAATGTTTTTGTGAATCTAATATATTGTTGCCAATAGTTTAGTAAATGTAACATATTTTTTTATAGGAAGGTAGTGGCAGAAAAGGTATATGAGATTTGAACCAGAGTCTTGAGACACCATAAAAAATATCATTATCACTCTTAAACTATCATTTGTACCCATAAATTTCATATTTTAGCATGGATGAAACCATGCGCTTGGAAGAATATCCCAAGTTTATGCCCAATAAGAGGACCAAGGATATTAGGCCATTCATTATGTAGCCAAACGAGATTACAATTGCGATTATATATCTGCCAATAGTCTGAATATATGTCCCCTTCACAATTGAGCTATAACTACACCTATAGGGAAATTAGGCTTCCTCACAAATAACCAACGTCCTTTTGTTGGTAGCATAATTTAATGAAAATAACTAGATTCTAGTAATACGAGGCATTGTGGAAGGGCCACAACATTGACTTGTTTGTCAATTTTCGAAAATGAGAATTTGTTCACTTATTTATCAAGGATTCAAATTATAAAAAGTTACACAGATCAAAGACTAGCATGCTTAGATACTGGCAATTATATATTGTGTAAATTACGCTTGGCATACATGTAATATGTTGGAGATCTAAGTGTTAAAAGGGACCTCATAATCTCATAGCTTCAAAATAATTGAAGACGAAGTATGATCATGATATAATTATTACAAACCAAAAAGGAGGTTACAGTGAACATCTATTTGTCAACTTGGTTGAGCTTGCCAAGACCATTGCAGCGAGCACACACGATTTGAGCTTGGTCCTTCCGTGCTGCATTTGCCCTCAAGGTCACCCCTGACTTCCTAACAAAACCCGCTCCATCGCATTCTGGACACCTGTGATGAGCATTGGCAAGCAAACACAAAATGAAAATAAAACAAACAAACAAACAAATCATCCCACTCAAAAACAGTAAACTGTAAACTACATAAAATAGGAGCAGCTTAGCAAAGCCCAGCAGAGTGGTAGGTTAGGTTGTTCAACATTGGCTTTACTCTTAAAAACATATTATCTTAGTTTTGCTTTCATCTTTATTGTTTTTGAGCAACAAGTATCTTAATGGCAATTTTTATGAAATCAATTCAAAAACTAACATCATAAGAGAAAAGGGCAAAAACCAAAACAATGAGGGGAAACCTTGTAGTTAAACTATGCGATTTCTGATGTTTGTAACGGATACATTCAGAGATCAATTTTTTATTCTCAACTATCGAATTATATAAAAATTAAAATTAAAAAATATATATATACATATATATATATATATATATATATATATATATAAAAAGCAATGAGAGGGAAAAATGTAATTACAAGTCCTTGCGAGAAAATAGGAGAGGGAAGGCAGTTCCAAGGAGGGCCACTGCAGCAGCGCCGGCAATAAGGTAGGTGTTGCCATTAGCGGATACATCTCCAACAGCCGCAACCACAGTTGAAGATCTTCTCTTTTTAATTATCTCATTCTTGTTCTTCCATGGAATGACTGTTGAACCAGCTACTGATGATGGTGCAAGAAGGGGACTAGCTGCAAATGCTGATGGTGATAGCCTGTGTGTAAAGATGGCCTGAAGAGGAGCTATTGATGCCATGGTGTTAGATGTTCTTTGTATAGTTGAATGGGTTGCGGAGATTCAAAGTTTGAGTCGTTGGATGTTAAGCTGACACGCTTCCATGTTTTATATCATTCAGGGCTTCGCCTATCGCTATGTGTTAATACCGCTATGTGTTAATACTTTGGATAAGGCCACGTCAGAAGTCAAGATTGTTGTGGTTTTTTGGATAAGGCTGGGTGCCTGGGGGGTCGGGGGTCCCAACTCCCAACTGATCCCAAAGCCTACAAAACGGTCCCAAGCAAAGCTAACAAAACTTCCAATGCATGATTTATGAGTGAAAAATGAAAAAATAAAATAAAAAATAAAAAATCCTTGACTCTGGGTCTTGGGGGTGATTTCGCGTAGAAAGGAGGAAAAAAGAGCTTGATTTTACATTTTGTGAAGCCTATAAAAAGATTCAAGCTAGAGCAAGCAAAAAATCCGCTTGATCTGTCTAGCCCAACTCAACTCATGTGGGTTCATTAAGTGAGGCTGGTCTGGTTAGGTGAGTTAGATAAATAATTTAACGGGTCAGGTTGAATAGCGGGTTGAGATATTTCTAACCCACCACAATCCGACCCACCCACCTCTCTCTCTCTCTCTCTCTCTCTCTCTCTATGTCTACACACACACACACTTTGTTATGTCACAAAACTCTACCTCACATATGCACCCATTTTATTTCTCTCATCTCTTTCTCTTTCTTTTTTTATTTTCACAATTCTCTTCCCTAATAAACTCTAACCACCCTCTCTAAGATTTTGTTATTACTCTTACTCTATATACACGTATAATTTCAGATTTTGGGATATTTTTCTTTTTAGTGTGATAAAATTTTAGTAATTCTAATAAAAATTATGTAGTATTTGTAATTATTTTTAATAAAAAATGCAAAATTTTTCCTTTTTTCTTTGTAAAAATTTGAGGGATCAAACAATAATCCAATTTAATTGAAATAATTCCCGTTACTCAATTGAATTTGCCAATCCGCCGAGTTGAAACCATTAAGATTTTCTACTGACCCACCAAATTTATAGATTAGTGGGTCAACGACGGATTAGAATTTTCCCAACCTACTATTGGAACTTGCCCAACCTAACACGTTGTTAGGAGCTTTATTTGTAGTTGATTATGGCATGAGGAAGGATGGTGTTTGGGTACCATTAGGCCAATCACATAGCTTTATGTCTCCTCAACACATTGATGGTTCCTTATGCCAGATTTATAATGCTCCTAAGAGCTTTCTAAAAGGGACATGCTTGGTCCCCTTGCTCGAGTTGGATCGATGAGTAGTGCAAAGAGGCAGCATATGGAGGCACCTTACTTCACATGATGCCCTAAGGCAATGGTAGAGTAGGGCCATGGTGGCCAGAGTTAGTTTCAAGATGGGTGGTAGCAAGTGGTGTCAACCCTTCAGTGATGGTGCATGGTAATGGTGGCTTAATGGCTAGTTGCTTGTGTGTGGGCTTAGTGGCTTGTGTGCAAGGTAGGGCTGGGCTGCCATGATTATGTGTGTCAACGCCCGGGCCTCGAACGGCTGGAAAACCGTCGGGCCTTTGTTCAACCACCCGCCATGGCGACTCTCTCGATAATAGTGTGGTTTGCGTGGAGCTTCAGGTGCTCTCTCTCTCTCGGGCGAGGAAGGTAGGTCTACCTATGGAGGTGTGGCAAGAATCTTGCCCAAATTTTAGGTGATTACCGAAGGTAAGTGAAGTCGCCACCAATCATTGGGTTTTTCTAAGGTGTGATTGGTCACCTGTTTCTAGTTATTTTATTACCGATCCTAGGCTAAGAAAAAGAGCATTTTTCCTAATCTAATGTGGAAGGAAAAAAATCCTAATTCTTAAGTTCGGAAGTTTGATTACGTGTGGGGAAGGTGTTAAGCACCTCACAATGCCTATCTAAGGACAGTCCTTTGTTTTGATAAAACCTTAATTTTCGGAGATTGGCATTAAAAATCATGATTTTGGCATTGGTTTTCAGGGCTTTGCATGCATGGGGAGCTTTGAGGTTTGGCTTTTGAATGGGTGTGGTCCCAATCTATGCTTTCCTAAGGCATTTGGGCAAAGTACCAGATTTCCACGGCAAAAATTCGGCGACATGTCACCTTACTTTCGCGACAGAAATTGGGCATCGCTTTGCCTTAGGTGACATGGACTGTGACAATCACACCGGAAGGGGCGAGCAGGTATATATATACATACATCATGCATAATGCAAGCATACAGAGCAGGAAAGTAAATGCCTACATCCCTAGAGCATGGCCCAAAATATAGGTGCAGGAAAGTAAACTGGGGTCACCATACTCTAGAGATGAGGACGAATGGTACATGGCATGATATACCTAATACAACCCATCTAAAAGAGAAATGAGGGAGGAAGGAAGGGGGTTTAAAAGAGTACATAACCAAATGGGAAAGGCTAGACCCCTAAATCTACTGAACATGGTTGCTTGGCTTATATCGACATGTTTTCATCCTCGCCCTTTTTGCTTGCACTTGGGAAACTGTGCCCTAGCTCCATGCATCCTTGCTCCATGTGTGTAAATGCAAAGGCAAAAACAAAAAACTAGCAGACAAACAATGGAAAGAAAGAGATGCATAAATAATGTGCAAAGGGTACAAAGCAAACAAGCAAGATAGATATGGCAAGCATAGCATGTGGCGGGAGACATGACAAGCAAAGATAAGTAGACAAACAAGAAGGTAAGCAAGCAAAAGGGCCAACAAAAGGTGGTGTCTGTAGGGGACAAATGTAGGTTTGGATTGGGTGTCCATATCTTCATTGTGTTGAAGTATGGACGACACACTAGCAAGCAAGACTCATGCATGAACATGTAAGCAAGCATGTAAAGATGCATAAAAAGCCAATGGGTGGCACGAAAAAGCATGGCAAGCATATCATTGCACGGAGTGGAAAAGGGAAGGGTATGCATGAAGCAACCCAGCATCTGAAGACGCATCCCAAGTGGTTACACCCAAACAAGGCCTCATGGGCGTCGCATGTAACAAAACAAGATCAAGCCCGCGAAGGGCGTTAAGCATGGCAAAGCCTAGGACAAGAGAGGCTAACACAAGCATAAAACATAGAAGCAAGCAAGCATAGACAAACAAATAGGATGATCCAAACCCTTTGATAGGGGCTTTGGTGTATGGACGATGACAAAGACCATAGGGTCTAGATCAAGTCTGAACCAATAGGCCAAAACACAAGAAGATGCGATAAAAGGAACAAAAGGGCTATAATAGCACATGGCATGACAAACAAAGCCTAGGCTTAAACACATAAACATGGCAAGAAGCACGCAAGCATATTGATCTAACATGGGAAATAGCATAGAGAATGTAAACATGTAAATCTAAGCAAGGCATGGCCAACAATGTGATATCAAGCATGTAAGCATGTAGATCTAAACAACAATACAAGGAAAAGATAGATCTAAGCCTGAAAACACAGCATAGGGCATGAAAACATGTAGATCTAAACATATAAGCATGTAAGGAGGGAATTCTAGGCTTTTGCCCTTATTTGTTAAAAAATCTAGCAATATGTTCTTGTTTTGAAACTATTTAGGACCATGTCCCTGTTTTGAAACTCGATTTTAAGAAAATCGAGTTTTAATGTAAAACTCGATTGGTTTAAAATTGAGTTATGCCAAATGAAACTTAAAAAAATTAAAAAATTGTGGAACTCGAGTTCCATAATTGTTTTTTATTTTTTTTTATTTTTAAGTTTGATCACCTATACTCAATTTTCTATAAATCGAGTTTTACATTGAAACTCGATTTTCTACAAATCGAGTTTTACATTGCTAGATTGTTTTAAAAAATATTGCTAGATTTTTAAAAAAATAAGGACAAAAGCTCATTTTCTCCCATGTAAGGATGTAGATCTAAGCATGTGAAAAAAGAATCTAAACACATAAACATGTGAAGACAAGGATCTAAGCATACAGACATGTAAACATAGGCATAAACACATGGGTCTAGACATGTGAGCATGGCATAAAGCATAAAAGCAAGCATAGGGACCCATAAATCTAGGCACAAGCCTGGAGATAGGCATATAGATTAATATAGAACATGTAAATCAACCCATAAACATGGAAAGCATGGAAACTTGTAGATCCAGACACAAACACCACATGGAAAAGGTAGATCCAAGCATAAAACATGGCATAAGGCATAAAAAGCAAGGAGATTTAAGCTAGAAGCACAAATAAAGCAAGAAACATGCTAAAGAAAGCAATAAATCATGTTATTCAAGCATAAAGAAAGGATAAAAAGCTTGATGAAGCTTTACAGGAAAAAGGGTATGGATTGTAGCCAAAAAGCTACATCCATACCCTTATACCTCAAATCCAAGGTATAGAACCAAGGAGAGAAAGATGAAGGGTATGAACACTACCTTGTATTTTTCGAGAATAGAGAAGAATCAAGAAGCTTTGATGTGTTTTTGTGTTTTTCGGGAGAGAAATATGGTGAGAAAAGAGAGAAAAAAAATGCCTAGAAAGATGCTCAAACAGCTCCCAAAATGTCTCCCCTTCAATCTAAGTTGCCAAGGCCCTTTTATAGGCCCTGGCACTCATTTTGGGGCCTGGCATACCTATGTGCGCTAGGTCGAGCTCGGCTGACATCAGCAATTTTGTCTTTATGCACTTTTCAGTTTTGACTTCGAACGCATATTTAGAGCTCTTCTCGGACTCAGATTGAGGCGATCTTGGTGTCCTTGAAAAGTTCTGGATGTATAGTTTTTAGAAAACTAAAGAAATATAAATTCCAACGATTGGATCAAAAGTTATGACCAAGGGAAGCGTGCTGATGCACTTTTCACTTTTTCCTCAATATTTCAACCGTTTTAACTCCGATTTCGACTCATGAATAGTCGTTGGAATGCGAATTTGATTATATTTGCAATGGAATTAGTCTCAACCTGTTTTGACAACCAAAACAAGATTAGAGTTTCTGGGGCCCATCAAGAGTCAACTCTAGGTCAAACTTAGTCAAACTTGGTCAAAGTTGCTAAAAATCTCTGAGGTGCTCAAGTTTGATATAAAATCATGAAAAATGTTGTTTTGTGAAGATTTTGACCTTCGGTCAACCCAGGGTTGACCAGGGGCATTTTTTGGTCATTTTGGCTGAAAAATGCACTTTAAGTGTTCCGATGTCTGAACGGGTTGTGCCACATCATTATATATGTTCTCGTGACCCCATGGAGAGAAAATGATATTTTTGGGTTTTTTACGGTTCGGCACGCAAATCGAGGGCGGACAAAATACGATATCAACAGCTGCTCCTTCTTTATCTAATATCTCAAGTGCAATGAGAGATGTAGGATAAAGAATGTGATTTCGCATTTTGTCGCCCCTAAATTGCATGCAGAGGCTATTCATGGATCGAGACCAGTTTTTTACCTGAGAGACCAGTTTTTTGCACCATAATAGATTCCTACGCTATGGTAGCGTGGAGAAGTTCTTACACCATGGAAGTGTGGAAAGGGTCCTGCACCGTGGAAGCATAGAAGATTGTTCTGATCCATTGTTGGGTATCAAGCACCATAATAGATTCCTACGCCGTGGTGGTGCGGAGAAGTTCCTACATCGTGGAAGTGTGGAAAGGGTCCTACACCGTGGAAGCATAGAAGATTGTGTTGATCCGTTGTTGGGCATCAACCACCATAATGATTCCTACGCCATGGTAGTGTGAAGAAGTTCCTACATCGTGGAAGTGTGGAAAAAGTCCTACACTGTGGAAGTATAGAAGATTGTGCTGATCCGTTATTGGGTATCAAGCACCATAATGATTCCTATGCCGTGGAAGTGTGAAAAGGGTCCTATATTGTGGAAGCATGGACGATTGTGCTGATCTGTTGTTGGGTATCAAGCACTATAATGATTCCTACACCGTGGTAGCGTGGAGAAGTTCCTACACCGTGGAAGTGTGGAAAGGTCCTATATCGTGGAAGCATGAACGATTGTGTTGATCTGTTGATGGGTATCAAGCACCATAATAGATTCCTACGCTGTGGTAGCGCGAAGAAGTTCCTACAAAGTGGAAGTATGGAAAGGGTCCTACACCATGGAAGCATAAAAGATTGTGCTGATCCGTTGTTGGGTATCAAGCACCATAATGATTCCTACGCTGTGGTAGCGTGGAGAAGTTCCTACTCTTTGGAAGTATGGAAAGGGTCTTACACCATGGAATCATAGAAGATTGTGCTAATCCATTGTTGGGTATCAAGCACCATAATGACTCCTACGTCGTGGAAGCGTGGCGATGTTTCAACGAGAGAAACGCGTCCAAAGAATACCTGAAGGTGAAAGTGTTTAAGAAAGATCCTCTAAGGGCAATTTTAATTGAATGTGTTTCAACGAGAGAAACTGGTCTAAAGACTACCCGAAGGTGAATGTGTTTGAGAAAGACCCTCTAGGGGCAATTTTAATTGAAATGTGTTTCAACGAGAGAAACTGGTCCGAAGACTACCCGAAGATGAATATGTTTGTGAAAGACCCTCTGTAGGCCTTAGATATATAATTCCTCATATTCCCTCTTTGTAGGCTACTGATGCGAGATGAAACAATGCCTCTAGATGTGCCTTACATGTATGATTGTTGTCATTGCCTCTCAGTAGGCTACTAATGTGTGTACAAAACAATGCCTCTAGGTAGGACATACATGTATAATTTTGAAAATTGCCTTTCAAAGGGCTGCTACTGTATGTAGAACCAATGCCTCTAGGTAGGACTTACATGTATAATTTTGGATATCGCCTTTCAACGAGCTACTACTGTATGTGTGAAACAATGCCTCTAAGTAGGCTACTGATGTGTGTACAAAACAATGCCTCTAGGTAGGACTTACATGCATGATTCTAGATATCGCCTTTCAAAGGGCTACTGCTGTACGCAAGAAACAATTCCTTTAGGTAGGACTTACATGTATAATTCTGGAAATCGCCTTTAAAAGGGATGCTGTTGTATGTGTGAAACAATGCCTCTAAGTAGGACTTATATGTACAATTTTGAAAATCGCCTTTCAACGAGCTTTACATGTGTGATATTGGTAGCACTTGCATCGCACCGTATCCTCACGGGTTTACCGATTCAATCTGATGGTGATCAATCCACTGAGGGAGATGGAAAAGGGAGAGATCGCGCAAAATAAAACTACCCCAGTGTAGGTTTTATGCGGTTCTTGACATGAGAGGAAAAGTTCCTGGCGGGACGAGCCCATTCTTGCATACTGATTAGCATAAAGTGGACAGAATTGTGCAAAATAAACTACCCCAGTGTAGGGTTTTGCATGGTTCAGGATCAGCAAACCGGTTTGATCTACTGAATTCTGAATTCAAAGTTTCGAGCAAGATCCCCTATTGGAAATGCTAACACTCTTGGTCATATCTACACAAGAACTACCTGGATGTTGAGTTCTGTGTGATCTTGTTGTACTATGCAAACTAGGCACCTATTCAGGCTCTCACGGGAAGAGATTTCTCCTTCTTCTAGTGGATATCTTGAATTGCACTAGATAAAGGGAATACCGTTCATGGTTTGAAAATATCAAAAATAAAACTACCCCAGTATCACGGTTGAGACTAGGCCAACCTTTGGGCATTGGGAGTCATTTTTGGAGTATGACTTAGGCATCCTCTATTAGGATGAGTTCGAGAAGCTCGAAAAGTGTTTAGGGCAATGATGCTCAGATGGTATTTAAAACCTGGGGTTAAGCATTTGAATCTTTTGAGTTCAGGTCTTTTTTGAAGATGCCTGGTAATGATGATGGGAGACTTGCATAAGCTATTGCAATCATAAAACATCATTCTTCTGGAAATTCCTTGGGAAGAAACGAATAACTCTCAAGGATTTTTTTGGACTTGAAAAGCTTTGGGAGGATTTAAAATCCTTGTTATTTGAAATCTTTGAGGGTCATCATTTTTCCCTTCTGTTTCGATTGGTTTTGAAAACCAGGTTCACAAATTTCGGAAATTCATTCTTGATCATGAAAATCTGTTTGAATGCATGTACCACAAGAGGGGCTTGCTAAGGCTATGTTTCCTATGTGGTTTGTGAGTGTATGTGCTCGATGGCTATCATTTTCCCTGAATAGGGAACATGCTTGCAAGCAAGGATTTTTAGCAAAGTGCTTGTGCTTATCAAATGAGTGAATGTCCTTATTTATGCTTATGCAGGGAGAATTGGAATGATGTGTTTGGCTTTTTGAACTCTTCAGGTGGGTTGGTAAAGGACCCTACCCTTTTTGAGGCATAACGCCTTGGCATATGAGGATGATTCTGTTATCAACACCAAATGTTCAATGTCCCACATGTTAGGATTAGTGCCCCTAAATCCTATTTTATGATGCTATGTATGATATTAAGTGTGACATTATGTATGACTTAATATTGTGATTAATAAAGTTGCTTTATTTTTATCTAAAATGATGGTAACATGAATATTTGGACATTATCATATAGTCCATGAGATGCATAGTCTGTGATTTATGTGAAAAGTCACAGAAGATATAAATCACAAGTTCTTTGTAAACTCAGAATTTTAGTTCGTAGTCGGTGATGAAATTGGGCATTTCATCTGCGAAAACTATAACATATCAACTAAGATGATTTATCTTGATCATAGAAGTGAAGACTTCTAGTTGATGTGTTGATATGTTTTAAGAGTTAAAACATATTGAACTGGACCACTGTGAAATTTATTATTCTCCTAACGATTGTCAAATGAATAATAAATCTCATGACTTTTATTTACATGAACTCTTAATCCTAAGAGAATAATGGACCTGATCATGAAGTGTAGGTTGCTTTGATATATCAAGAGTGAGATCTAAAGTTACGGTCAAAACCTCAATATGTTGGGCAGCCACATTTAGTGTTAATGGAACATATATTCTCAAGATGGAATTCATAGTCTCTTAACGGAGATACAAAATATTCTCTTGAGATAAGTTTAATGGGTTCATTATTCAGAATGTTAGGCCTAACTACTTTAATAAATAGTTACTAAAGTATATATTTATGAAATTGGATTTCATAAATATATGATGAATAACTTAAAGGATTAAACCGGGTACTCAAGAATTAAGATGTAGTAATTTACAAAGTGGCAGTCTACATTCATGACTTTGTATTACTACAAATATTTTATGAAGAGGTTGCATGTACAATAAAGTCTTGGGATATAATTTACCAATAAAGACTAGAGTGCAATTATATTTATATAGTAGTATTAAATATAATTAATGATAACTTTGAACTTGTCAAGAGTTAACAGAAAAGCCCAAAACCCATTGGAGCTAGTATCTTATTTGTTCCCTTTTGGTCTCACTCTAAGCCACATACTAAAGCCCAATTAGAAAAGCTCAAAAGGCTAGCCCAATTAGATAATTAGTTATTAGGAGAGAAACATACAGAATTTTGGTAATAACATGATTTGGGAAGTATGTGAAAGTTGGACTCTCTTTCATTCTCTCTAGAACATACACATATAACTGATTGAGAGACCACACTTCTTGGGCATCAAGTGGAATTAGAGTGAAGATTAAAAGTGTTCCCAAGTACTTTTCATCTTTGGTTTTGAATTTCACCACATCAAGGTACACTCTCTTGATCTTATATTCTGAACTTACAGAGCATATGTTATCAATTGCAAATAAAATAGATCCGTTAATTTTCCGCTGCGTACATTCATATTTCCATCACCACAACCAACTGATCCTCAATGATCAGTGAGGTCTTTCGTTAGGTTGTAATGCGGCATTAGGGTTAGTTGGGTGCTTGAAATGAAGGATGTCAGGCTCAAAACTTTCACATGTGGGTGATTATTTGGCATAAGCTCCACAGACTAAGTAGTTGCTCTCAATCAAGAAGGACTTTCTCAGGAATGTAATGTAAGGATATGGGTTTCCTAGGCTTACGAGAGGATAAATTGGCTGTAAAATTCTTTGAAAGGTTTCCTAAAGTCAAGGATTACACTTCATCGAGAATATTTTTGGGGTGCCTCTCATGCTTGACTAAATCCTTAATTTGAGTCAATCTCTTGAATTTTACCCATTTCATTTTTGGGGCTTTTATTTTGATTTTCTTTGGCCCGCTTTCTTGATTGTTTCGGGCTGAATTTTTTCTTTTGCCCTTTCTTCGCTTGGGGCTTTATTTGACTTGATTTCCCATGACTTTTGTCATTCGATTTGGGCTCTTTTCTCTCTCTCTCTCTCTCTCTTTTTCAATTAGGGACTCATTTGATGGACTTAAATATTGGAAGTCACCTAGCATGAGGTCCTCCTAACCATCTAACCCACCCCAGTGTGAGGGGTAATCCTTGACTGGGTTAAACAAGAAAAGAATTCAACAGGCTCAACTGGGCTAGCAAGGGATATTTCTCTGTAAATGGGATGGTAGTGAAATGAATTCCTTTTTCCATCATCCTGAGTGCTTACTTCTTAGCCCTAGGAGCTTATGTGCCAAATTATAAATTCAAGTGATTTTTGAAAAACATTTTCTTTCTAGTTCAAAAGGGATATCAAGTGATATAACTGTTTGGATAGCTAAAACAAATGCCTCCATCATTTCAAATCCAATCAGTTGGTCAATGAAACTTGAACATGTGGTCATTCACTGATTCAGGGTCCACACCGATCTAGGGTAGGACCTCCCTAGTGGGGTTGATTGTCAAGAAAAGAATTGAGTATACACTTTCCAAAAGTGGTGAATGTTTCATGAATATGGAGTTGTTGAGATGTGATATCATAATGTGAATGTTTGGCATTGACTTGCCACTCTTGAAAGATGCATGCATTTCAAAACACAGATTTTCATGATCTGATCTTTTGATTTGAACCTTTATGCTTTGATCTTATTTTGAAAAATCTCTTTTTCTTTTTGAAAAATGTGTACAAGATAGCAACAAACCTAAGCCAACCGAGATAAGTGAAGGTTTTGTTGAGATAATGTATGGGATGTAGTGACAAGGCCAAACTTTGGGTTCTAGTGTTTCAGATGGATGGCATTCCCAATATCTAGAAGCTTTCGCAAAGATCCACCTAGGGGATGGAGGTCTCTACCTCATAGGGAGTCATTAGATAATTGATTCCATGCTTGGCATACATCTTTGGATGAAGATTTTCTGATCTGTGGTGAAGGTTCTTATGAAGCACAAGTAGCGACTTCATTTTCATGTCAATCGTTGAAATGACCTGTCAAGGCAAACACAACACATTAGGGACCTAAGAAAGGCAATATGAGATCAACAAGAAGGGATGTTAATGCAATTTCCTGAAATTTTGATGTGGTGTTGTCGCCCATATGTTGAGCAGGTGAATGGCTCTATCACAAATGCTCAGATGTTTAGTTATCATTATTCATTGAAGAATGAGATGTGAATGACGTCTCATTGGCTTGATTAAAGCATGCCCTAGAAAGGAAATTGATTGAATGGAGTTAGTGACATATCAAGATTATGCCAAACCCGATAAAATTGGAAGTATTTTGGCTCTTATTCGACCAAATTTAATCCTTTTGTTAAGACATATGTGATTCACTTGTTAGGAACATATGTCACTATTTTATGTAATTGGCTAATCCTTTGACAAAACGCACTTTACTTGTAATTGGATAGATCTAGGATGTGTTTAATACTTCAAGAAACCTTGTTTAAAGATCAAGTGTTAAAGCCATGTAAGTCTGTCCAAGATTCAAGCTGAGAAAGTGCCTGTCATTAAAGCTCGACAGCTAGCATCTATCAAGCTTAAAGAGCTATTCCAACCCCGTGGCTTGACAGTAGCTCAACAGATAGCTATCTGTCAAGGTTTAAGAAAAATAGAATTTCAATTCTGTTTTGACTCCAATCCGTAATTGTATGTTTGGGCTTTCTTTTCTCACAACCCTAGACATATAAAAGGATTATTTTAAGAGCCGTCAAAGGTGGAACAAGTTACATAAGTGTTGAGCAAAGTTTGTTCAAGCAAATTGTAACCGGAGACAGAATTTGCCTTAGTTCATCTTTCTTGTGAAAAAGTTGCTGTGTTTGTGCATTGTTGGGTTTTGTGACCAAGCATCTTCTTGATCTTCATCATGTGATGAACTGAAGAACTTTACAGCCAACAACCTTCTCTAGTTGGTGATTGAAGTCACGTACTGGGATCCGCGCAATTGGTTAGTCACGTATTGGGAGCCATGCATTATAAGGAGAGATTGTCACTATAAAACAAGTCCAATTGGGTATTGGGGTAAGGGTTCAACTGTAGGTTGGTATAAGGTACTAAGATTCCTTTACTTGTAACTGCTTCTTGTGATAATAATGGATTCTCAGGAGTGGTGACCTTAAAATCACTCGATGGGGTTTTTACCGTGTAGGTTTTCCCCATTCATAAACAAATCACCATGTCAATTTATTTTCCGCTGCATACTTAGTTTAATTGGTGATTTGTTTGTGCTACCACGCATTTTTGCATATTAATTTGATTAATTAATAAACTTGGCTAATTAATCAATTAATTCATCACAAGGGGTCAATTCATTTTTTGGCCTATCAAGTGGTATCAGAGCAGACACACTCTGATTAGGGTTAATCTTTGTTGTGTGATCCATTAACCCCTGTTTGTAATGGATAGAGGACAATCTCTTATTATACCTCCATTGTTTGATGGTACTAACTATGCATACTGAAAAGTACGCATGAGAGCTTTCTTGCAGTCTCTAGATAAGAAAGTGTGACAAGCTGTAGAGATTGGCTGGACCAAGCCAAAGGAAGCGCCGGCCGATTGGGATGATGATAAGATCAAGGCGGCAAATTTCAATAGCAGGGCATTGAATGCTCTATTCAGTGCAGTCACTAATGAGGAATTCAAGAAGATATCCTCTACTGAAATTGCAAAGGAAGCATGGACCGTCCTTCAGACAACCTATGAAAGAACCAAGGTTGTCAAGTATTCAAAGCTTCAGAGGCTCACTACAAGCTTTGAAGAGATCAAGATGGAGGAGGATGAGTCATTTGATGAGTTCTATGCCAAGTTCAAGGACATAGTAAACTTAGCTTTCAATCTTAGGAAAACTATTCTTGAATCCAAGATTGTGAGAAAGGTGCTCAGATCTCTACCCGAGAGATTCCATGCCAAGATCACCATAATCCAGGAATCAAAGGACATCGACAAGATTCCTTTGACAGAGCTGGTTGGTAATCTGCAGACCTATGAGTTAGGTTTAACAAGAATTGGCAAGTTTGGTAAGGGCAAGAGCATGGCATTGAAGTTCAAAAGCAATGATACTGATGAGTCTTCAAACGATGAAGATTTTAAGATGAAGTCCTACATCAACAGGCAATTCAAGAAGTTCATGAAGAATGCAAATGGAAAGGGCTTCGACAAGGACCGTAGGCAATCTAGCTCCTCATAGTTTAAAAGCCAAGATAAAGGGAAGAAGGATGCTAGGGATGGCGGTCAATAAACTGTACCTTCAGGACCAAAATGCTTTGGGTGTTGAGGTTTCGGTCATATGAAACTAGAATGCCCTACATATCTTAAGACCATTGGGAAGAGCAAGGCACTTGCTGCTACTTTGAGTGACACTGAGCCTAACGATGATTCCGACAATGAGGATGACGGAATCCTAAATGCCTTCACTACCACTGTCAATCCTACTGAAGGTATTGTTGAAGATGTGGATGAAGAAGAGGAATTGGTGGAGTCCAAATCATTACAACAAACTTTCCCGCCTAAACATTAACTACCTCTAAGGCTCCAGGAGTGACAGCGTGGCATATGATCAAACGGTGTTGTCTAAAGGTCTCTGTTTTAAGCTTTGAAGTTAACTAGCCATTGGTGTAGAATTGGGAAGTAGCTTTAGCTTGACTATAGGCTGTGACTTAGATTGTGATTTAGCCTTAGTCTCAACATCCCCCCTCAAACGTGAGGCTGCATTAGCTAAAAGTTTGCCACGAAAAAAGATAAACAAGGGCCTAGGTAAAGGCTTAGTGAGAATATCAGCATAATTATCCTTTCCAGAAATGAATTTCACCCCCAAATCATGTCTTACAACCTTTTCTCGAACAAAATGATAGTCGACTTCAATGTGCTTGGTTCTGGAATGAAAAACTGGATTTGAAGCCAAGGCAATAGCTGAGATATTATCACACCAAAGGACTGGAATGTGATGAAGGAACAAATTAAGCTCCTTGAACAAGGTACGAAGCTAGGACAACTCAGCAGCTGTTGAGGCCAAAGCATGATATTCTTCTTCTGTGGAAGAACGAGAAACGGTGGATTGTTTCTTAGAGGACCATGAGATGGGATTGGAACCAAGAAAAACCAAAAAACCAGTTGTGGATTTCCTATCAAAAAGGTCTCCAGCCCAGTCTACATCTGAGAAGGCTGAGAGAGTAAGGGGTCCTGGTGAGAGATGGATGCCAAAGTGTAATGTACCCCTCACATAGCGTAGGACATGCTTAGCAGCCTCTAAATGAGCAATGGTAGGGTGCTGCATAAACTGATACAACTGATTGACACTAAAGGCCAAATCAGGACGAGTGAAAGTCAGGTATTGTAATGCCTCAACCATGCTTCTGTACTCAGATGGATCAGGTAAGCAAGTGCCATTGTAAGGGGTAAGTCTGGTAGAGCAGGAGGGAGTCTTAGTAGGCTTTGCATTCTCCATGTGAAATCTGTGGAGAATATCAGAGGCATACTTAGACTGACATAAAGTGAGACCAAACTTTGAAGGCACAATCTGGATCCCAAGAAAATAGGAAAGAGCACCAAGATCTTTCAACTCAAAGGAATGTCTCAGAGCTGCAACCAGTTGTGAAATCTGAGGAGGATCATTCCCAATAATAATGATATCATCCACATAGACAAGGAGATAGATGGTGATGTGAGAATTGTGATAAATGAAAAGGGATGAATCTGCCAAAGAGGCAATGAAGCCCAGATGAAGAAGCTGAGAAGTAAAACGTTCGAACCAAGCTCTGGGGGCCTGTTTAAGGCCATAGAGAGACTTGTGCAATCTGCAAACATGCTAGGGAAATTTAGAATCAACATAACCCTGTGGCTGCTGCATATACACCTCCTCTTGAAGAATGCCATGAAGAAAGGCATTTGAAATATCCAACTGTCTAAGGGGCCAACTGAAGCTCACTGCAATAGACAAAATCAATTTGACAGTTGCTGGTTTCACTACTAGACTAAAAGTCTCAGTATAATCAATCCCAGCCTGTTGATGAAACCCTTTGGCAACCAATCTAGCTTTATATCGAGCAGTGGTGCCATCACTGTTCAATTTCAGCTTGTAGACCCATTTGCAGCCAACTAAATTCACACCAGGTTTAGCAGGAACCAAGGACCAAGTTTGTTGCCTTTGCAAGGCAGCAAATTCATCATCCATGGCTTTAACCCATTAAGGGTATTGGGAGGCTATTTTATAGGATGAAGGTTCAGTATATGTGTAGTCAAGCACGGCCTTGTAACAAAGCTTAGGTTTAGTAATACCATTCTTGGATCTTGTTGTTATAGGATGTGAATTGGTGGCAGGAGGTAGGGTGGAGATAACAGTGTTAGTGGATATAGGGCTATGAGATGATGGAATGGTTTGTGAGATGGTAGTGATTGGAGGTTGGATGGGAGGGGTATCTAAGTTGGATGAATGAATAGGGGTTGTATCAGTATGGGGTATAGGAGGAGCAACAGTGGTGTCAGAGTGGAGTGAGCTAACTAGATGACTAGAAGCTGTAGGCTTATAAGGGCCCAGCACAGAAGGAAGATTGGTAGAGTGAAGATAGAGGAGATTAAAGAACCAAGTATTATGGGAAGGCTTTGAAAAGTTAGCAGCAGATTTTGAGGCAGTAACAGACACAAAGGGAAATTTAGATTCATTGAATAAAACATGTCTAGACGTATACAAGTGATTAATGGTGAGGTCAAGACACAAATAACCTTTGGAAACAATGGAATAACCAAGGAAAAGACATTCTTTAGTCCTGTTTTCTAGTTTGTGATGTGTGTAAGGTCTAAGCAAGGGATAGCTAGCACAACCAAAGATTTTAAGATGTGTCAAATCTGGATGGTGACCATACAACTTGTACCAAGGTGAGACAAGACCAAAAGTAGCTGTGGGAAGAAGATTAATAAGATTCACAGTAGTTTGAACAGCAAAGGACCAGTACTGAGAGGGTAATGAAGCTTGGGAAAGGAGTGTAATGGTGGTTTCTATCAAATGTCTGTGTTTCCTCTCTACTAGTCCATTCTGTTGAGGAGTGTATGGACATGACAGTTGATGAGCAATCCCATGAGATGCAAGATAAGAAGTAAATTCTTTGGAAGTATATTCACCTCCACCATCAGATCTTAGAGTCTTGATAGTGGTTGAGAATTGATTTTCAACCACAGCATTAAAAATGAGAAACTTAGAATAAACCTCAGACTTGTTCTTTAGCAAAAACAACCAAGTAAAACGAGTGAAATGATCAACAAAGAGTACATAATATTTGAAACCATTAACAGAATTTTGAGGTGCAGGACCCCATAGATCTGTGTGAACAAGCTCAAAAGGTGAATGTGCAACAAATTTCGAAACAGGAAAGGGAAGCTTATGCATCTTGCCATGAAGACAATGTGTACAAGTATTTACAAGAGGCATACACTTATTGACAAACAAAGATTTATTGGGAAAAAGTAAACTAAGAACATGGTTGTTAGGATGCCCAAGTCTGTTGTGCCATAGAAGCCAGCTAGGATTATGTGTGAGAGCTGAGTTGCAAAGTTGAGGAGAAAGAAACAATTGAGATGCTTTGTGAGGATAAATGGGATACACCCCACCTTCACTCTTGCCCTTGTAGAGCATTTTCCCTGTGGCTAAAGCCTGGATAGAGAAGATGTTTTCATCAAAATAACACCAACAATTGTTATCTTGACATAGTTTGTGGACAGATGCAAGATTAGAAGCAATAGAGGGAACTCTTAGGACATTGTGAAGATGAATGACAGAATGTTGTGAAGGAATAAGTGAATTACCTATATGTGAGATTGGTAGATTTTGCCCATTCCCCACTGTGAGATGCTCCTATCCATTGTAAGGTTTTGGAAAAGAGAGATTATTAAGGATTGAGGTTACATGATTAGTTGATGCACTGTCTACAAGCCAAGGCTGATCTTGGACAACCATAGCATTTGATAAGGTAGCCATTGCTGCCAATTTTGTAGGTGGATGTTTGCCTTGATAGGCATAGTCCATCCTATGATAGCAATCTATAGCTATGTGACCAACTTTGCTGCAAATCTGACAGATAGGTCTCTCTGATCTTGAACTTGATGCTTGATTTGGTGAAAAATGATGCGGGGAAAACTGATTTGGAGTAGGACCTCTGCCTCTGCCTTTGTTAAAATTCCCTTTGCCTCTACCTCTATTGAAAGATTGATTGTAGGAATTATAACCATTGTTATTGCTTGGTCTAGGTGCAGTGTTAACTGCCATGGCAAAGGTGGAATCTTTGATTTCCAAGCCTTCATTCAGTGATTCTTCCTCAGCATTTAGCATAGTAGCTAACTCATCAAAACTCAACTTTGTGCTCCTGGTTCTGATTGCTGACCTGAAGGCACTAAATGCTCTAGGAAGACCTTTAATTACAACATGTAGGAGTTCCTCATCATCAAGTAGAACACCAACAGCCATTAATTTGTCCCTAATGACCTTGATTTTCTGCAAATAGACATCTACAGAATCAGATCCCTTCTGATATTGTGCAATTCTCCCTTAAGATTCATAACATGAGACCTTGAGATGGAAGAAAATCTGTTTTCCAATACTCTTCATACTTCTAGAGCTGAAGAACAACCAATAGTCAAAGCAAGTACTGAAGGTGTTAAAGTGGAGCTGATGAAGGTGAGTAATGCTTTCTCCTTAGATTTCCAGGTTAGATAATCTGGATTGAGAATTGTTGTAATTGAACCTGAGAGATCCTTAAGAAACTTCTCTGGAACAGATTGATCTTCATCAAGAAGTTCAATCATTGAATAAGTCTCTAATACCATTGAAATCTGATGTTGCCAGACTATATAGTTGGAATTGTCGAGCTTGATTGTCATCATATTTGACATATTTGATAGCAGCAACAATGGTTGATTAATCAAATTCATTTGAGAAGTTGATGTTGATGGAGACATCGTAGAAGATGAAGTTGTTGAGGCTGAAGCTGCCATTGTTGCACTTGTGCTAGCTGAGACTGTGTTAACAGGGATCGTTGGCTACTCTGATACCATGAAGAAAAGCTAAGCAAAGCTTAAATCTTGAAATGAAGCAAGTAATTAAGATTAACAAGAATGAAATGAAGAACACAGTGAAAGAGAAAGAAGAAAAGAGAAACAGAAAGGAAGAGAGAATTCTGGAAGAAAAATACTTTGCTTAATTGATTCAATGTACATTATGAGTCTATATATACAGTGAGACTGGCTCTAATAACTCCATAATTACAGTTCCTTAAATCTCGGAACTAATCCCTCTAATCAGGGAAATCTGTTAATCATTACAATAGACTTTCCCGCCTAAACATTAACTACCTCTAAGGCTCCAGGAGTGACAGCGTGGCATATGATCAAACAGTGTCGTCTGAAGGTCTCTGTTTTAAGCTTTGAAGTTAACTAGCCGTTGGTGTAGAATTGGGAAGTAGCTTTAGCTTGACTGTAGGCTGTGACTTAGATTATGATTTAGCCTTAGTCTCAACAACTTCTTCTCTCTCTCTCCCTTCTTGTTTTTGTTTACATTACTCTTGTGTTTTGCTTTATTATTTTAAGTCAGTCTAGTTTTTATGCTTTGCTTTGTTTAACATTTTTTTGTTTGTTTTCAGTTTTGTTTATTTAATTTTTGATATAAAAATAAAATAAAAAATTGAAAAATCAGAAAAATACAAAAATAGTGTATGTTCTGTGTACATTGGTACTTGTGTACTTTGGATGGCTATTGAAACAAAGATTTCAAAACTTTGTATCTTTTGTAACTTAGATGAGCATCTCTATGCATAACTAAACAAGTGAGCTTTGTGACTCGTGTTTGTGATGAGTAAGATCAAGTGATCTCTTGTACTTAACACTCGTATTACTCTTTTTGATGGGAAGGACTAGAAAATCCTAAGAGAAAGGCATAAATAACCATCTCACCACTATTGCCCGCCAATCAGGAAATGACATTTATATGTTTCAGCATAGCAAAATTGGAATGTCAAATGCTTAACATCATTGGGTATTTCTTTTCTATCTCTTATATGCCCATGCATGATTTGCTCAAAAAGAAAAATATGCAAAGAAAATAAAAAGCAAAAAGATTAAAATGCTTTTAAATATGATTGCAAGCGTGTATTCTAGGAGATGTGGGAGTTATAGGATATACCTCGAAGGCGATAGTCCCCATCAAATAGTTATGATTGTGTGTGAGTTTAAGTGATTTTCTCATATCTCAAATCGTCATAACTAGTTGACACTTATGCAATCTTGCGATGTTTTTCACACACAACACGCAATATTCTTTGCTACTCTTGATATATGTACAGATACAATGTGATTTGGCTATCACAAGGTTTACATGTGTTAATGTATGCTTACTAAACTGTCTTGACTATTTTTTGAAATATAAAATTGGTTAGACTTGTTTAGTGTGCGTGTGTGTTTTTTTGGGATCTATGTGCTTAACATTTTTATTGTTGAGAAATGTTTTTAAGAGTTCAAAATGTTGTTTGGATCATTGGTTGAGTTGCATGTTTGATTGCATTCATATCTGTGTTTTTCTCTTCTTGAAAAACTGTTTTTAAGCAATCTTGACACCTCCTCGACACCTCTCGATACTTGGCTTATCTATCGAACTCTTCAATTTTTTTTTTTATCGCAATCTCGACACCTCTCGATAGCTAGGTGGATCGATCAAGAAATCTCCTATCTCCTCGATAGCTTCTCGACAGCTAGGTGGATCGATCGAGTTTCTTTATGATCTTTTCTGTTGATTTGATCCTCGACAAATCCTCATTCGCTGGCTCGATAGCTAAGACATGCATTTAAACCTCGACAGCTCCTCAACACATCACGATCGATCAAGCTTTAAAAGGTTCCTATATATACGCTGTTCACGATTCTGATCTCACTTTCCTTGATCTCTCTCGACAAATCCGTCTCCTCACCTCCCAAACACTCACTTCTCTCTCAAAACCTTCAAACCCATGTGATTTTCAGCCTTTTCTTGCTTCAAAGCACTTGGTATGATCTCACTTCCTCTTATTCTTCATGATTTTCATGCATTCAGATCTAGGTTTTAAGGTTTTGAAACCTTTTTGGGTTTTTAAAAATTGTTGAGTTTTTGATGAAATTTTGGGATGGGTTTTTTTGTTTAAATGATCTTTAAACTTCATGCATTGCATCACATAAGCATCATAACAGTATTATCATGCATTTAGATGTGTGCAACTGATTGTGTGCTAGTAGGTTTAGATTGGGCTAAGCCCATGATGATTTTACTATTGCATGTCATATGCTCATGCATTTTCATGCATACGTCCTTTCCATTCAATATAATTCTGTATACTTGAACTGTTTGGGACTTTTCTGTGTGTTTCTTTCTTCCCCCTCACTCTCTAATTTACGTTAGTGCATCAATGGCATCGAAATGTAAGTCTGCTTCATTCTAGAACCCTCTTCGTTTTGGGCCATCGTCTTCTTCTGATCCTACCCCCTCCTCTGTTCGGTTCCATGATGAGGATGCCTAAAAGGACTTCTTGAAGAACTTCTCTAGACGAAGCATTCATTCGGAATGCCGAGTCATCTTGTCGGACTTCTCCGACACTGACCTACCCACTATTTCTTACAGTCAGGGTTAGGAGTCACTGTGTGATATCCCAGTCACATGTCCTTCCATGATGATCTAGGAGTTCTACTCCAACATGCATGGACTAGATACTTCTGTACCTCTCTTTCATACTCGCATTAAAGGTACGCGCATAGTGGTCACACCGGATATTGTATCTGAGTTACTTCATGTCCCAAGGGTAGCACATCCTGACTACCCTAGTTATGAGCGTCTGGGGTGATCGTCAGTTTACACCATGTTCGACCTTTGCTAAAGGTCCTAGATTCATGAACATAGTGATGACTTTTATTTTACATCCTCTTTCTCACTATAACTCTATCATAGAGCCTCGTGCTCGATTTTTGCTTTCCCTTCTTGAGCATCTCACTATAGATTTTCCTTCACATTTTATTCTTTCTATTATAGATGTCTATAGGGATACAGCGACCCGTGATAAGCTCATCTTCCCTTTAGCTATCATGTGGATTTTATGCTATTTTTCTGTTCCTTTTCCCTCGACCAAACACTTCCCCGTTATGTGTGCCATTGACTACGCTACCGTTAAATGAAGCAAGGCGCAATTTCGATCGAGGCGGTCCAGTCCAGCAGCTCCTCCCACTCCTTCAGCTCCATCCACCTCTACTCCCTCTACTTCAGTGGGAGGTGTGACTCTGGATGCGATCATGGCGCAGTTTCAACACATGGATGCTCACCTTGATACACTCTCTACTGAGTTGTATCAAGTGAACACCCGTGTTGGCCTTATTGCTAGATGACAGGCTCGCCTTGGTGGCTTTGTGGAGTCTCCCTCTCCTTCTCCTAAGGCACCTAAGAGATCCAAGGACGATGACGACTCTGACGACGATGATGATGGTGAGGAAGGAGGTGCTAGCTCTTCCAGCTTTGACGAGATGCTACTTGACACTCTTACCCTTTGTCACTCATGACAAAAAGGGGAAGTAGTTTTGGATATGAAAGTAGTCATAGTTAGGGGGAGGGTTAGTATAGGAGATTTTGTTAGGGGGAGAGTGCACATTAAGGGATTTAGTGAGGACTAGATGTATCTTTTTCTTTTCTTTCTATTTTAGATACATTTTTCTTGTACCTTAGATCTTGTGATTATATTGTGATAGCATACCTTGTACTTATTATATATATATATATATATACACATTTGAGGTTGTTATTACAGTTCTTTCACCTATTTCTACATGTGTTGTTTCTTTTCTCTCTTTATACACATGTTTCTTTATTTGTATGCAATCTATTATTTCTATTTCACACTAAGATGTCTTGATGAGTTTTGATTAAAGTGTTTTGGAAATACAGGTTGTCAAAGTCTTTCTTGCCATAGACTCTCTTCTTGCAAAGTTTTTCAAGAGTTTGTGTTAGGATAGATTTTATTCTATTCAACAAGTGAATATGAGTTGAGTAATTTATGACTTCTCTCATATGTTCATTTGTTTGTTGTGGTTTTGTTACGGATTACCAAAGGGGGAGATTGTTAGGACATATGTGATTCACTTGTTAGGAACATATGTCACTATTTTATGTAATTGGTTAATCCTTTGACAAAACGCACTTTACTTGTAATTGGGTAGATCTAGGATGTGTTTAATACTTCAAGAAACTTTTTTTCAAGATCAAGTGTTAAAGCCATGTAAGTCTGTCCAATATTCAAGTTGAGAAAGTGCCTATCATTAAAACTCGACAACTAGCATCTATCGAGCTTGAAGAGCTGTTCCAACCCCGTGGCTCAACAGCAGCTCAACAGATAGCTATTTGTCGAGGTTTAAGAAAAACAGAGTTTCAGTTCTGTTTTGACTCCAATCTGTGATTGTATGTTTGGGCTTTCTTTTCTCACAATCTTAGACATATAAAAAGATTATTTTAAGGGCCGTCAAAGGTGGAACAAGTTGCATAAGTGTTAAGCAAAGTTTGTTCAAGCAAATTGTGACCGGAGACAGAATTTGCCTTAGTTCATCTTTCTTGTGAAGAAGTTGCTGTGTTTGTGCACCATTGGGTTTTGTGACCAAGCATCTTCTTGATCTTCATCGTGTGATGAATTGAAAAACTTTGCAGCCAACAACCTTCTCTAGTTGGTGATTGAAGTCACGTACTGGGATCCGCACAATTGGTTAGTCACGTACTAGGAGCCATGCATTACAAGGAGAGACTATCACTACAGAACAAGTCCAATTGGGTATTGGGGTAAGGGTTCAACTGTAGGTTGGTATAAGGTACTGGGATTCCTTTACTTGTAACCGCTTGTGATAATAGTGGATTCTCGGGAGTGGTGACCTTAAAATCACCCAGTGGGGTTTTTGTCGTGTAGGTTTTCACCATTCGTAAACAAATCACTATGTCAATTTATTTTCCGCTACATACTTTGTTTAATTGGTGATCTGTTTATGCTATCACTCGCTTTGCATGTTAGTTTCATTAATTAATAAACTTGGCTAATTAATTAATTAATTCATCACAATGGGTCAATTCGTTTTTTGGCCTATCACCTTTTACTCTTCCTCCATGGTTCTCATGTGGGCAGCTATCATGAGCAAGTTCTGACATTGTATTGCTGAAGTAGCCGAAGCTGATTTCTCATGAATCTGAGATTTGTCAACTAAATCACCCCGACTGAGATGGTCCTAATACTATATAAATGTTCAATTCTCCCTGAATATAGGCTTGGTTTGCCTTCTTCTATTGTCAATGCAGAAGTCGGGCTTTCAAGGAATGCTTCAAGCAAGTTACAAGACCTTCTAATGACCTTGCAAAGAAATTGCAATTGTGGTGCTTGCTAAAGCTCAATCACTTTCACAACTTGGTGAGATTTTTAACTGAAGAGTGTGAGGATTCACTTATCAAGAATTCCAAAGACATCTCAGGATACTTGGAGAAAGAAAGTATTTTGTTTAGGAAGACTCGAAGGTGGAAGAATGTTTTTTTTTTTTTTTTTTAGGAAGACCCGAAGGAATATTTGTTTGGGAGAAACCCAAAGGAAACACCTAGACTACCCGAAGGTATAAGAAGATTTTTTGAAGACTCGAAGGAAAAGCCTACTGAGGCAAGCTGAAGAAAACCAAGTTTGAGCTGGCTGATCTTGCTTAAGAGATGTTGGGTTCTTTTTGCCCATTTGAGATGCTTTAGCAGAAGAGCTTGCAAGCTGTCCAGATCGAATCCAACTTCTCACTGAATTCTGCTCCTAGACTTGCAATAGCTAGTCTTCATGGATAATATGTAGGTGCACAAGATGGATTTTTAGTGGTCTTATGGGAATAAGACCACTAAAAATCTGCCCTAGTATCATAATGAGAACAGCTAAATCCATGTGTCTCCCACCAAGATTGGAATCTTAAAGCTGTCGTCCGTTCATTATTTTGTGCTTGGGATTAAATTTGGAGCACGGCCTCAAGATTTTGGTAACGCTTGCATAGAGATGTTAGGACTTCCCATATTTTACCCTATTGAGTCAACCATGGAAACAAAAGAGGGGAGGTTAGAAACCATCCAAGAAAAACAAACCCCAGCAGGACAAAATATTATACTAATAAAAAGGATCATTATCACGCATGGCGCTCAGGTAGTTTGCTTAGGGCTCAGGAAGAGTCTCAAAGCTTAATTACAAACTGAATTTAAATTATCTCATGCTCAAACATAATGACATAAAGGAAACAGGAAATGCGAGAATAACAAAAGCATAAAAATAGTGAGATGATGTTTGGTTTTGGGACTTCTTCCACAGCATATGGCCAACATGGCGCTGCCTCAAGTCGGGTGTCCCCTTGAGAAATATGGCTCGACTATCCAACTGCTCGAGCATATAAGCTCAAGCTTTCGAGGAGAAATTCTGGATCATGATTTCCTTGTAAGGACCATCTGAATATCTAATTCTCCAGTTGATGTGGACATATGCACATCAAGCTCTAACTAGCTGCCTTTGATAAAACCTTGAACCTTTTGCTTAAGTAGCTTGCACATGTTAGTTGAGTGGCCAACCATCACCCCATGATAGTCGTAATGATTTTCAGAATTGTAAGTCTCTGATGACAGTTCTGGTTGGATCTCAGATGCCATCAATTCTACCAACTTCGCCTTTAACAGTATTGGAAATAGCATGGATAACAGGACTGATAAAAGGTCCAAGGCAGTTGTAAAATTGGGAAATGTCGCTCCCTAGAATGCCTTTGTTCAGTAACAGAGAAGGATACGGTACTTCATGAGGATATGGAGCAGTAGGGAGGCCTATAATGAATGAGCCCCCTTGACCTTTGTTCTTGATCAACACATTAACCTAACCCTCACAGCTCATTGGAGATCAATCGGCAATTGTGGCATTTTCAAATTGAATGATGTTATTGTCGATCAGGCCTTGGATCATCCCCCTAAGGGACATGCACTCTTCTAGGCTATGTCCCGGGCTACCAAAGTGATGCTCACATGTCTTGAATGGGCCAGACTCTCCCGGAGGGGAATCGATTATACGTCTTGGCAAAATTGGGGTCACTAGGCATTCTTTCAACAATATATGATATAATTGCAAAATCGACATAGGAAAGGGAGGAAACTTTTCCAGTGCCTCTTGGACTTATCGGGCTGGTACCATTTGCATCACAGGAGCGACATCATTTTGCTTGGATTGGCTTTGCCTTGGTTGGCTTATTCCTTGAGGAATTCGGATTATGGGAGCCACGTGACTCTTTTGCCCTTGAGATCCCTCATATCTCTTTTCAACATATGATCTTTCATTGGCATGTCCTATAGGTGCTAGGGCATCCATAACATCGACTCCACAGGTCAGGTCACTTGTTGAGGTGTCAATGCGAAGGTCAATTAGTCAATGCACAAGGTGAAGAAGTCTATCCTGTTGATTTTCCAAATGCTCAATCCTTGCATTCAACCGGACAAGTGTAAGCTGCTCGTTAAAGGCCATACAACACTCAACTTCTTCTGATTTTCCCCACCGAATAATTCCTTGGTCAATTAGGCTCTGGACCTCATTGTTAAACTCGTCACAATCTCCTAATGAGTGTCCCCGTGCTCCTGAATGGTATTTACAAGTCTCACCCATACTTCTGTGATCTTCTGGATTGTGACGATCATCCTCTTCTCTTATTATTGCATTCACTTCCTCACCCTGAGCATCAAAGGTCGTGGTAGTGGCAACTTTAGACTGCATAGCACCTTCAAATATTAAGGCACCACTATCAATCAGGCTTTGGATCTTATGCCTTAATAGGCAACATTCTTTTGTCGAATGCCCTGGAGTATCATAGTGAAACTTACAAGTCTTTAAGTGGTCATAACCTTTCAAAATATTTTTAACCGGCTTAAGGACGACTGGAGTGATTAAGCCCTCAGTTAACAAAGAGGAGTACAACTTGGTATCTAACATAGGGAAGTGGTGGGACATTTTCGGCTTCTTCCCTAGATTCCCCATGAGATGTGAATTTCCTTTGGCCTTTTGACAGGTAACGACTTAGCCAATTGTACCTCCTATCTTCAGCCACCATATGGACATCTCCTTCTTCAACCTTGGCGTCACTTCCCTTGAGCTGTTGTTCCATTAGAGAATAGAGGATAGTCAGGTCAACAATCTTCTTGGTCTTAATACCCTCATCGATATGCTCCTCAATAGGAATCAGGCTAGCAAAATGAGTGACTTAGGCACTGATCATCTTCTCATAGTAAAGAGGCTTAAGGTTATCAATGAACCACTTAATCATCTCATCTTCCATCATGGGGGGTTGCACTTGTGCGGCTAGCGCTCGCCACCTTTAGGCATATTCTTAGAAAGATTCCCTACTCTTCTTCTCTGTTCTTATAAGGACCATGCGATTTGGAGCTATCTTGGTGTTGAACTAGTAGTATTCCAGGAAAGAGTTGGTCATTTCCCTCTAGTTAAAGGTCTTTTCCAATCTCACATACCATGTGGCTGCAAGGCCGGTCAAACTATCAGGGAAAATCTGGCAAAGTAGAGGGTGATTATTCCCATAGGGAGACATCTTCCTATAGAACATGCTCAAATGTGCATAAAGATCTCATGTACCATCATACTTAACAAACTCTAGTGCCTTGAACTTAGGAGGCATAGCGACCTGAGGGAAGTTGGTCAGACTATCTAGATCAACGCTTCCATGGGCGCTGGAACCCTCTATGATTCCAAGCTTTTTGGCCAGAGTTTTCATTTGGCTCTTGACTTAGCCAATCCCAGATTTGGGGTTCTTGTCCTTAGAAGGATCCATTTCTTTGACATTACCCTGGGGTGGTATATTGTGGCCCTGATCCTATTCTGGCGGGGGCTAATTTTCATTCTCGGTTCGAGGACCTCCCTGACTATGACTAGAGGAGTTCTATCCTCCTCGTACAACCAGTTGTTGCATCACACGCATCATTTCTGCCATTTGCTCCTTCAAAAGAGCAATTTCCTGAGCATTTTAATAATAGGGAGAAGTACCACTAGTAGACATCTCTCTTACGCAATACCTAGTGACGATGGGATCACGACATGGTGGTAGCTTAGACTGTTTCTTTTTAGCAATCTTTTGATCCTGAGAAAGAATAGGAGGTGAAAGAAACGAAATGCATTTGACAATGTGGAAACACAACACCAAAATCAAGTTATTTTATGCCCTTGCTATTTAACATGCGCCTACCATTTTTAGAAAAAATTTGGCTTTTTCACCCTTGATCAGGTATTCATCATGGTGAGTTTCTACTATGATGCGAGATTAATGCATGAGGTTGGCAAGTAACCGAAACTTTCATGACATGCTAGACAATGCAAGACAAGCCCTGATTTTGATTACATGGAAACAGAATGCTTGTACAAGGTTTGCTTTTACAATGCTGAGTTCAATGGCTTCAACAATAGGCCTTTTACAATACAAGTAAATGTGATTATAAGGACAAACTTGGCTCTTGATGATGTGGACTTCTTGAGGAAGCTCTTGGACACTTGGATTTCTTGAAGGAGCCCTTAGACATCTTGGCGATTTGGACATCTTGGCAGTTTGGATCTCTTTGATGATTTGGATCTCTCTTGGGAGAATTCTTGAACTCATGATGTCTTGGAATTCTTGACAGTTTTTCGGTAGCATTTCCTCCTGGGGAGTTTTGGTCACTTGCCACAAATTTTATCTTTGCACAATTAGGTGACGGAACCATTTAGTGTATGCATGAGTGCCCTTGTAAGGTTGTAAACCCTTAGGGATGGGGTATGATCTAGCATGTACAAGCAACAAGGTTGCTTTCCCTAGGGATTTAATCATGGATGCTGTGTAAGCAGGATAGAAAGAACCTGGAGCAGAGCACAATCTTTTTGGTCAAGAAAAAATGGCGCACCTATTGCAAAACACTTTCCCCTAACCTCTAGTCCTATAAGGGTGTCCTTTCCTAGGCTTGGATGTTCACTCTTTGGGCTTTTCCTAGTCCTTTTGGGCTCTGGGCTTGATCCAGTCCTCACGGGTTTGACATAACTAGGCCAACTGTATGCAAAGGCTTAACTAGTAGGTTGTTCCTATCCTTGGGGAACTTAATCGCCATACCCCTTCCTTCATAGAAGTTGTAGGGTAGGAAGGATTGAGGGGGCATCTTCAGCTACTCTTGTCCACCCATGGACCCAAAAGTGCCTACAAAGTCAGCCCCAAATCTAACTATGGGTAACACTACCGATGTTTATGTCTAAGCATTTGCAAATGAGGTGATGAAATCCCCAAAGAGATGTAACTACACCAGCAGTGCAAAGCCCAGGTTCGGCTCAAAAAGGGTGTATATATCATGCATCCTTAATGAAGGGGGAAAGACTTTTTCCAAACATTGTAGATATATATATATATATATATATATGAAAGCAGATAAAGGTGTAGTGGAAATTAAATTTTGCTACCCTATGCTTGCATGTGAAGGAAAGCTGTAAAGCATGTGAGGAAAGCAGTAAAGCATGTGAGGAAAGCGGTAAAGCCCCATAAGAATACCTCACAGCCTCCCTTTCGGAAAAGGATTTTTAGGAAAAAGATTTTTTTCCTCTTTTGAAAATAGTCTACTAGGATATAGTAAAAGCCTTCTTCAAAAGGAAAGCCCAAGAGGCCAATACCAATTTTTGTGTTTTTGAAAGCCAAGGTCCAAAGATTATGGTTTTGTCAAAAGCTCTAAAGGCTAAACTCTCATCGATCCCTAGTGGAGTAGCCTGTCTCTCGACGCCAGGGCCTCGAACGGCTGGAAAACTGTCGGGCCTTCATTTGACCACCCACCTAGGAGAAGCTCCCGCTCGTGCGAGGCCCGTTAGAGGCCCCTCTCGATAATGGTGTGGTTCATGCAGAGCTTCGGGTGCTCCCTCTCTCGGGGGAGGAAGGTAGGTCACCACCAATAATTAGGTTTTTCTAAGGTGTGATTCGCCACCTGTTTCTAGTTGATTTTATTACCGATCCTAAGCTAAGAAAAATGACATTTTTCCTAATCTAATGTGTATGGCAAAAAAATCTTGATTCTTGAGTTTGGAAGTTTGGTTACGTGTAGGGAAGGTGTTAGGCACCCCATAACGTCTGTCCAAGGACAGTCCTTTATTTTAATAAAACCTTAATTTTCGGAGATTGGCTGTAAAAAACATGATTTTGGCATTGGCTTTTAGGGCTTTATATGCATAAGGGGTTTTGAGGTTTGGCTTTTGAATGGTTGTGGTCCCAATCTATGCTTTCCTAAGGCATTTAGGCAAAGTACCAGATTTCCACGGCGAAAATACGGTAACATGTCACCTTACTTTCGCGGTGAAAATTAGGCATCGCTTTCCCTTAGGTGACATGGACTGTGACAATCACACCGAAAGGGGCGAGCAGGTGTATATATATACATATATCATGCACAATGCAAGTACACAGCAGGAAAGTAAATGCCTACACCCCTAGAGCATGGCTCAAAATATAGGTGCAGAAAAGTAAACTGGGGTCGCCATACTCTAGAGATGAGGACGAATGGTACATGGCATGATATACCTAATACAACCCATCTAAGAGAGAAATGAGGGAGGAAGGAAGGGGGTTTAAAAGAGTACATAACCAAATGGGAGAGGCTAGACCCCTAAATCTACTGAACATGGCCACTTGGCTTATATCGACATGCTTGCATCCTCACCCTTTTTGCTTGCGCTTGGGAGACCATGCCCAAGCTCCATGCGTCCTCGCTCCATGTGTGCAAATGCAAAAGCAAGAACAAGAAACCAGTAGACAAGCAATGGAGAGAAAGAGATGCGTAGATAATTCGCAAAGGGTACAAAGTAAACAAGCAAGATAGATATTGTCGCGACCCAAATCCATAGAAAATGAATTTAGGTGCATGACTAACCTGCTAAACTTATATAACTCAATAAACATAATTGATCCAAATAAATTAAAACTCCAAAGAAACAAGTACTCTTAAAAACCTCTTACAAAAATCTAAACTCCACAAATTGAAAATAATCTCCACTATATAAACATGAATTGCAAAATAAAGGTAACTGAAATTCTATAAGTCTTCAAGTAATACTAAAGTCGCCTACAACTTCCACACACTACCTTGCACCTTACAAAGCGATCCAAAAGTTCTATATTCCCAACTACACTTTAATTTGAAAATAGTAATTGATGGGGTGAGCCACAAATCTAGTAAGTAATTATACAAAATACACAACGGAATAGAGTCAAGCAAAGCACAAGTTTGATTTCACAATTTCACTCAAAATATCAAACATAGTTTTCCAAACATATAAAGAGCCACTTAATACATATATAATCAAATCTTAAAGTCATTTGAAAACACATATAGATAATTGATCAGAGCACAGTGTCACATATACACATCACATATTCTCACATACAATCCTGTGAGCGGATACTAACATCTAACCCCTACTGGTGAGGGATCAACACATATTCTCACATACAATCCTGTGAGTGGATTTACACATATATCTGATCAATTCTTAAAAAAAAGCACTTATTTTGAGTCACATATCACAAAAAGCAAAGTTTATACCAAATAGAATAATTTTCATAATATAAACAATTATTCCAACAATAAAGGCATATCGAAAATCTCAATATTAAAACCTTATCTAAAAGTCGAAGTTTCTCTTTCAATGATGTAAAAAAAATTGCTTTCGATAAACTTTAGAAAACGTGAGCTTTAAAAACATATCTTTTGAAAACCTTTAACTTCTAAGAACCTAAAGAACAAACTTGTGCATATTATACATAATTACTTACAGCACTTGAATCACTCTGAAAGTCCAGCTGAAACACCCTCCAAATAGTCTCAAAATACTCTTAAATATGACCTATAACCAATCATGGAAATATACTTAATATCTTCTACAAAATATAAAGCTTATAGAACTATACAAATGGACTCACTAGGATTATACTTTGCTGAACTAATAACACTTTCAACACTAAATTAACGTTTCTCTAACCAATGGTATTCTGATCGATAATACATCCTTGCATTATTCGAAACTCATTTAACCATGAGGAATGCAGTAGCAACACTTTAGAATTTAATATAAGGATTTTGGTATGAAATCTTAAACCTGCCATTAGCCTTTTTAAAAAGAAGTTGTAGACGTGTTGAACTTAATGGTTCATTGTGTTTGGACTAGTCAAAGTCTAGGCAAAGACTACCAAGGCCATCAATTTATCCATCAGAGAACTTGGACTTTGACAAAAGTGAGACCTAACTAGTGGCACATGAGTGGGGTTGGGTGCAAATTCTCCAGCAAGTTAGAATTAATGTTACGATATGAATCAGCAGCCCAAAAGTTCTTATAGACCTACTAAAGTGATGCTAGCCTTATACATGGATTTAACAATTTCGGCCTTTGTTCTAGGGTCCGAACAGTGGCAACCTAGGATTCCAGAGTTATTGAAACCATGTAAAATCGTAATCTAAGAAATTACCAATTCAATAATCTACACATCACTAAAGTTTTCTATAATAAAATTCTAACTCCTTAATTCTTTGTTTCTAACGGTGAGAAATCATACCTTGAACAATCTGATTGCCTCTTCACTTGTACGCGCTTTAAACTCCAAGGAAAAACCTCTTAGCCTCTTTGATAAAACCCTTTCTATGAAAACCCTGACTGTCTCTTCCTCTACCCTATAGTTTGTATTAGAGATGTGGGCTTAGTGGGGTAGCAAGCTGTAGTTACTAATAAAAAGAATACGTATGGCCCATCAATTATATTTAAAAGAAAATTTAATAATAACCTCAAATAAAAGTATGCGGGGCATTACAAATATGGCAAGCATAGCATGTGGCAGGAGACATGACAAGCAAAGATAAGCAGACAAACAAGAAGGTAAGCAAACAAATGGGCCAACAAAAGGTGGTGTCCACAGGGGACAAATGTAGGTTTGGATCAGGTGTCTATATCTTCATTGTGTTGAAGTATGGACGACACACTAGCAAGCAAGACTCATGCACGAACATGTAAGCAAGCATGTAAAGATGCATAGAAAGCCAACGGGTGGCACGAACAAGTATGGCAAGCATATCATCGCACAGAGCGAAAAAGGGAAGGGTATGCACGAAGCAACCCGGCATCTAGAGACACATCCCAAGAAATTTTGAAAATTTTTTTATGAAAATGCATGAATCCATGTAATATAAGTAAAAAAGGAGGGGCAAAAGAGTCTTACCAAATTTTTAGGAGAAAAACCTTTAAAGCTTTGGCTTAGAAAAAGGACCAAAAAAAATGACTAAGAGGAATCAAGAGAGGGATTGAAGAGGAAGACAAAAGAATGAATAACAAGGTTCAGATTCCTCTTATTTTGTTTTAAAAAATGTTTTTCGATCAATCGAGAGGAATTGAGCTAGGAATCGAAAATATTTTAAAAACATGTTCGTCTAATTGGAAAGAATCGAAGAAGGAATCAAGTTAAACCGAGAGTTGTAGCCTTAAAAACTGAATTTTTCGATCGATCAAATCCTGAAAAATCAGAAAATTTTGAAAACCTGGAAATTTTCTACAAAAATATTTTTAAAACCAATTTTTATGATATGAAATGCATGTCAATGGTTCCAAATGTTTTCAAAAACTCTTTCCCTTCAATCAAATAAACTTTTATCAAGATTCAAAAATTTTCCTCACAAAATTTTTACCCCAAAAAGTATTAGACATTTCAAGAATCACAATTTTGGGAAGCCATAAAAATTAACACACAATCACATGTACAGAGTTTAACAAAGATTTGCTTGTGGTGTGTGTAACTAGTAAGTGTATGAGATACATAAAAGGTGATATATAGATAAAAATTAAACATAATTTCTACATTATCAATCACATAAGTTTGAAAGTGACTAGCACCTAAAGAGTTACATCATATAACTCTAATATCTCCTAGAAAACACGCTTGCAATTATGTAAAAGCATTTTTTATTCTTTTTCTTTTGTTGCCCTTTTTTTTCTTTTCTTTTTCTTTTTCTTTTTCTTTTGAATAATCTTTTGATTTCTCTTTTGATTTTCACATTCTTTTCAAAATTAACACCTCATTTAATCTTGCTGTGCAAGTGCTACACCTTACCGAGCACGGCTTTTATAATTTGTACACAGGTGTTCATGATTGGCAAGTAACAGTGATGAGATGATTATTTATGCATTTCTCCTAAGATTTTTTAGTCTTTACAATCAAAAGAATGTGACTTCAAAATCAAGAGCATGTGTTTAAAAACCATAAACAACTCATACAATATAAGCACTACATAGTACAAACTAGTAAAATGCAGAAAAATAGTTTATCAAAGCTAAACAAGGTACACAGTCATGAAATGCAAATTTCATAGGTCAACCTCAATAACATACTTAAAGATGTGTAATACACAAACATTTTTTTAAAAATAAAATAAAATTTAGAAACATCATAAACAAACCTAGAATGAAATGCATTTGCAAATGCAAATCCTAATGAAAAACATTTTGGTCACAAGATATTGAAAGAATTAACAGAAGGACCATGTCAGATAGACTCACTGAGACTGGGTCTTTTGCATCCACACTCTCTTAGATGCAAACTTGGAATTGGAGTTTCTAGTTGAATTAGAATTAAACTTGGCTCTTGTATTGGCATAAAGGTTAAGAACCTTTACCAATTCATGAATAAGTGTCATAGGATCTTGTGCTTTTGGCACAGGCACTTTTTGTTTGATTGCTTGCTTTGAAGCTTGCAACTTAAAACAATTTGAGCTTGTTTGCCTAGCTCCACCACAAAAATTTCAAAACCATTGAGGTTTGTGTTGTTTCTTGCTTCCAGGATTATTGGGTTTCTTGGGTTTTGACTCGCTTAGATCTTCCCTAGTTCTCCTAGTAGCTAGAATTTCTTCCTTAGGTACCTTAACTTCAAGAGTAGAAATAGATGTAGTAGGTACAAACTTAGGAGGATGAACAGTAGAAGTAGAAACACTCTCAACAAACTCTAACCCTGTCTTATCAGAAAAATATTTTTGAACATTTAACATAACATATCATCTAGTTTAGAAGTATTAGTCCTATCAAGTTATTCTCTAGCAACAGATAATTCAGATTCTAAACTTTTAACTTTCTCAATCAAAGACATGTTCTCAATCCTAACAGAGGTTATGAGTTCGTTAGCATCAAAAAGTTTAACCAATAGATTTTTATTTTCTTGTTCAAGAGTGTTTGTCTTCTTCAAGCCTATATCAACATTCATGACATCCTTTGCTACAATCTTACAAAGCTTGTTGCAAGCCTTTTGCAAGTCAGCATTCTCAGAGTGTTCCCCATCAGAAGGGTTCTCCTCAACAATTTCAAGCTCACTTACTTCAACAGTAGCAGTGAAAGCCATGAAATTTCCTTCTTAATCACTTTTAGACTCATGATCAGAAACTTCATCATCACTAAGGGTAACAGCCATAGCCTTTCCCTTAGATCTCAAGTAAGCAGGACATTTTGACCTAAGGTGACTATGACCCTAACAACCAAAACACTGTTGACCTGAAGAATTGTTAGAGGATTGAACAACCTTATCTTTTGATTTTTTTTATAATTGTTATTTTTTGTTGTCTCATTCTTCACATTCTTAGTGTCAGCATTGTTTTGATTTCTTGCCCTTATGTTATTGTTCCTCAAAAAGTTTCTAAAGTTCTTGGCAAGATAAGTAATTTCAATAGAGGAGATTTCATCATCAAATCCACCATCATCTACATCATCAACATATTTTAGAGCCATGGATTTGGATTTGGATTTGTTGGTTTTGGATTGGTCAGACTCATAGGACTGTAGAGATCCTACAAGTTCATCAACAAGAATGGTGTCCACATCCTTATTTTCTGTTACAGCAGTGACTTTGGGTCTAAAATCCTCAGTTAAGGATCTCAGAATCTTCCTAACCACTTTAGGTTGATCATATACTTCACCAAATTAAAAGCAGAGTTCACTATGTCATTCAGTTTAGCGTAAAACTCATCAAAAGTCACATCATCAAACATCCTGATGCTTTCAAACCTAGAGGTGAACTGCTGCAATTTATTAATTTTTACTGCCTTAGTGCCTTCATGCATCGTTTGCAAAATATTCCAGGCAATATGAGCAACCTCTACATTAGAGATTCTTTTAAATTCTTCCATAGAAACATCATTGAATATAGCATTCATAGTCTTGGTATGAAAGCTTGTTGCTTCCTTTTTTGCAATGTTCCATTTAGTGATAGGAGTGGTAGGTCTCTCCTAGCTATTCTCAACAGAGAGCCATACTCTCTCATCTAGAGATTTCAGAAAAGCTTTCATCCTAACCTTCCAATAAGCATAGTTATTCCCATCAAAATGGGGAGGGATCACAGGAGAGTGACCGTGTTCCATAACAGCAGGGGTCAAGGATCAACTCAAGGTAAACTACCCAAACAAAAGCTAACCTACTCTGATTCCACTTGTTTGTTTGTTTAGACCCCTTAAAGTAGATTGTTTAACCTAATATATTAGCCAAGTAGTTACTTAGGTTAATTATTCAGATCTAGGTTAAACAATAATAAATCATATCATGCAAAGTAGCGAAAAATAAAGAACACCACGATATGATAACCCAGGAAAACCAATGAAACCAACAGTTTCAAGATAAAAACGTAGGGAGGATTTGACCTAACTATTCTCAAGATAAAACAAATCCACTATAGAGAATCGAAGTTTTTACAAAAGATTTAATCCTAAATCTATTGCTATCTCTAGTAGTAACTTACTGATATAACCATGTGCAAGCTCCGAATCCACAAATTCCTTCTCTCTTGGATTTGCAGCACACAAGCACCCACGCTTGTGACTTTGAGATCCCACTCAAAAGGGTTCAGATCATGGCTTGTTGATCAATGCAGCAACTAGATTCCACCAACACTTGATTGTAGATCTTGTTCTGGTAGATGCTTATAGAGTTAGAAGGTACAGAACCTCTCAGATCTCACAAGAGTAACTCACAAGTTTTTCAAGAGTCTTCAAAACGTGGCTAGGGTTTTCCTTTTATACGTAAAAGTGTTAAACTGAAACCCTAAACATTTTCGCGGGCTTGGGCCTGTTTAAAATTATAAAAAATTATTTTTATGTGATTTTCGATCTATTGAGCTTCACAATTCGATCGATAGAGCTTCACAGAAAAATAATCATTTTTCCTACAGTTTGTACATTCTTGAGTTTTGACCTATACACCTTTGAGCAATGTCTAACACCTATTTTAGACATATTTTTGTTCTCGTTTTGCCAATACATACAAGTTGAAATTCTAAACATTTAATCCTAAATCTTTAAAACCTAACACGTCTTTCTCCACACACACACACGCACACACAAGTCTTTACATCTTTGCAAAAAAAAAAAGTAAGTCTATTTTTTTTTTTTTTACAAGATAGAAATTCTACTCTAACCTAATCTAAGTGTATTTGTGTGTGAAACTCCCTCCTGAAAACTTGAACTCCGGCCCTTGCCCCCCACACCCCACAAGAACTTATACTTGTGGAGTGACCATCGCACCAAGAGTGTGCTTTTATTAAATATAAAACATAAAAATAAAGTAAGTCTTGACATGTCTAAAAATATTCAAGTCAATTTAATAAAAATAAAATATAATTAAATTACGTATGGTATACATTAAATACGCTTTAATTTAATGGGTTATGTATGATATAAGAGTAATTAGAGGGAATAAAAAAGGCGAAACTACACTATTGGTCCCTGAAGTTTGCCCTATGTGCGCAATTGGTCCCTCAAGTTTTAAGCGAGCACAATTAGTCCCTTAAATTTTAAAACTGGGTTGTATTGGTCCTTTTACTAACTGCTATTAACGGCGTTACTTACATGGCTAACAGAACAATGACTTGGCATTTTTTTAATGATGTGGCATGTTTTTATTTAAAAAAAATTTTAAAAAAAAGTTTCCACATTAGATGAAATTGAAATCATATCTGATATTTGTTTAACAAAGGCATGACGGAGAGAGAGAAGGGGAAGAGAGAGAATTGCCAAGTTAAAAATTGTGCCTTAGTTTTCTTTGGCTTAATCTTTCTCTCTGTCTTTTTCCGATCTCTGTCTTCGTCCAAATCTAATGACCCAACTCACTGAGCTCTCGGAACTAACAATTGGGGAGGACCCACTTGGGAAAAACGGGTTCCGACCTCTGCCCGGGTCCACTCAGGCAAAGGTGGCATGTCCGTGCTCGTTACCAAAGCTGCCGTGTGGTGGGCATCGACAATTTCAATGACTACTATGACCCAACGTTGAAGCGATCAAGGCAAGCGCTTTTGGAGCGTTCGAGAGTTTTCATTGTAGAAGTAGATATCAATGACATGACGCTTTTGAAGAAGCTTTTTACGCTTGTGACTTTTACCCATGTGTTGCATTTGGCAGCTCAAGCTGGAGTGAGGTATGCTATGGAAAATCCTCTATCTTATGTGCATAGTAATCTTGCCGGTTTTGTTAGCTTGTTAGAAGTTTGTAAATCTGTGAATCCACAACCTGCAATTGTGTGGGCTTTGTCTAGTTCGGTTTATGGACTTAATACTAAGGTACCCTTTTCGGAAAAAGATCGAACAGACCAACCTGCTAGTTTGTTTGCTGCTACTAAGAAAGCTGGTGAAGAAATTGGCAAATCTCTCTCTTCCCCTTCTCTCTCTCCGTCGTGCCTTTGTTAAACAAACATCAGATTTGTTTTTAATCAGGTCAATATGATTTCAATTTCATCTAATGTGGAAACTTTTTTTTTTTTAATTAAAAACATGCCACATCATTAAAAAAATACCAAGTCATTGTTTCGTTAGCCACGTAAGTAACACCGTTAATAGCAGTTAGTAAAATGACCAATACAAATTAGTTTTAAAACTTAAGAGACTAATTGTGCTCGCTTCAAATTTGAGAGACCAATTACGCACACAGGACAAACTCCAAGGACCAATAGTGTAGTTTCGTCAATAAAAAAATACATTAGTCAACTATATAAATACATTACAAGTTTTTAGTAAAAATCTAGGAGGGGCCATTATTGGAATTTATGTCCAAGATTATTTATTTTGCCAAAAAACAAGAAGGGGGAGGAGGATTTTGAAAAGTCCTCATTTATAATCTCATTTATGGGTCAAGGTCCTCATTTATAATCTCATTTGGCTACATAATGAACTTCCCTAATATCCTTGGTCCTCTTTTTGGGCATAAAACCTGGGTCATTCTTCCAGTTCATGGTCCTCATTTACTAGCATCTAGCTAAGAAAGATTAACTTTTTTATTATTATTATTATTGAGAAAGATTAACAATAAGGCTAAATATTAGTGCATATTCAGATGTTGTATACATAACCGCACACATACTTTGTACTGAAGCCATGATTTCAATTCAAAACATTTTAAACTGAAATCATAATGGCTGTGTTATAGTTGTGTGTAAGAACTGGTGTGAAATAAACATTACTCTTAACAGAAAGTCTAAAAATGTAATACAGAAAATAATACCAAATCTGACTATACCATTACCATTGCATTGGCATTCTAATTTCCCTATAAAATAATACCAAATCTGGCTTTACTAGTGGCAATTTGGCATCTAATTTCCTTATAAAATATATTACCAAATCTGACTATACCATTGGCATCCTAATAACAATGAAACTTCGTCGAATTTGGACAAAACTAAACTAAAAAAAATAAAATGTACAGCTCCAACATTGGATCTCGTATCTTTCCCTTGCATGGTATCTATTCATGGTAAAACTAAAAACAACAACGCGTGTGCACTCACACAAGATCTTAGCCACCTATATTTCTCACGCATATCTTTACTATAAACTAGGATCCCCGATTAGCTCGGCATCCTTAGGTACTTGAAAGCAATCCAAACCAAAACAGCATAAGGTTGTGTTTGGCAGTAGAACGAGTTTTCCCCCCTGTGAAACCTTAACGTGAGGTATCAAGAGATATAGAAACTGTTCTATAAGGTGGTGTTTGTATATAGTGTTTGAATCCACGAGGAGAAAAGGGATGAAAGTGGACGAAGAATTGGGTCGGGACCTCGTGGACAAGTGGAACTCCGATGATGAAGAAAACCAGGCCAAAACAATAGGTGAGAATGAGGACGAGACTGAATCTGAGGCCACAGGTTCCTCACCAAGTCAATCTGATAACGCCATGGACATCCCATGGCCTCAGAGCTACAGGTACTATATTTACGTTTTTTCTCCCGTCTTATTTCATGTATTTAATTTGCTGGCAAAATGTCAAGAACTGAAGCTAAAAAGATAATTCGCTGTTGTGAAATGAAAAAAAAAAAAAAGACTCAGATTTGAATTTTCAATGAAATTTCTTCTTTATTGGCAGTTCAACAAAAATTGTGCTTTTTGCATTGAACTGCTTTAAGTTAAAAGGTCAAGGTTTTAGGGTATTAGGTACTCGTTAGGGTGTTTCTCAAAAAAAAAAAAGGTACTCGTTAGGGTGTAGCTAGTGGATGGAGGCTTGGGATGAGTTGTAGACCCAGACATCCTGAGTTCGATCCCCATTAGGGGTTCCCTTGAATTTCCTGATACCTTGGTCCTTGGTGAGGTTTCATGTTCTTTCAGTTTGAGGGGTACAAAGGCAAAAATGGCGAATTTAACTCCCATCATCATAGGCATTGGCATGTCTTCTTGTTATTAGCATCACTATGAAACAAAAAGGCACAATAATAAATCAATTCTTTGATTTTTGTTTAATATGAGCAAGAAAAAGTACTTTTCTATTCTTAATTTAGTGGCATGAACCAATAATTTATAACAGATTAATATTACAGGTAGAGTTTTTTTTTTTTTTTTTTGAGGGGGAATATTACAGGTAGAGTTAAGAAGCAACAAAAAAGAAAGATTAATAAGCCGATCCTATCATAACATATTGACTTCCCTTTGTTAAATCTGTGCAGGCAGTCCATGGACATGTTTACAAGTGTTACCCCACCCTCCATTAGTTTTCTAAGGGGGCCTAGCTTGACAGGAGTAAGTAGCTTTCTATCCACAGCATACAATAGGCCACAGCCACAACCATTGGGGCGTGATTCTTCACTGAGTAAACCTCTCATTTCTGAAGATCCTACCACACCACCTGTGAAGTTATCTGCATCTACTTACTCCAAACTTTCTATCAGTGGATTGCCACCACCGCAGGAGCAGTGTTCATTTTCTCAATCAGTCATTAATGGTAAAAAAGAATCATTAGTGACTCCCTTTCTCTTTAGTTTTATCACTATGTATAAACCAAATTGATTCTTCAGTCTGTCAGGGACTTAATTTGTTAGAAACCTCTTTATTGCCCCAACTTCTCATTGAAAAATTATGACAGAAATATAGTTGACACCCTTCAACTATTTCCCTAACAATTAATTTTAACAAAATTAATATAATAACTAGTGTTCATCAAGCATTTGTTTTTTGTTTTTTGATATATAGAATATAACAATTAGCATGCAGTTATATTCCTTGTACTTTCATTAGAGCTTTAATTATGGACTTCATATCCACAATCCATTCCCATGTCCTTCAAGTCTTCCTCATCGATCTACTTCAAATCCCTTTTTAAACTATTTTTTTCTCCACTTCTTAATGTATACATTGTTGAGGCTAATCTCATTGGTTCAACAATTATTATAATTCTATCTCCATAGTTTCCTCTGAAAAAAGATCCTCATTTCCTTATATGCAGGAATCAATATTCTGTGCGGCATAGGACTCCTTACAACTCCATATGCAATCAAAGAAGGAGGGTGGTTGAGCCTTATCTTTCTCGTGATATTCGCTGTCTTTTGTTGCTATACTGGAGTTTTATTGAAGGAATGTTTAGAAAGCTCTCCTGGACTCAAAACTTACCCAGATATAGGGCAGGCTGCTTTTGGGTTAGCTGGTCGATTAGGGATAGCTGTAAGTCCAATATGAATATGAAATGGCCAATTTTTAAATAAGCATGCTTGTATATATAAGCATATATTGAATGTTGTTATGTATGCACATATAACAAGCATGACTACCATTGAGCTTGCATCTACAAGCAGAAACCTTTGCTGTTTGGAAGCCTAATTGACACTTGATTTTGTTCCAATGCAGATATTTTTGTATGTAGAATTATATGTAAGTGCAAAAAATTCTTCCCTAATATGTATTTCACAGTTTTCTCTACCTTTTTTGGTCCCTTGCCTTTTCTTATGCTCTGAATGGTGAATAGCTGTGGTTTACAGGCTTCTTGTGTGGAGTACATTATTATGATGAGCGATAACTTGGCATCATTGTTCCCAGATACCTATATCAGTCTTGCTGGAATCCATCTTGAATCTCATCAAGTTTTTGCAATCACATCTACTCTTATTGTTCTTCCAACTGTTTGGCTTAAAAATCTGAGCTTGCTCTCATACCTTTCAGGTTTCTTATCCATCTTATTGCTTTCATTTATTTATTTTTAAGTAGTATATTTTGCTTAGCTTCTGGTCTTAAATGCTGTGTGTTCAGGAGGAGGAGTAGTTGCATCAATCCTGGTGGCACTTTGTTTATTATGGGTTGGAGTGGTGGGCCAAGTTGGATTTCATCCAAGTGGAACAGCTTTAGACCTCACAAGCCTATCTGTTACAATTGGTATCTTTGGATTCAGCTATGCTGGCCATTCTGTTTTTCCAAATATCTATTCTTCAATGAAAGAACCGTCCCGATTTCCATCAGTTTTAATAGTCAGGTGACCAAAAATTGTCCTTTTTTTTTAATGAAACTATTCACAATGTTGTCTCAATTAACATTTTTGGATGGTTCAATACATAAACCTTATTAGGAAAGAAATGACATATTCCTTAACTGAAAAATTACATTATTTTCAAGAATTTCCAAGATCATTTGCCTCCTTTATAAAGTAATGAAAATCAACACCCACCCACCCCCCCCCCCCAACGCCCCTAATTGCATGACAGCTTTGCTAATATTTGTTTCCTCTGCCACAGCTTTATTTTTTGCTTCATTATGTGCACTGGGGTAGCAATATGTGGCTTTCTAATGTTTGGTGACTCAATCGAATCTCAATTCACTTTAAACTTGCCCAGCGAATATGTTGCTTCTAAAATTGCAGTCTGGACCATGGTATGATAGAAAACACTTTCTTTTTTTTTTTTTCTGAATTTATATTTTCTGCACAGTATCATCATGCGATTAATGGATTTTATAGGTTGTGAACCCACTGACAAAGTATGCCTTGACACTGACACCCATCACAATGAGTATAGAGGAACTCTTGCCTCAAGCTCAGCTTAGATCTTACAGTGTAGTGCTTCTCATCAGAACAATTTTAGTATTTTCAACTTTGGCGGTGGCATTGACTGTTCCCTTTTTCGGTGAGCATCTCTTGCGCTGCTTATCTACTTTGGTTTTGAATGTTCGTTTTCTTACCCAAAAAAAAAAATGTTTCTTTGATACCTGAGTCCTGAATTTGTGTTCTAAGCTTGTAAGGACAAAAAATATGAGGGATGTGCCAATTAAGATCTAAGGCTCTTGATAATATTTTAATTTAATATGTTTTCAATTTAGTCATTCTGTATAATTCTGTCCAATTTTGCTGTCAAGTTTAATATTTTTGGGTGTCATTTTGGCGGATTTGATGGTTCAGATTGGACAGAAGAACTACATCAGAAACGAATGGTAGTTACAAAGACATTGAAAAAATGGAACTTAAAAGGACTGAATTAAAAACACGTTAAAGTTAAATGGTGTAATTTGAGGTTTACTAAAACATTGATGTGAATCGTAATCAAAATAGAGTTACATCAAACATTGATAGGAGTGGCCTGTTGTCTGTTGTCTGCTAAGCTGTTTTTTGTCAATTGGACTGCAGCTATCGTGATGGCATTAATAGGATCTTTACTTGCAATGTTAATTGTAAGTTCTCTCTTCATATGTATACCTCAATTTTAATTCGTCATAGTTATAGCCTATAAACATGGGGAACTTTGAATAAATTATCTATATAATTTTTCATGGCAGGCTCTTATCTTTCCGTGCGCTTGTTATCTTAAATTACTCAGAGGTAAATTGACGAAGTTGAAGGTAAGAATTCAATATCATTGAAGTAATTATTCTATGTCTTATATTGTAACCCGTTCCATGACTAAATCAATTCTTGACATTCTTTTTCAGATTGCAAGTTGCATATTGGTTATAAGTGTGGGTTTGGTCTGTGCTTGCGTTGGCACATATTCATCAATTACAAGACTAGCTGGCAAAATAGCTTGATTAAAGGACAGGGCATATCTATGGTCTATTCTCGTTTCTTATCCTGAAGAGCGGAAAACAAAGCTGCGTTAGTAAGTTCTCAACTACAGTGAAGAACAACAACATTTCAATGAGATTCAACCAACAAAGATAGATCGGTTGAAGGAATGTTGATATGCAGTGGCGCCAAGTTGATATGGTTTATCTTAAGCACTTTATATGTATAATCATTAGCATCCATAGATCAATTGTTAATGAAAGAATCCAACAAAAAGCATTTGAACATGTATTATTAAACGGAACTCATGTTGTAAAAGTGGAAGCTCTCTCTTTGGATGGAGAATTCAACAGCTGTTGTCACCATGTTGATACAGCAAATCCATGCATTTGAATTCTGGTGCAGACTCATTAGTAGGTTGAGGAATTGATTTATCAACAAAGCAAAGCTTATTCTTTGCAATGAGAGTCATGGTCATAGATCATGACCAGGTCTAATACCATATTGCACATACAAGAAGTGAAACAAAGAGAATTGAGAGGGGAAAATTGGAGAGAAAACCAATTCTATTGCAATCTGTACAAGTACCTCTGCTATTTATACTGAAAAAGGCCAACACTAATCAACTGATTAGCCGTTACAGCCCTGAAACAGAATGACAGACTCATAAGTCATAATAAACTAACTAGCTCTACAACTATTCAAAACTGTACAAGTTATTAATAAAGTCATTTGCTAAACATGCGTGTAATTAATTACAATGGGATCCTATAAGGTGTGGTCATCCTCATTGTTAACCTTTTCTTCAATCAAGTCAAGCTAATACGGTGTTGTTGCTATCATCCATGTACTTTGTAGTCTGTTATATTGGCAAAGCTCATAGCCGTTGAGCTTGTCAACCTCTACTTCATAAACTTTGTGGTTACCATACTTATGATGTTCGACTTGTTCACACTTGATCAGTTCAACCTTGTCTTTTTTGTTCCCAATCCTACCTTGTTCATCTTCTATCAGTTCAACCTTGTCTTCAAAATGTTGGCAGTAACAAGGGTGCTCACGAAAAAGGTTCTTCACAGGTGACCTTATAGTTCAAGCCCTGTGCACATTTCGGTATTGAGGAATATCAGTGATAATACTAAGCATCCTTTCCATTCTCTGAACATTATCAGCATGGTAATCATGGGGAGTGGTTTCTCAACCATGCACAGCTTTGGGATTCCACATTGTTTTGTTGGCTTTAATTTGTTAACAACTGTGGTTAGTGTGGTATTGAAACAACAATTTATAGACAGAAAATTTTCTCTTTATTCTTGATGATGCACAAAAATCGTCAGTGAGCTAATCACCCCCAAACGCTCCAATGGGTACCTTAGAAATCTCTAAGGTACCCATTGGAGATTTAAAGACCTTTCGAAGATTAAGTCAGTGAATAAGAAATCTCCAAGAACTCTATAGTGAGAGAACTAGGGATTTTCTGTGTGAAAGAGAAAACCTATTGTTTATATAGTGATGTGGAGTAAACCTAGAGCCCAGGAATACAGGAGTTTTCCTTATAGGGAGGAGGTGAAGTTAATGTCACCGAAATCTTTGGGACATCTTCCCATATTGATACTTTTTATTTATATATTATACAATATATAAATTTGATACTTTTTATTTTGTAATATTGGGAAGATGAAACTCTTTTAAGTGCTCTCCCACGGCAAAGGGCTAAAGATGCAAATGAGACAACAAAAGGTGCACAAGTAAAGGTAGCCAATTGAAGTTCATTTAATCATATCTAAAGGAAGCCACCCAAAAATATACCCAATTTTAGAGACAAAATTATCAGAAGCTTATTTCACAATGGCCAATAGGGGTGTCCAACCCACCCACCCAATCAAACCGAACCTGACTCATAACCACTTGAACCGACTACTCCGGCGGTCGTACTTGGGTCCTGACGTTGAAAACTCGAGCTAGTGGGTCAATTTTGGATCTCCTCCTCTAAAACCCATGAAACCCAACTTGAATGAAGACCATTAACTTTGGCAATTTTTCCAAATTTTCGGCTACCTTTTCAGCTAAATTCAGTGATTCCTAGCATGATATACACTGGATTTGGCCAAATCCAACGATTTTTCTGCACAATTTAGTAGTAATCTCACCAAATTTGATGGAATCTCACTAGATCTGGTGAGATCTCACCATGTTTTAGCAGATTCCGGCAATTTTTGATTTCATCGTAATCAACAACCACCCACCAGCAACTTGAATCAATGAACCCGTTACTATTATAGGTTGGTTGCAAGTTGGGACACTGCCCACTTGACTTGGATCGGGCCCATTGTGGGTTGGGCACAAACCCAACCCGAACCGACTCGTGGACAGCCCTAACGACCAAAATGGCTAGTTGGGAATGGTTAATATTAAAGTCATGATGTTAGTGGTAAGTTTAAATGAGAATCAATAAAACCTATTAACTCAACTATTAAAAAAAAAAACTATTTTTTTTAAAAAAAAAATTATGAAAAATATTGTGTTTGTAGTATTAATCTTTACTTTTTGATTAAATAGTAAATTGCATTCTTAAAATTTAGGTGATTTTGATTTTGTTCTCTAAATTGAAAGTTTGGATTTAGAATACTTGTTAACAAAAGCCACAAACAATTAGAAAGTGATGATTGAAACTGTTCAAGCAGAAGAATGTGGAATTTAGTTACCTAAGCAATGTGATCCTATTTTTAGACACAACTATAGTAATCAAAACGTAAATCGTATTAATTGTGAATTAAAATTTTTTTAACGTATCATATATTGTAAGATATACAAACACCCAATAAAGTTTTATAATATATATATATATATATAAGGTGTATTTATTATTTATTCAGAATATATTCAACTCATTAATGAGTAATTTTATATCACTTATGTAATAATATTTAACATACCTAATTAAATAAATCAAATTAACATGTGTTTACAACATCCACATTCAAATTGCAAAAGTAATAATACATGACATACGAGCCAAAATTATAATTTCTTTTTCATCATTTTTCCTAATCAATTTCATCTGAGTCAATGCTATAAGAATTGTAGGGTCCAGGTTTTGAGCACTGTTCCTTTCGAATGAGTGGACTCAAGCCCAGTTAACCCGATACAATGAATTTGTAGAAAGTGGATCAAAGAACTAGACCCTAGTAAGGATGACAGCGACTAAACATGGTTATATGTGGATTGAATAACAAGAACATAATTTAAGGTATGAAACTCAGCTCCTTGGCGCTTTCATAGGAAGGAATGGTTCTTATTATTTCTTTTGTCCTTGGCTATAAAGATCATACACTTGATATATAGCTTTTTCCTTCTAATCCCCGTCCCCATTTCTGGAGGACTTCTTACATTATATACCCCCTTCTAGTTAATCTTGGCCCTCCACCTGTTGATTATGCAAGTCACCACTTGAGTGCTTGTCCCATCAGCCACCTTTCCATTCTTTCTGTGGGTTGCAGCAACTAAGGCAGCACTATTCAGGGGTCACTTCTCCATTAATACGGCCAAAAGATTAGTTGTAGGCATTTAATGTGGAGGTGACAGTTCCGTCTAGAGTTGCTCCTCCACCATGCCTCCAAGACTGGCCCGTTGTACTTGTCTTTGCCCTGGGACACTCTGAAGGGCTACCTCTGATGGTGTATTGCCCTTCCTTTTCGAGATCTCGGCTTGCCGAGGACAAGATCGTCCTCGCCAATGCTTCTTGGTAACTTAAACTTCCTTTATTCGTCCTCGGACATTTTCCCTTCCTCGGCATGGGCCTTGGGCTTAGCACAAGATGGGCCTGAGCTGCCAAATTTCTTGACCCCACAATAGCCCCTCAAAATCCTGCTGTCAGGCTCCTCGGACGAAGAGGAGGATTTTGACATCCTCAGGCCCCTACCGTGGCTTGTCAAGTCTTGTCCTCCATCAGTGCTAAAGTCTTTTCACCTGCCCGAAACACGTTCCTGATGCTTCGATATGCGGAGCGCGCTTGCATTAAATTCGGGTTGCTCTGTGCTCCCCACGTTCGGTGGTGCGATGATGATCCAACGGTGGTGATCCTCCTGACTTTATGGGCGGGAAAACCCACACGGTTGTTTTTAATTGGGGGTATAAATACCCATTTGAATTGATCCGCCCCTTTACTTTCACATTCAAGAGATCTTGCGTACATACCCCGAATTTGGTCACATCCCCAACTAAATTCACAACTCCTTTCAGCACAAAAAGCTTGCCCGAGGAGCTTTCCCTTACTTCTGTAAGTCTTCCTCTCTCGCTTTACGTTTCGCTTCCTTTCTTTCTTCCGTCTTTCCCGAGTCTGTTAGCCGCTCCTAGGGATGGGTAGGTTTAAGAAACTGGTTGAGTCTGAAGAGGCGATGGAGAAATTCATTGCTGATTATAGGATACCCAGTTACTTAGGTCTCAGGTACTGTGAAGAGGGGGATGAGAGTTTTAGGAGGCGAGAAGGCAAGGTGGTGATTCCTATAATCACCTTCTTAGAGGGCGGTATAAGAATCCCCATGGGTCCGGTGACGAGGGGTTACCTTAGGTATTTTCGGTTAACCCCTACCCAGTGTGGCATCAATGTATTTAGGATTCTGGGCTGTATAGATGCCTTAAACGAGAAGATGAGGCTGAGGTTGACCCATCATGATGTGAACTGGTTCTACAACCTTCAGCACCTAAAGGGCAAGTCTTACTACATGAAGACGAGGGAGGACAGGGTGCGTCTTATCCAGTGCCTCCCTTCGCCCAGCAAAGGGCTAGATAAAGACTTTCTCATAGTGTCTGGAGAGTGGCATGACGGCCTCCATTGTCCGACAGAGGAAGGGACACCAGGTGGGGTGCTTTAGAATAGGAGAGGGTCTAATTTCTTGTGCTATCAGAGTTTGCAGTGTTTAATTGCTGACACAAATGTACCTTCTTTTTTGCAAATCCGCACGCTTTTCAGCAACACTTCCATTTGGTCAATAAGGCAGATTTGGAGACCGTATTGACGGTAGAGATCTTTGTGAACGAGGCCAACAATCAAGTTAGGGCTGCTCACAAGATTTTGGGATACGACCCCATTCAAAAATCGTTCTCAGCGCCAAAGTACGTGATTCGGGTAAAGGATCCTCGGCTCAGGAAGATTACCGTAACCGAGGACGGTTTCTCGATTCCGAAGGGATCCCCTACTCCAAAGGGCACTCCATTGGCGGGCTTTTCTACATCCCGCCAAGTTGCAGAGGCCAAGGGATGAGGTAAAGAAACAGAAGAGGAAGAGGAAGTTGCTGGCCTGGGTCCAACCGAGGACGAATTTGGCGAATTCAAACAAGTCTACCTGTCTGAGGATCCTTCTGGTGACTTAGGTGACCCCAACTTAACCGAAGCAGACTTCCAGTCAGCAAGGACGTCCCGTCGAACTGAGATGGGTTACAAGAGGAAATCCCAAACAAGCTTGCTTGACCTGATTAAGGGTCAGCCGGGGAAAACTCAGCCCAAGCTTCCTCCTTCTCCCCCCAGGTCTCAACCTGCTCAGACCAGGTCAACTTCTTCCCAACCTAGGCCTCCTCTTCTTCTACCTCAGCCAAGCTTGCCATCTAAGGCCGAGCCTACTGACCCTAAGCAGAAGAAGGACAAGGGCAAATGGCCCATGGGAGGCAACAAGTCTCGCTCTTCTTAGGAGGAGGAAGACACCCAGCGGCCCTCAAAACAGCTAAAGATGGGGCCCCAAGGTCACCGTCTAGTCCAAAGCCCAGGCTTGGCTTCCCGCCCCAATGCTCCATGGGGAGCCTCTGATGGACGATGCTTCTCTCAAGGACTTCCGGGGAGGCGAAGGCACATATGTGGCCGACGCATTGGAGAGGTCCCTGCTACTCCCAGCAGATATGGCTGAGCTGGTGGGTTTGAGGGATAAGGAGGTCTTCCTCAGCGTCAAACGATATCTGGGCATGGTAAAACTCTTAGCACTTGTGATTTCCTAACTTTGATTTTCTTATATTTTTTATTTACTGCGTACTTTGTTTTGATTGGAAGGCTGTCCAAGCCACTTTCAGGTTGGAGGAGGCAGCCAACAGCCAGAGCAAGGCCTTGGAGGCCGAGCGTGACAAGCATATGGGAGCTGCTCGGACCCTTAAGGTCTCCGAGACCAATCTCGCGAAGGCCCGAGAGGAGCTAAAGGAAATGACGAGGGCTCGAGACAGCGTTCAGTTAGGCCTTGCTAGCGCTGAGAAGCAAGCCTAAGACCAGACAAGGCGCGTGCTCGAGGCAGAGGAACAGCTGCGGATTGCCAAAGAGCAAATCATCGAGCTAACGAAGAAGGCAGCCGAGGCTGAGAGGGCTTGGGGAGTTGCGAAGTTCGCCAGGGATGAAGCTTTAAGGGCTAAGAACGAGGCAGACTTTGGTAGGGAAGAGGCTCTGGCCTCCAAAGAAGGGGCCAAGGAAGCAGCTTACTCCGCGGGAATGGCCGATACAGAGGCTGCCCTTAAAGCTCAAGTCCCGAGGGTGTGCAGGCTCTACTGCTCCCAAGTCTAGAATGAGGCCCTCAGACAAGCTGGGGTGGAGGTCTCTTCCAACCTGTGGAAGGCGGAGAATGTATACTATCCCCTTACCATCCGTAAGGCTGCTCCTTTTAGCTCTGAGGCTAAGGTGGCCGCCGAGGAGGCTGGTACTGCCCCAAACGATGAGGCTGAGGAGGTAGCTGTGGCTACTAAGGTGGCTACTACCATTCCTGATGAGCCCGCCAAGGAAGCTGATCCTCCTGGGGCAGTTGAAACAAACAAAGGCCCCAATAAGGAAGCGCCCCAGGAGGCTGCCAACCCCTCGTTTGAGGCCCCTCTCGCAGAGGAGATAGCTATCTCTACGGTGCCTTTGCAGGCTATTCCTCTAAGTCTGAGCTCCAAGGACCAGAGGCTGCCAAAGACCAGCCGTCCATGGGGGAGAAGAGGATTAAGCCGAAGAAGTAGGCTCCTCGGCACCTTTGCTTTATCTCCTTCTCCTTCTTTTTTTTTTCTTTTCTTTTTTTTTTTTCTTTTTTTTTTTTTTTTTTTTTTTTTTTGCATTGTAATGGCACTTTTGCCTCGTCTCTTTTTCATCATTTTCATTTTTTTTTTTTTTTTTAGATATTGTAATGTGACTCCTACCGTGTAATTTCCATAGACTCTAATGAAGCGCACATTTTATTTTCCTTTACTAGTCTTGTTTACTGTTATTACTTTTTCTTTATTTTATTTTATCTTTATATATATATATATATATATTTTTACTTTTTTTTTTTTTTTTTACAATCCTAACTCCAATTATGCCTCGGCCTACAACGCAAAAATGCGTATGTAAACGGAAACCTACCTTTCTTTTGTTTTTGATTTAGGACCGAAGTAGGCCGAAGTCACTAACTCCTTCAGGTGTGGGTTGGATTAGGACCAAGCCCAGGGCACCATAAAACGCTGTAAGTGATGCTCATGGGCAGACTTTTTAGACTTTGTTATAGGAAAGGTCATCATCGTCCGCAATGATCGCAACGGGTATTAAAGTAGTTAATTAAATTGGACTAGCCTGCTTATAGGCTTTGTTTCATATTCAAACAGATTTTGTATAGTGTTAGTTTTACCAAACCAGGTGATCCGAGGACCAGGTATGGTTCTGATTCTTCCCCCTACTTAGGTTCTTCTTGAGATGGCTAGTTTCCCCATAGGCTTGAGTCCAAAAACCATGCAAGACCATGATTCTATATAACACTTAGCACTTTCTTGGAGTAGTTAGTTTCCCCATAGGCTTGAGCCCGAGGACCATGCAAGGTCTTGGTTCTGTCTAATACTTAGATTTTCTTGGAGTAATTAGTTTCCTCATAGACTTGAGTCCGAGGACCATGCAAGGCCTTGGTTCTGTCTAATACTTAGATTTTCTTGGAGTAATTAGTTTTCCCATAGGCTTGAGTCCGAGGACCATGCAAGGCCTTGGTTCTGTCTAATACTTAGATTTTCTTGGAGTAATTAGTTTCCCCATAGGCTTGAGTCCGAGGACCATGCAAGGCCTTGGTTCTATCTAATACTTAGATGGTTGTTAGGGCGCGAAACATACAATCATAACAGACTTAGAGTTTGAATTGACAAAAATACTTTCATTAATAATAATACCTTCGCAGGTTATTTACATTCCATGGACGAGGTACAGGTTTTTCATCTAGATCTTCTAAGTAGTATGCACCCACCCCTACTACCAAGGAAATCTGGTATGGTCCCTCCTAGTTGGGTCCTAGCTTCCCATAGGATGGGTTCTTGGTAGTGCCTACAACTTTCCTCAACACTAAGTCTCCCGGTGCTAGTGGTCTTAGCTTTACATTGGCATCATATCCTTGCTTAAGCTTCTGGTGGTAGTAGGCCAGCTGGATCATTGCGTTCTCCCTTCATTCATCAATTAGATCTAGGCTCTTCCCTAGAAGTTCATCATTACCGTTCAGGGTGAAGGAGCTTGTCCTTAGTGTTGGGAAGTTTGCTTCTAAAGGGATAACAGCCTCAGCCCCATAGGTCATGGCGAAAGGTGTTTCCCCTGTTGACCGCCGTGGTGTGGTCTGGTATGTCCACAGGACATGCGGCAGCTCTTCTACCCATCTTCCCTTGGCATCATCCAGCCTTTTCTTGAGCCCATTGACTATGACCTTGTTGACAGCCTCGGCCTGCCCATTTCCTTGAGGGTACACTGGAGTTGAGTACTGGTTTGTGATCCCCAGTTCGCAACAGTATCTTCTGAAGGCTTTGCTATCGAATTGAACCCCATTATCTGAAATGAGGGTATGAGGGACCCCGAATCATCTAACAATGTTCCTCCAGATGAACTTTTTAGCATCCATATCTCTAATGTTGGCCAATGGCTCAACTTCAACTCACTTAGTGAAATAATCCGTGCTGACCAATAGGTATCTTTTATTTCTGGGTGCCTTGGGAAAAAGACCTACAATGTCCAAGCCCCACTAGGCAAACGGCCATGGGCTGGATAAAGGGTTAAGGACCCCTCCCGGTTGATGGATATTGGGAGCAAACCTTTGGCATTAGTCGCACTTCTTGACATAGTCCAGGGCTTCCTTCTGCATCCCCGGCCACCAATAACCCTAGGTGATAGCTCGGAGCGACAGGGATCTTCCTCCTGTGTGACTCCTATAGATCCCTTCGTGCAACTCCTCAAGCAATAGTTCTGATGCCTCAGGGTGAATACACAGTAAGTATGGTCCAAAATAGGAGCGCCTATACAACTTGTGATCCTCGGACAACCAGAACCGAGGGGCGTTCCTTCGTATTTTGTCAGCTTCCGATTTCTCCTCAGGTAGGATATTGTCCTTGAGGAATCTCACCATGGGGTCCATCCAACTGGGGCTCACTCTAGCTTAGTGGACATGAGCCACGCCATTTGCCACCTCATTCGCTCTTCCCAGGTGCTCGACAAGGATAATCTGAGGTAGGTCTCCTGCCGAGGAGGTAGCAAGTGTGGCTAACGAATCCGCATGGGTGTTTCCACTTCTGGAGACATGTGACAGGCTGAAGAGATCAAAGTCTGATTGCAGGCGTTTGACCTGGCTCAAGTACTCTTGCATTCTTACGTCTCTAGCTTCCAACTCTCCGTTAACTTAGCCCACCACCAACCTCAAATCCGAGAACATCTCCACTGCCTTTCCCCCCATTTTCTGCACCATGACCATCCCATGCAACAAGGCCTAATACTCAGCTTCGTTATTTGTGGCTGGGAACCCAAGTCTCAGGGACTTCTCTATGACAAACTTCTCAGGGGATACTAGGACTAGCTCCACTCCAAACCCCATTTGGTTCACTGTGCCGTCAACATACGCTTTCCAGCACGTGGGCCCTGGAACAGAGATTGCCCCAACTGATTTTCCATCCATGTCTCCCTTTTCTGCTACTGTTTCCACTAGTGGCTCGGCGAATTCGGCCACCAAGTCGACCAGGACTTACTCCTTTATAGAGGTCTGAGGTATGTACTTGATGTCAAAAGTCCCCAGAATCGTGTTCCACTTGGCGATCCTTCCGATGTAATCAGCAATCCGAAGTACAGACCTCAAGGGTAGTTGGGTGAGGACAACTACCGCGTAGGCCTAGAAGTAGTGGGGAAGCTTTCGTGTAGCATGGACCACAGCCAGTATAGCCTTCTCCAAGGGCAAATACTTAATCTCAGCTTCATGCAGCGATTTGCTCACTTAATAGACTGGCTTTTGGATGCCACTGTCGTCTCGTATTAGCACTAGGCTCACCGCATGAGTGGCTATGACAATGTACACATATAGGATTTCATCGGCTTCAGGGTTAGACATGATAAGTGGCCGAGATAGGTATTCTTTAAGTTACTGGAAGGCCACAACACAGTCCTCAAACCATTCAAATCCCTTCCACTTGTTAATCATGAGGTAAAAAGGCCTGCATCTATCAGCCAACCTGGAAACGAATTGGTTCAGGGCCGCGATCATTCCTGTGAGTTATTGGATCTCATTAGGATTCTACGGAGGCTTCAGGTTATTGATAACTTTGATCTGGTTAGGATCAACCTCAATTCCCCTGCGAGTGATGATGTAGCCCAAAAACTTACCCGATCCCACGCCGAATGAACATTTGGAAGCATTCAGGTGCAGTTTGTGCTTCCTTAGGACGTCAAAGATACAGCCGAGGTCTCTTAGATGCTCGAACACCACTTTACTCTTCACCACCATATCATCAACATAAATTTCAATGCTTTTTTCCAACAGCGGCTCAAACATCATCGTCATCATTCTTTGATAGGTGGACCCTGCGTTCTTCAGGCCAAAGGGCATCACCTTATAGTGGTAGTTCCCAATAGGCATCACGAAGGTTGTCTTCTCCTGATCCTCCAAGGCCAGTAGTATCTGATGATAGCCCTAAAAGGCATCTAAGAAACTCATCCGAGGATGTCCTACGGTTGCGTCCACCAGCTAGTCTATTCAAGGCATAGGGAACGGGTCCTTCGAGCATGCCTTGTTTAGATCCGTGAAGTCTACACAAACCCTCCATTTTTCGCTTTTCTTCTTGACCACCACGGCGTTGGCCAACCATTCCGGGTAAAACACTTCCTTGATAACCCCTGCGCGCTTAAGCTTCTTCACCTCTTCCATAATTGCCTCGGCATGCTCCCTCGACGGGCGCCGAAGTGGCTGTTTCTTGGGAATGATGGATGGGTTGACATTGAGGTGGTGGTAGATGAAGGCCAGATTAATTCCTGGAGCATCACAGGCGTCCCATGCAAATACATCAGTGTTTGCTCTAAGGAACTCGACCAACTCCTCCTTCTCTCGGGGAGGCAGCTGAGCCCCAACCTGAAAGAACTTCTTTGGATCATCGCCAATGATCACCTTATCGAGATCTTTGCATTTTACTTCCTCGGCAGAGGCATCAGAAGGCGCCACCAGTCTCTTTGATTGCTATAAGCCCCCTTTAGCAGTGGCCGAGGACCCTGCATCAAGCCGATGTGATATGGCCGCCACCATGCACTGCCTTGCTGTGGGCTGGCAACCACGGATTTCAAGAACTTGGTCCCCCGACGGGAATTTCACCTTCTAGTGCAAGGAGGAGGCGACGGCCCCCAAAGTGTGGAGCCAGGGCCTGCCAACGATGGCTGTGTACGGGAAATAGGTGTCCACCACTATAAAGTTCACCTCCACTACTTCTGGGCCGGTCTGGACGGGCAACCTAATCATGCCCTTTAGGATAACCAGCTTCCCGTCAAAGCTCATCAGGGGGGAGCTATAGGGTACCAAATCCTTTGGCTTTAACCCCAGCCCCTTGTAGAGGTTCGGGTACATAATCTCAGCCCCACTACCGTCATCCACCATCACTCTTTTCACATCATAGTTCCCGATTCTGAGGGTGACCACCAGCGCATCATCATGGGGCTAGGTGGTCTCGACCTTATCCTCCTCTGAAAAGCTTAGAACTGGGTGAACATTCCTTCTGGACTTCTTCGGCTCTGGCTAGGACTCCTCGGCGGCCATCTGGGCCACTAACAACACTCGCAAGGGGCGCGTGCCTGTTCTTCTGGACGCGGCCAAGATTACATTGATTATCCCCTCGGGTGGCCTCATGGAAATATCTCTCTAGAGTTCCTGATAGGTCTAGCCTTGATGACCACTGGAATGATGCAGGAGGTGCTTCAGCTTTCCTTCCCGGACTAGCTGGTCCAGGTAGTTCTAGAGGTTCTTGCAGTCCTCCGTGGCATGTCCGTAGTCCTTGTGGTATTGGCAGCAAAGGTTCTGATTGCGCTTTGTGGGGTCCCTCGCCATCTTGTTCAGCCATTTGAAGTAAGGCTCGTTCTTGATTTTCTCCAACACCCTGTGTACTGGTTCTCGGAATACAGCATTGACGGCCTGAGCGTTGGTCGTTCCAGATTGCCCTGCAAAATCTCTCCTCGGGCAGTTGCCGTTATACCGGTCTGACCTGAAATCCCTCCTCTCTTGAGAGATAACCTTCTCCTTTCCCTTGCCTTACAGCTAATCTTCCTCTACCTGCTTGTACTTATCGATCCAATCCATTAGCTGGCGCACACTGGTGGTAGGCTTACCAGTCAGAGACTTCCTCAGGCCATGCCCCGTCGGGAGTCCATTCTTGAAGGTGCCGATGGCGACGTCATCAAACTTGCCGTCCAGTTCATTTTATACCTCCCAGTATCGGTCCGAGTAGGCCTTTAAAGTTTCTCCATCGTGCATAGATAGGGACAACAACGCATTCAAGGACCGAGGAGGTCGGCTATTCGTGACAAACTGAGAGCCAAAGGGTTGGGTCAACTGTTTGTACGAATCTATGGAATTCGTTCTTAAACCATTGAACCATCTCATTGCCACTGGCCCTAGGCTAGAGGGGAAGACTTTGCACATCAGCACCTCGTTTTTGGAGTCGACTGCCATCCTTTGATTGTACTGGCCCACATGCTCCATGAGGTCCGTTTTGCCATTATAAATGGCAAAGGTTGGCTGCTGGAACCGCCGAGGAAGTATAGCCTCTTCTATATGGCATGTGAAAGGTGACTTGGAGAGTTGATCTAGTGCCCTGCTCATGGCGTCGCTCCCCAAGCCATTAGGGGATGGGCTCTTACGCTTGCGCCTCCAGTAGTGCTCTTCTTCGGGAGAGAAGGTCTCGCTTTGAGGAGTCTGTTGGTTTTTAGACCCCTTAAACCACAATTGGATTAACCTAGTTAATTAGCCAAGTGATTAACTTAATCAAATTATGCAATTCTAGGTTAAAATAATCAAACAATCATATCAAGATATAAAGCAGCAGAAATATAAATAACACAATGATATGATGACCCAGGAAACCACACAGTAAAAACCTTGGGAGGATTTAACCTAGCAATCCTCAAGGTAAACCTGAATCCACTATGAAAGAATCGAAATTCATACAAAAGGACTTACAAGCTCCCCACTTGACTTCCTAATAGTACCCACCAGTAGAACTTACTGACACGACCACGTGCAAGCTCCGAATCCACGGACTCCTTCTTTCTTGGATTCTCCAATCAGTTACAAGCACCCACGCTTGTTATTCTTTAAGCTCCAATGGCAGCAACCGAATTGATCATCAAGATGTTGATACTATCTCTACCTTGAAAATCCTAAATTTATGTAAAGGAAAGCTCCTCAAAGATCTCACAAGAGATTCACATAAACAGCACAATGAGCAACAAAGACTTAGAGAGGTTTTGGTACAAAACCCTAAAATCAAAAGGAGGCACAAGAGGTACTCTAATCTCTCTCTCAAAAGTCTAAAAAACGTTCTAGGGTTTCCCTTAAATATAGGAGTGTTTTACTTGATCCCCAAGATGTTTAAGTAGAGTCTGGGCTGAGTTGGAATTCTGCAGAAAAAACATTCTGGCCGACTTTCGATCAATCGAGTCTAATTTTCAATCGATCGCGCCAGGCCGAAAGTAACAAATACTTTTGCAGCCACTCGATTCCAACTTTACATAAAAGACACAACTTTGCGCAAGCCTAAACAAGACTAAACAACATGTTTTGATCATGGTTTGCCAATAATACACATTAGAGTTCTAAATACATAAAATCCTAAGTCATTAGAACCTAACAAACTCCCCCTTTAGCAATCCGTGACAAAACACAAATTATAAACTCAAAGTTTACAAGTAAAAGCCTTTTACAAAAATAATACTCATAACAACAAATTCAATCCTAACTACTATCCATCAGTCGCAAGTGTAGATAGTAGTTCAATCGAATCAACCTGTATATTCTTGAAACACTTAACAAACGCATAAACGCATGTGTGACAGAAAAACAGTAAAACAACAGATATGTAAACTAACTCTCCCCCTAAGTTAGATACATCCACAACAAAGCATTCTTGTAAGTTCACATAACACAAAATAAAGACATATATTAATGAATAGCTCATAAATATAAATCAATAAGCAGTGAACACAAGAAACAAGAATCATATATATCAAAAATGTATTTCCCATAACATGAATAGCTCACAAAATGATAACAAAAGAAAGTATACACGGTGAAGCACCTAGATACAGTCTAATATCTCAACTAGCTCCGCAAAAACAAATGAAAACTCCCCCTAACTACAAAATCTCCTCTACAAGTAACAAAACTCTACTCCCCCTTTTTGTGACAGAATGCCAAAGAACAATCACAAGTCATCAAAAAGAGGTGGTGAGGGTGAATGACGTAAATGCGCCAAAGCCGCTTGCACAGCACATAGCTCATCAAGCATGTCCACCAAAATCTGACCATAAGCCGCCCGAACGATCATGACAGTCTCCAAAGTACGACGTACATCAAAGTCATCCGAAAGAGGTGGAGGAACATCAGCAGCAGCAACATCGCCAATAGGATCAGGAACATCCTCACCAGCAAGACCTGTAGAAGAAGATGGAAGAGGTGCAGTACCAGAAGGCTCAGACCTAGGGTGTTTAGAGCCAGCTTTAAGATGAGCGGCCCTCTGTCTAAGAAAAGACGCACCTATAGGAGCAATAACATGAACGGGCTCAGAGGAAGGGAAATCATCTAAGCTCCAATGGCAGCAACCAAGTTGATCATCAAGATGTTGATACTATCTCTACCTTGAAAACCCTAAGTTTATGTAAAGGAAAGCTCCTTAAAGATCTCACAAGAGATTCACATAAACAGCACAATGAGCAATAAAGACTTAGAGAGGTTTAGGTACAAAACCCTAAAATCAAAAGGAGACACAAGAGGCACTCTAATCTCTCTCTCAAAAGTCTAAAAAAACGTTCTAGGGTTTCCCTTAAATATAGGAGTGTTTTACTTGATCCCCAAGACGTTTAAGTAGAGTTTAGGCTGAGTTGGAATTCTGCAGAAAAAATGTTTTGGCCGACTTTCGATCGATCGAGTCTAATTTTTGATCGATCGAGCCAGGCCGAAAGTAACAAATACTTCTACAGCCACTCGATTCCAACTTTACATAAAATACACAACTTTGAGCAAGCCTAAACAAGACTAAACAACCTGTTTTGATCATGGCTTGCCAACAATACACATTAGAGTTCTAAATACATAAAATCCTAAGTCTTTAGAACCTAACAGAGTCTTTGATCTCCGCCTATAGTCATCATCGCTCTCCTCGTCAGAGGGCATGTCACGGCTAGGACGAGACTGCCTTCGTTGCGCATGGCGCAGCTTTCTCTTTAAATCGTCTATTTCTCGCTGCATGGCCACCTTATCATCTTGTCTCTGGGACATGTGGCTCTTAACCTCCTCTGACCGCCGAGCCTGGCTGTTACCTTGCCTCCAGGGCATGTGGCTGCCCCCGCGAGTGTGGCTTCTACTGGTTTGCGTGGTGTGTGCACTTCCTTCTCAAAACCTTTCGTTCTCTTCGTTTCGGTCTCGCCCAGGGTTGAGAAAGTTACCCTGTTGTTGGGATCTAGCCGGTTCAGGCTAGTGGGGGCCTGCTTGATGAGAGCCTGATCCTACCATGCCTGATCGTTGCCCTTACTAACACACAAGTTCTTCCCACAGACGGCGCCAATTGTAGGGTCCAGGTTTTGAGCACTGTTCTTTTTGAATGAGTAGACTCAAGCCCAGTTAACCCGATACAATGAATTTGTAGAGAGTGGATCAAAGAAATAGGCCCTAATAAGGATGACAGCGACTAAACATGGTTATATATGGATTGAATAACAAGAACATAATTTAAGGTATGAAACTCAGCTCCTCGGCGCTTTCATAGGAGGGAATGGTTCTTATTATTTCTTTTGTCCCTTGCTATAAAGATCATACACTTGATATATAGCTTTTTCCTTTTAATCCCCGTCCCCATTTCTGGAGGACTTCTTACATTATATACCCCCTTCTGGTTAATCTTGGCCCTCCACCTATTGATCATGCAAGTCACCACTTGAGTATTTGTCCTATCAGCCACCTTCTCATTCCTTTTGTGGGTTGCAGCAACTAAGGCAGCATTGTTCAGGGGTCACTTCTCCATTAATACGGCCAAAAGATTAGTTGTGGGCATTTAATGTGGAGGTGACAGTTCCTTCTAGAGTTGCTCCTCCACCATGCCTCCAAGACTGGCCCGTTGTACTTGTCTTTGCCCTGGGACATTCTGAAGGGTTACCTCTGATGGTGTATTGCCCTTCCTTTATGAGATCTCGGCTTGCCGAGGACAAGATCGTCCTCGGCAGTGCTTCTTGGTAATTTAAACTTCCTTTATTCGTCCTCAGACATTTCCCCCTCCTCGGCATAGGCCTTGGGCTTAGCACAAGATGGGGTCTGAGCTGCCAAATTCCTTGACCCCACAAGAATAATAAAAAAAATTAAAAAATGTAATTATATTGTCATTTAATACTTTATTCATATTATAGAAAAAGAAATTTGTAAATATGAAAATGAAGTGCTAGGTGTGTAGTTCAAATTTTGTAGGAGAAAAAGAGAAGGGACGTCCTCATGAACATGTTATTTTATTAGGCTCAATCAAATAGCTCTATAACTTTGTGATAAAAACAAAGTCTAACTTGTTGGACTCAAATCAAAGCACAAATTTTAATTAAAAAATCTACATGTTTATATATCGTACGATACACACAATTTTACGATACAATACAATTCATACGATATACATTTGTACGTATATCGTACGATTTATGAGTATAGTCAATACATATCTACGATATGATACTTTTTTCACTCAATAAGATACGTATTGCGTATCATATAATAATAACAACTATAGAAACGACCATTCTAATTTGATTGGTGTCCCCTTATTTTATTTTATTTTCTTTTAAACTGATACGATCATTTTTGTTGACAATGACAACCCCATAATGTTGGAACAATTTTAATTTTATGTCAAGCCCAAAATATGCAATGCAAATTTGATCAAGATGGAGCATTACTATTTCAATTGAGCCACTCAGTAATGAAAAATTGAAAATCGCTTCCCAAGCCGATTCGTTTATGGACCCAATCACGATCCTGTGTCGTCCTTGAAGAATGTAGCACCACATGTGATGTGCATGCACCTGGCTGGTATGTTTTTGTTTTTTTTTAACATTAAGCACTTATTGACTTTTTATAGGGAAATTAGATTTGACAATTTAGTACAGGCACCTCAACGACTAATTAAATTTCTGTCTTGTTGTCAAAAAAAAATTATTTCTTGTTTTAATTAGCCTGTGTTAACCTTGTAGGGTGAGAATTTTCTTAATCTCTTATTTTGTCCTCGTATTTCACGTTTAACTTGTTGACATACACATAAAAGAGAGTTTATAGGCAAAAACTTTCCCACTTATTGATATGACAAATTGTTAACATATAAAAAAAATAATGACAATGATGTGCTCAAATGAGAATTAATAAAAAAAAATAATAATAAAACTTAGTAACTTAACTGTTGTGGAAAAATATTGTAATTTTTTTTTTCAAAACGTTACATTGCTCAGCATAACAACCGGCTCTTCCACTCAAAATCAGGGGCTAAGAGAATTTGGGACAAAGGCTATCGACCAACACACACATTTATGCATGTGAATGCTACCTCCACCTCAAAAGTCGAGGCCAAGTTTGTCTCCTTTCTAAAATGAAGGTCTTAGATTTGGACCCATTAAAATGTATGTGGGTCTGAGTTTGAAATTTTGATTGGTTCTTTCTTTTTATAAATTGCGACACAAAAAAGAAGATGACCTCCTTTTTTATTTAAAAAATATGGAAATAATATTGACAATTAATAATAAAAAAAAAAATTGGCTTCAAACATGTTTAATATTTAGAACTAACATACTCAAACCTACTATTTCACAATCACATTTTTTTTAATAAATTATGTAACTTGTTTAAATAGTATATTTATATAATATTATAATTTGTCACATAATAAATTAAAAAAAATAACTCCAAACATTCTTAGAGCCATACTTTGTTCTAAAACTCTTTTTTTTTTTTAAGTAGGTATTATTTTTATGTTAAAGTGAGGTGACCTTTTGGCCACCAATTTAGAAGTCAGAGAGCCGCTTTAATTAGTTTGTCTGTTCATTTTATCGATATGGCAAGGTACAAACATAATTTACTGCACGAAGAAAAAGAAAAAGAGGGTTATATTACATTACAACTACTCTTTTCTTTTTTTCTTTTTTCTTTTCTGAGAAAAACATTACAACTGATCAAGCTTGCAAGAGACAACCAAGCCCTTCAAAAACTCCAGACCTTTAAATCAACGCCTTCCCTTCCCCTTGGAGAGAGAGGATCTTATATATAAGCTCTGATGATAATTATAAGTAATTAAAATGCTTTGGCTTGAACGCTTCAGAGAAGGTTAAAGACCACGTTTTTGGAGTAAAACAATTTAAAATTTGAGAGAATATAAAAAAGATCCTGTGCTTCCCTTTTAAATTATTCCTTGGATATCCAACAACCAGCAGAAGTTCCTTATGATTTATGAAGCTTGCTTTTAGCACGAGGGGGTGGCATCATCTTATGCTTTTTCAATTATTCCCAAGGTAAGCAAAACACACACCAACCTTTTAGTATTTTATCTTTCTAGGGACTAAACAAAGAACACATTAGCATAGTTGTCAATGGTCGGAACATGAATTAATTTTTTATTTTTCTGTTTCATGTATCATATTATGTTGTATATCATAAGATATACAAATATCTAATAAATTTATATAAAAAATTATAATTATAAATATAAATATAAAGGGTATATTAATTATAAATTTGAAATATATTCAATAAATGACTAATTTAATAATTACTTATGGAATAATATTTAACAAAGCTAACTAAATAAATCAAATTAGTATGTATGTATTATAACATACACGTTCAAATTGATTAAACTCAAAAGTGATAATACATGATATATGAGCAAAAATAATAATTTCTTTTAATCAAATTCATCATCTTGCATAATCATCTCCATCTACATAATGTTATTATAATGTTCATCATCTTGTGAAATTATTTCTTCATTGTTATCGGCATTTACCATATCTTCTTATTCTTCTTTTTAAATAATTTTTCTTTATATTTTTTCTTGGCATTCTAGCTTCTTAGATTTATAACAACAACAACAACAACAACAACAACAATAATAGTAAGTAATTATATTGTCAATGAAATTTGCAAATATAAAAGTGAAATCTTAAGTGTGTGCAGTCCAAATTTTGTAAGAGCTAGTGAGAAAAGAGCTGAAAAAAACTCATGTACATGTTATTTTATTGAGCGTAATTAAGTAGCCCAATAATTTTGTGTTAAAAACAAAGTCTAACGACTTGTTGAATTCAAATAAAATCACAAATTTTAACAAATAAAAAAAAAAAAAAAACTCATTTTAATTATATATGTACAATTCAACGATATAATACGATTCATATGATACATACTTATGTATCGAATGATTCATAAGCATTTCTAATATGCCTTTCTGATATAGAGCTTTTTGTACACAATATGATATTTATCGTATAATATATATCGTGCATCATCCAATACCGACAACTATGCACATGACACACTTATCTCTGTAATTTCAGCAACCAAATATGTATACAACTTTAACCCCCTGCAACCAAATATGTATACAAATTTAACCCCCTGGAGTGGAGAATTTGTTAACTTTTGTTAAAGATGAGCTCTTTTTTAATAGAATAATTCTCTTATAATCTATATTATATTGTCGTATTTGACCCCACCCAAAAAAAAAGGAGAGGAGAGCGGAGGGTTTTTTTTTTTTTTATGCTACAGTGCTATAAAGTGGAAGCTAGTTATTCATTTTTCTGTTTTTTTTTTTTTTAATTTTTTAATTTATTTTTGACATTAGAGGGCTGTGTTGGATGCTACTTATGTGTTGTTTCTAAGTAATGAAATTTCATTCTTTCTACCGTTTGAATTTTTAAATTAATTACAGCTTTTTAAAGTGAGCAATGTTGTGGCTTGTAGACATGGTTTCTTTTTTCTATTTCAAATAAATAAATAAATAAATGGTAAATTACAAAATTTACCCGAAATTTAAGTTGCTTACTTGTGGTTTGGATTTTAACACTTTACCTACCTGAAATTAGTTCAATTAGAGTTCAGTAACATATGTATGTTAAAAATATGGTTAAATATGTAATTTTGCTCCACTTTGATGTCTCTTTCTTCCAAAAACACAAAAACTATAAAAATACAAGATCAAATAAGATTAAAAAAAAATTCAACGAAACACTTTTATCATAAGATTTCAAATCACAGGTAGATAATTTAAATTTAGGTCAAATTTCAAGTGAGTAAAGTATCAAATTTCAAACTACCGATAATCAATTTAAATTTCGATCAAATCACAAATAAGTAAGTTGTAATTTGCGTAAAAAAAAAAAAAAAAATTGTATCATTTCTCTTGGAAAGAGTATTTATCAACTTTGCATGTACAACAACGTGGTTTAATTAAATTGACGGACTCGCGATGGAATACACTTTCATATAATAAAGGAGCTAGTAATATTCCAGTTATAAATATTTTAGCATTTTAACACACGTGAAATCTACCCACAGTACCGTTTAACTCTCCTAGTAGATCTATCCCTCCCTCCCATCCCAAGAATATCTTTTTCTATCCAAATAAATGGAACAGAAGATTCGTGTTTCAGAGTCCATGGTCAATGGACTTCACTCTTCAGTAGTGTTTTCTGATTCACCACACTGTCCCTAAAACCTACTAGGTTTCGCACATGAGAAGTTGGCACATCACACAAAACCCAAATATTGACTTTGCAAGTTGCAAAATGAAAGCTTGAGCCAAGCCTTCACTCACTCACTCACTCATTCATAGTATTTATTTGTCTCTGCAGCATTTTCATTTATATTCACACCTACCTGTTCGGTTTCCTATCTCAAATTTAATTCAAACACTACACCATGAAACCTTACTACCTTCTTCTTCACCTTATGCCTTGCTACTTCTCAATCCCATTTCTCAAATCTCTCTCTTTTCTTCTTTTCTACGCTGCATTTTGTTCTTCTTCTTCATCTCAAACACCGACACTTGTTTTGCCACTCAAAACTCAGATAATTCCAACTGGGCCCATTCCTAGACCTCCAAACAAGCTTCCTTTCCACCACAACGTGAGCCTCACCGTCTCTCTCACTGTTGGGACTCCTCCTCAAAACGTTTCCATGGTCATCGACACAGGAAGCGAGCTCTCCTGGCTTCACTGCAACAAAACTCCAAACTTTCCCACCACTTTCGACCCGGCCCGATCTACCTCTTACTCTCCGATATCGTGTTCCTCACCCACATGCACGACCCAGACCCAGGATTTCCCGATACCCGCTTCATGCGACAATAACAAGCTCTGCCACGCAACTCTCTCCTACGCTGACGCGTCCTCCTCAGAAGGAAACCTCGCCTCCGATACGTTCTATTTCGGAAGCTCCGATGTTCCGGGCATGGTGTTTGGCTGCATGGATTCAAGCTTCAGCTCCAACTCCGACGAAGACTCCAAGAGCACCGGGTTAATGGGTATGAACCGTGGGTCCCTCTCTTTCGTTTCTCAAATGCGTTTTCCGAAATTTTCGTATTGCATATCGGGGTCCGATTTTTCGGGCCTTTTGTTGCTCGGTGAGGCCAATTTTTCGTGGTTGACTCCGTTAAACTACACGCCATTGATCCAAATCTCAACGCCGTTACCGTACTTTGACCGAGTCGCTTATACGGTACAGCTTGAAGGGATTAAAGTATCGGATAAGTTGCTATCGTTACCGAAATCTGTGTTTGTACCGGACCACACCGGGGCAGGTCAGACCATTGTAGACTCTGGGACCCAGTTCACGTTCTTACTGGGTCCAGTTTACACCGCACTAAGGAACGAGTTCTTGAACCGAACCGCAGGGATTTTGCGGGTCTTGGAGGATCCGAATTTTGTGTTCCAAGGAGCTATGGATTTGTGTTACTGGGTCCCACTGAATCAACCAAAATTACCGCGATTACCAACTGTGACTTTAGTGTTTCAGGGGGCCGAAATGACTGTTTTGGGCGATTGGATCTTGTATCGGGTACCGGGTCAAGTAAGAGGGAGTGATTCAGTGCATTGCTTGACCTTTGGGAACTCTGATTTATTGGGTGTGGAGGCCTTTGTGATTGGTCATCATCATCAGCAAAATGTGTGGATGGAATTTGATCTTGAAAAGTCTAGGATTGGTTTGGCCCAAATGAGATGTGATTTGGCGGGTCAGAGGTTTAGTGTGGGACAGTAGGTCCCACGGTCTTAGAGCTAGTTTCCTTAACCAAGCTTTCTGATGGGACTGATCAGATTGAAATCTGATCAATCTTTTATACATATGCTATGTTTTTTTCTTGGGCTAAAGTTGCATACAATATGCTTTTCTTTTTTCTTTTTCTTTTTAATTTTGTTTTTGGGATTGGATACGACAGGCTATGCTGGCAACAATAGATTCCAAGCATTTTGGTGGTTAGATTATTAATAATGGGTCCTTGGGCCATGCAATTATGGCTGTCCTAGGGGATCGTTACCGTTGGATCTATGGTCCGCAATACCAAATCAAAGAAGTTGCAAGCCATGATTTGATTTCAAACGGAAATCAATAGTGACTGATTAGAGAGGATGAGAATTGAGAGCTGATTAGAGAGGATGCGAATTGAGAGAATGGAGATGTGGAACAGATTTTTGAGAAGTGAGATATGCAATTCTTCCGTAACAAGTTGTACGTGACAGGTTGTTATTAGTTTTAATTTAAACATATTACTTTTCTACCATCAATAATAAATAACAATTAATTACCTAAGATTTGTTTTGTAAAAAATTAAAATATTGTGAACATTTTTTTTTTTTCTTCGCTATACATCGGGCTTTTAAATTTTTTTTTTTCAATAATTACAAAGTTATAATGGAAAGAAGATTTGAACAGTGGATTATAAATATTAAGAGATGTCAAGCAATTGAGTTACAAACATTTTTTACACAATAACAATATTTTGCCTTATTTTGAAATTTTACTTTCCTTCTAGAAGGTTTTTTTTTTTTTTTTTTTTTGATGGTATAAATGGTTAGCCTGTCATTATCCATTACCATGTTATTGTATACCCTTTTTTTTTCTTTTTTTCTTTCGGGGGAGGGGGTAGAGTATGCTTTTATTAACTTATTTTCTATGTTTTATTTTTCTTAAAAAATAAATTAGATAAATGTATAAAAAAATAAAACTTGGGAAAAAAAACTAATCTAAATAAACTCTAAATTTCCAATTTTGTTTTGGAATATAAATAATATATTTAAATTTATGTCATCTACTCTATAATGATGGTTTTTATAATTTAGCAATTTTTGAACCCAAGTTCACTATTTGATAACAAATAACTTTACTGGATGAACTAATTAGATTGGAATTCACCCATTTCTTCAAATAAATAAAAACAAAACAAAAAATATTGGAATCCACCATAGTTCATAGTCTAAGAGAATTATAAATAGCTTCTTTCTTTTTTGGGTGATAATTTGTTAGACGAGGGAGGAGAGGAATTTGAACCATAGATATCTCATTTTGGACACACAAGAAGTTGCAAACAAGTTAAGTTAAAGGCCCTTGGCATAAATAGCTTGATTATGATTAATGATCTAATAAAAGTTTAGTTGTCATCCAATCTCATATACATTATCCTTTTTATTTTTTTAAATTCAATAGTTGAGATATGGAGATTTTAAAATATGAATGTCTCTATTGAAAATATCAAGTGCTGTCAACCAAAGATACTAGGCTCTTGACTCATATATATTATCAATTACTCTCATAATATAAATTATCGCCTATGAGGAGGCTAAATATCAATCTCAACAAACCACAAAATATTCTATGGTCTATTTGAAATAGTAAAGCTAGAACTAGAGATATACCTAAAAAAAAGTTGAGACTTTAAAAAACTATAAATAAGTGATTAAAAATAAGCTGAATTTTAAGCTTATTTAAACACACAAAGTAATAGCATTCCTTTAAAAAAAATGGTAAATTGTAAAGTACACCCCTAAAATTTGGGGTTTTGCACCCTAAAGTTTGATAAATTAGATTTTGCACTCTGAAATTTGGTTCTATTAGCAAAACCCTACCCTCCATTAGTTTGGATGTTAAGTGATATGCTGGCATGCAAATGTGTATTTTTGTTTTTGCCAAATTAGTTTCCCAAAACATCGTTTCACCTAAAAATAAATAAATGAGTTTAAGTGTAAACTAAAATATGATTTTTATAGTAGTTTTGGCCCTTTTGGGAGGCTGATTTGGCAACAACAACAAAAAATACACATAAGCATGCTAACTTGTCACTAGACAGCCAAAATTAATGGAATGTGGAATTTTGCTGATAGAACCAAACTTCAGGGTATAAAATCTAATTTCCAAAAGGTCAAGATATAAAATTTAAATAACTTCAAACTTTAGGGGTGAACTTTACAATTTACCAAAGAAAAAAAGAACCAGTTTTTTGTTCTTACCGTTTTGGCACAGGGGCGGCATTACGTGCTAGCCAGGGGGTTCAAAATGAACCCCTAACCTAGCAAATTTACATATATATATATATATATATATAATTTTTTTTTTACAAAAATTGTTTTGACTCCTCTAAAATAAATATTTGAACACCTTGACCATAAAATTTTGTTTAAATCTAGCTAAAATAAACTTGAATATGATCATTTTAATGTTATTTTCACAATAATTTCACTATGGAGGGTAAGTGACAAGTTGTAACTAGTTTTTATTTTGACCCACAACTGACATCACTTTTTTACCTTTCTTTTTTGCTAATGTATAACTTTTTTTTTTACCTACCTTTAACAACTTGCCGCCTAGATTTTCTTGTGAAATTTTTGTGCAAGTGTTATGTCAACAACACTACTCTAAAAATATTTAATTTTATAATAAAGAAAAAAATTTCAAATTTTTGCTCATTCATTAAAAATAAATAAATAAATTAACCTTTTATTTGGGACTCTAGCTTGCTTTTCTGTTGACAACAAAATGAAGTTGTTTTTCCCTGCACTTTTCTTCTTCATTAGCAAAATATTACATTACCGTTCCAACCAACTGATCTATATTTATATCTGTGATTTCTTTCTTCATTCTCTCTAGCTCTCTTTCTCCAATTTGTGTTTTCTTAGCTTTTATCTTTGTTTGATCAAGTAGTTTTCTTAGCTTTTATCTCTGTTTGCTCCAATTCTAAGAGAGTGACCGTGTGTATGGTTAAAAAACCGTACACTTCAAAAGCAAAAATTTATATCAGTTTATTTTTTTTCTTAGTTCACATTTACTCCTAGTCCCACTCCTAGATTTGTTATTATTCTTCTCTATCATATATTTTTATTTAATTAATATTACATATAAATATAATAAGTTATTATGCATTCAATGGTTGTTGTCTTACTGATCTTTAAACTATTAATAAATTTTTTAGACTATTGTATGATATAGTTGTATTGTATATTAAATTGTATATAATATGAAAGTTGTATATACAAAAAATAAATAAATAATCATTTTATTTTTTAATCGCCCTCATAATAAATTCCTAGCTCTCCTACTATTGACCCCCCTAAAAAAAATCCTGAAACCACCACTGTTTTGTCATGAGCATAAGGTTAATGCTTTGTCATGTACTATAGTCTATAGTTACACATGTAGTAAATGGTATGGTGAATTTTCAACGCGAAGTTGTTGGGTATTTGTTAGTCCAGAGAAATGGTCCCAGACTAAAAGTCCTTCCGTCGTCTCTCCTCTTCAACCCAGCCCTTATTGTGGATTGTGATGGTCCATAGCTCAAGATATGGTTCATTTTTAGTATGATGGCATGCTGCTTAAGTACAACTTTCTAAATATACTACTTCATAAACATAATCTCAGGGCGTTGCAACCGTTCTTCTCGCCATCCCGCCTAATTTTAGTTTGACTAGGGCTTCTAATAAAAAGCATGTAACAAATATAATCCAGAAAAAAAAAATGTTTGATTTGTTCGAAGAGATTTTTTTCTTTTGGCATAAAGTGACTATGGACTGGCTAGTTGCCAATCAGACTATAAAACTGTTGTTAAGAGTCTTGTAGCTTAATTGTCAACTCTTGGTATTTTCAATAAAAATATTTATGGTTCAAATTTCTCCATTACCATTGTAATTATATAAAAAGACTACAAAATTGTTAGCAAAGACATTTTATTACATATAAATCCTATATTCCACTTTTAGTATTTTACTTTACGTTCCTCTGATTGCAAGATAAAATTATATGTGACAAGATAAAATTAATAGCGCATAAAATGGAACACTCTAGATGGGGACATGGGATTTTCAATTGGTTTTCGTTTTTTGTTTTCTGTTTTTTTCTAAAAGAATGGAAATTGTAATACAAAAGCTTGATGTATGTTAAGGCTGACCAATTGCCCCTCAAAGGATTTGGATCCACTCCACTTTAAATGAAATGAAAATTGTCCATTTCAAGGCCATGATTTAAAATTGAATAAATCTAAGGACACTCTCCTCTTATCAAAAAAATAAATAAATAAAATGGACGCTCTCCATTTCACTATGAAATGGAGATGATCCAATTCCCCCTTTAAAAGTTCAATCTAGTTTTCTATTAGAGATACATCAAGCTCAATAATCTTATACTTGTATTATAAGTCTATTAATTATAATTGATGTATGATTAGTGTAGGGTTTAACCTCTTATAAATATCTCATATTAGATTCAATGTAACATAAGATTTATATTGTACTCATTTATTAAATATGTGACCCTCAAGGATTTTCTTAGTTGACGTAAATCGACAGGGCTGAAGTACGTAATTTCTTATGAATTATGGACTGGGGTTTGATATATCTGTGAGACTCTAACAGCTTCGTTGAACCCAAAAAGCCGATTAGGCTCGTCCTTTTGTCCACATCCTATTGAGCGGCCCACTTCATGTAGTCTTAAGAGGCCTTGAGACTGCCTTTTAATAGCCCATATTGTTCTAATGAAAACGACTTCAGGTCCGTAGTCCTCGTCACCGTCACCAACACTGCTGACTTGGAAGAAAGAAAACCTGAGTTGAGGCCTTGCTGGTGCAGAGGGGATCTCTACAAGGACTAGTAGTTGGTGAAACTATAAAGACTAGTAAAGCGAGTGTGCTTCGCAAGTGGATGAAAATTTATGACCATTGCCTACAATTTAATCAAACTTTGAGCTTAGTCGTTGGAGTCTTGTTTCTATTAGTAGGTAGTATTTACGTGCTTTTTTTCATGATTTGATACAACATAAAGACTGACTATGCTTCGCTTGCTTAGAAACTGCTCAAAACAATGATTCTTTAACTAACAATCGTCTCCAATCCCAGTACTGTCCTTGAATGTGAAAAAAGCTTACTGATGCTCGACCATAAAACAACCGACTTCTTGATTTGCTTGATTACCAAGAATAAGACTTGAAAATGTTAAATTGCTTTTCATACCTTAATCATAATGAAAGTAATTGAATTTTAGAAATATGGTCAAACTAAACTGTGGAAATGGGCAGTTCAGATGCTAGCTTCACTTTGTATCATGCTCCCACACGTTTTGGAAATCAAGAGGAATTAATTAGGTTTTTCTGTGTGATAAAACTAAAAATAATACTTATTTTTGAACTGACCTATTTCATACAAACACAAACACAGACAATATCATCATAGTGTGAAAAAAAATAAAAAAGCAAAACAAAACAAGAAAACTTTCGTTCAACATTTTATAAAAGAAATCAAGAGCCTTATAGCTCAACTATTTAACGATTTTTTCGCGTTTCCAATGGACCCTTGCTAACCGTTTGGCGCTATATGAAACAGTCCACTAAAATTCATAATTAAAATAAAAATAGAAGGGTAAATATTGTATTTTTTATCCAAAAAAAGAAAAAAATAATTAAAAAAAAAAGTTATCTTTGTTTGCATGCAAATGGAGGTTGGTCGCGATGGAGTCTACTCGTTTGAAACCATGTCCATATGGCATCATGACCAGGAAAAATGTTTGAGTAGATTGACAGGACCAGATTAATGTTGGTCAAGATTCAAGAAGCGTGGATTTTCTTGGGCCACACGCCCACACTCTAAAGTTATTCTTGAACTAGCATTCTATCATTTCATCTTTTGGAATAATCTTATTAGGCGTATTCTAGCTACCACCCTAAATTAAGAATCTTCTTTTTTTTTTTTTTTCTTTTTTTTTTCTGTGTGGAGTAACCCTGACACTTTTTATTTAGTTATATATATGTGTACAATCTTGGTGATTCAAAACCCAAGCCAGAATTTTACTCATTGCTCCGTCCCCTTCTCCAAACAACTAGAATGGGAGAAATGGGTGTTTCTTTTCTTGCATCAACAACAACAAACATGAAAGCTTTTCTTTTACCATTCATAGCCTTTCTTCTGTTTCCTGAATTGGCAATTGGCATAACCAGACACTACAAATTTGATGTATGTGCTTTTCTTTTTTTTGGTTGAGGGTAAGGGAAGGGGTTTGAATCCTTGTTCTAATAATGAAGAAGAATAGCTATACTAATGGGCTAAAAAGGCTATCAGTGTGCCATTTGTTTTTAAGTTATGTTTGTTCCATTACCTTTGCACTAATATTGTCTAGCTCTTGTTGTTACAAATTCTAACACTTAGATTTAACCTATTTAGTTCTCTGCTTTTTTTTTTCCCCTTCCAATTGTTAAATTTTTAAAATATTTTGCAGATCATATCGCGAAATGTTACACGCCTATGCCACACGAGGAGCATGGTAACTGTAAATGGAAAATTTCCCGGGCCTCGCATTGTCGCTAGGGAGGGTGATCGTCTTCTAATTAAAGTGGTTAACCATATTCAATCCAATATCTCTATCCACTGGTATAAAGTTTCACCTAACAAGTTAAGATTAAGGAATTTCATAATTCAAAGGTTTTCAAAATTAATTGTAATGGTGCTTCTCCATGAAATAGGCATGGAATTCGACAACTTCAAAGTGGATGGGCTGATGGGCCAGGATACATAACTCAGTGCCCCATACAAAGTGGCCAGACCTATGTCTACAACTACACCATTGTGGGCCAAAGAGGGACTCTACTTTGGCATGCCCATTTTTCATGGCTAAGATCCTCTGTCTATGGCCCCATTATCATTCGACCCAAGCATGGCATCCCATATCCATTTGCCAAACCTTACAAGGAAATTCCCATCATTTTTGGTAATTAAATAAGTAATGAGTAGGTAGTTATACAATACTCTAAGGGTACAAGAATACCATAATCACTCATTTCTCGTAATAATAAATTCAAGTAATTAAATTCATAGTTAGATCTACTATTCGTGTGAGAGGAATGAGTATAATATTGTTGTATGTCTGAGGTATTGTATAATTTTGTGTAATGACTAACTGATTTCTTCTTACCATTACTTTGCATCCTTGGTGACTAAGTTGTCTAAATGTGGATTGCAGGAGAGTGGTTTAATGTAGATCCTGAGGCAATCATTAGTCAGGCCCTCCAAACAGGTGCAGGCCCAAACGTCTCAAATGCCTATACCATCAATGGACTCCCAGGACCCTTATACAATTGTTCCGCCAAAGGTATCACGTTAAGGAAAAGAATCATTTTCATATGAAATAAATCTATTTCATAGTTAGAATTAGATATGACAAATCTAAAGTGTATTTAGTGTCATGTCATTTAAAACTTTAAATAATTTGATAGTCTATGCACTATCAGGTTCAAGAATTAAAATATTAACTATAAAATAGACTTTCTTCATTTCACATTTTCAAGAGAAATGGAAAGGATCTTGCTGCTCATATCTCACACTATCACTGAAAAATAAACATGCTTTCATATTCCACAGAGAAATATACATTTCAATTCTACACGTATAATTAAATAGATTTTTTTTTTCAGATACATTCAAGCTGAAGGTGAAAGCTGGGAAAACTTATCTTCTCCGCATTATTAATGCTGCACTCAACGATGAGCTCTTCTTCAGTATTGCAAACCACACTTTAACGGTTGTTGAAGTTGATGCTGTCTATGCTAAACCTTTTGAGACTCATACCATTCTCATCACCCCTGGACAAACCACAAATGTTCTTCTCAAAACCAAACCTTACTTCCCAAATGCCACTTTTCTCATGGCTGCTAGGCCATATGCAACTGGCCAAGGCACCTTTGACAACTCCACTGTGGCAGGTATCCTTGAATATGAACAAATATCATCTAATTTCACTCATTCTACAACCTCAATTAAGAAAATTCCACTCTTCAAACCAACTCTACCAGCTCTCAATGACACTTCCTATGCCGCAAATTTCACAAACAAACTCCGTAGCTTAGCGAGTGCTCAATACCCAGCTAATGTCCCACAAAGTGTGGACAAGCACTTCTTTTTCACAGTAGGCCTAGGAACAAACCCATGTCCGGAAAACCAAACATGTCAAGGACCTACTAATGTGACAAAGTTCACAGCTTCTATCAATAATATATCTTTCCCAACACTTCCAACCACAGCCCTCCTCCAAGCTCACTACTTTGGAAAATCAAAAGGTGTTTACACCACTGATTTTCCTAGCAACCCGATCATTCCTTTCAATTATACAGGCACACCACCGAACAATACAGGGATTATCAATGGAACCAGAGTAGTGACTCTTCCTTTCAATGCTAGTGTGGAGCTTGTGCTGCAGGACACTAACATTTTAGGGGCCGAGAGCCATCCTCTCCATTTGCATGGCTTTAATTTCTTTATAGTTGGACTAGGTTTCGGGAACTACGATCCAAACAATGACCCTCCAAAGTTCAATCTTGTTGACCCCAGTGAAAGGAACACCGTGGGTGTGCCGTCCGGCGGTTGGGTTGCAATTCGGTTTCTAGCGGACAATCCAGGTGAGAAACATCAATACTGTAAAAAAGTCAATATATATATATATATATATTTGATAAGTCAATATATTTCATTTAATAGTAGAATTTAATCCTAATTAGGTGACAGAAAAAGATACATGCATCTGCATGCAACGCACTTATTAATTATTCTAGGTAGGGGTTCGTACAAATTTGTTAAAACTTAAAAATTACGTCTGATATCTGCTATAGGTAGATATTTATTTCATGAGTGATGTCAAACATTTTAAAAATTTTACTTTAAAAATTTTTCAAATTACAAAAATGTATAGGTAGATATGTGTGATGTCGAGAAAATTACAAAAAAGTAATTTAGACACATATTTATTATAATGTTAAATTCATTAATCACATTTATTATTATATTAGTTTGTAAATCTTTTATGATAAAAATAAAGTAATTTTTGATAAATCACTGACTATTCAAAAAACTTAACCTATTAGTAAATAATGAATTTAATTACTGAAAAAATAAAAAATTATTGCACACACTATTACTCACAATATTTTAACTGAAATCGTGAGTTGAAAATATGATTTCAAATGTGAGTTGAAGACATGATTTCATCGCAATTTTAGTTTAAAAGTGTATGTAACAAACACTATCCTTAATTATTTAACCATAATTCTAATATTCTCTCTCACGTGTAGGCCTAAAATCTTCTTTGATTAGCGGGGTCTAACACATGAGTTTTTTAACATTTTAAATAAGAGATAAAGTGAAGGCAATTATCGAATTCAAGATGTCATGTTCTGATACCATGATAAATTAATAATTGATTGTACCAAAAACTTAAACTAATCTGGGAATCAATCTCTTTGATAAATTGAGAGTAATACTGTCTATCATGACCTCTCATGAACTCCACAAAATTGAGAGTTTTGTATACTAACTATGACAAGCTATTAGGTGAATTTAAGCATTTAATCATAAACGCTTTCCTTATTTCATTATTCCTTCTAGATCACCCATTGGCAAGTAGAAGTTGGTTCCTTAACATAAGTAGTAAATCTTATCCTTCAATCCTGAATGTTTAAATATTAAACCACCTATAAACTATCTCTTCTTTTGGATTAGCTTTTTACTGAAAACTTAATTACTTATTTGTTAAAAGTTAAAAAAAATTATAGCTGTACTTTAAGGGTTTTGAAAAGAAAGAATATAAGATAAAAAGTAAAAAGTAAAAACTAATTGAAAACTTATACAATATGTATAGCTTTAAAATTATAGTTGTAACCCTAAACTATAAGAGAAATGATATTTCTCTCACTTGAGATTTAGAGAAATTAGTTCATCCATTAATAACAGTGATAGAATATTTCAAATTTTGAAAAGATCCCATTGATCAAACCCTAACCACGATTTGTTGACAAGGAACAATAGTTAACAAAAAAAAAAAAAAAAAACTAAGCACAGTTAGGGTATGGTCAAGAGAATCTTATTAAAATTTAGAATATTGTGTGTGTGTTATTTATAGGAGGACTAATGTATTGCTTTCTTCAAATCTTAAGGTAAGAGAGTGTTATTTTACTTAAATTTTGAGGTCGAGTATCATTCTCCCAAACCTCAAGAGAGGATTATGTAATTTACCTTAAAAGAAAAACTGGAGGCTTTTAAAATGCTGCATAAACAAATAACTAATCCAAAATTCATACAATACATAAGCTTTAAGAATAAAATATAACATGATAGGTAAAGAAAATATATAAATAATTAATGAAGAAAATCTAATGAACTTACAAAAAAGCTACTCAATGTTTGTAGTGAACCCAACACTAAAAACATTTATATTTGATAATTGCTCATTAAGTTGATGACTAATGTCATTAGTATTCTCATCTATAATATAGAAAATTTTATATAACTTAAGGACACAAACATAAATTGAAAATGAGTCAAGAAAAAAAGTTAAGTTTATAATTTAACAATAAAGGCTTTGCTGAGAGAGTCGGGTTAGGTACAACCTGACTAGACTGGATCAAAATCGAGTCAAGGACAAAAGCTTATCGAACTAAAATAGGTTTCTATTTATATTGGCCATACCTTTTTATTTTTATTGGGCTTTGAGCGGATTGGCAAATCCGGATCCAATTTTCTTAGGTCCAGATGAAATAGTCTAAAAAAGAGGGTCTCAAGGTTTAAACAGATAAATGAGAGGGTATTGAAATCATAATTTGGAGAGTAATTGATATATATATATATATATATATAACACTCAAACTTTTATACTAACATATGGCTCTATTCACTATTTATTTTTAAATGGAGAATTCAAGTCTGTTATGTGTGTGTGTGTGTGTAGAAAGTAGAAACGAGCATTTAATTGATTAATTGAAATTTGTTCACTGAATCTTTGAAGATAATGGTGATTATTACATTGTGTGAAAATAGGGGTATGGTTAATGCATTGCCACTATGAAGCCCACTTGAGCTGGGGACTAAGAATGGCTTGGGTTGTCTTCGATGGAAAGCTTCCCAATCAGAAGCTGCTTCCTCCGCCAGCAGATCTTCCCAAATGTTGAGTTTCACAAATTCCGGATTGAGTTGGAGACTTTGCAGGAATGAGCTTGGAATAAAATGTTCAATTCAACTTTTTGGCCTTGGCCCATTTAAACTAATGTTTTTTTTTTTTTTTTTTTTTTTTGAGGACAATTTAAACTAATGTATATTGCATTTGACTCATAAATGTGTTGATTCCAAAAAAAAAAAAATGCTTATAAATTTCGTTATTAGTAATTAGTTATATAAGACTCAATTAAAAAAAAATTAATTAGTTATATATTTATTAGATTTTTTCCCCAAAACTTAATTATTTGTTAACAACTAGTGAAAAGAAAAAAGTGGCACAACTTTCACTTTATAAGGCCTGAGAGAGGTAATAGGTAGGCAATCTTACTTCCATTTATTTTTTTTTATTTTTTTTTTTTCTTTAGGCTGATTCCTAAATCCAAATTTGCAACATGTCACTTTGTGTTAACAACTAGTATATTAAAAATAAATAAAAACTATTTTTTTACAAGGTGAAAAAGAATTTAATTTAAGAAAAAAACAAAACAAAACAAAGAGACTCATCTTCTTCTTTCTTTTTCTTTTTTCTTTTTTCTTTTTTTTTTTGGTTGAGAAAAAAAGAAAGGAATGTGGACAATGGACCACTTATATTATTATTAATTTTTTCAAAAAACATATAATATACCACTATCCCGGAAAAATCTTGTATGCGCCTAATGTATGAGACTTATGTTTCATTGCTCACATGTCGGTGAGACATAAGTCTCATATGTCGTGCGTATGAGATTACCACCTCCCACTATCCCACTCCAAATTGTAAATGGAAGAATTAATAGTACGTGTCCATATGTCCGTTTAAAGTGGAGTGTAGATTAGATATAAGTGGTCTATACTTCTTTTTACACGGATAAATTAAATAGAGTACAACTAACTTATATAGAAAGAATCAAACAGAGTGAAAGGGGCTTTACACAAATACGAAATTGAATTGTTTAGAGAGCCAAATCTGGAGGGGAACAGAGAGAGAGAGAGAGAGGATTATATGATTCGGTCTACTGGTCTATGTCCATGAGGGAAATAACATATATTTCTTGCATACCAAGTATGATTGAACTTGTGCCTAATTTGGATTGAGCTTGATAATTTTAACAAACATCTCAATGAATTCAAGCGTAAAATCCATGTATATTTACAAGATGCCTTCCCATCGTTGAAGATTTTTATTTTCTTGAGTGCACAAGTCTTTGTTTTGATCAATACACCTTCATACGCATATAACATGTACTCCTAATTTGTTTTATTTATATATATATATATAGAGAGAGAGAGAGAGAGCTTAGATTTCAAAGAGATCTATCAGTTAAAAAAATGCGTCATTAATGTTTATTACTTTTGACATCCTTACTTGATTAATTGTATTTTTTTTCCCCCCTCTTTCCTTATTTATTGCTTTCCAAATTCATCCTCATTAAAGGGCACATGCAGTCATGCACCACCACTTCTTCTACTTCTTCTTCTTCTTTTTTTATTTATTTATTATTATTTTTTTTTTGGCAAAGAAAAACTAAAGAATTGTAGTTGCTGTTATCTCTACGTTTCGTTAATCCTCTCCACTGAAATTACACTTCAGTAGTTTAACTTCGTTTCTCATAAAATGATGTCATATTTGCGTTTTAAAACAGTGACCCCTCATTCATCAACGATAGCGGATTCATTATAAAAACAAAACCAGATTCAGTTTTGTATTTTTTTAAATCTTTCACATTTATAAACTCAACTAATGAGGAACTCAAAATCTCCTAGCAAAAGCAATTATTAATATTTAGTTGCAAAAGTCAAAGAGGCAGAGACTCAACACAGAAGTAATTTTTAGTTTTAAATACTAGCTTTCAAAAAAAAAAAGGCTGGAAAGAAAGGTAAAGGCCTATTTAGTAGAAGAGTTTGAGTAATGTTGTTTGTAGTTTTTTGAAATACGTGTGCGTGAAAAAATGTGTGGAAATATGTGTAATGTTATTTAAAAACTGAAAATGAGTTGTTTAACAACTCTACCAAATGTACTCATATTTTAAACTTCAAAGTTTTGAAGCAGTAAGGGTTTGTTTGGTATTATTGTTTAAACAACAGTTTTAATTGTTTAAACAACAGTACATATATTTCCACAATACTTTTTCACCTACATATATTTTCACAACACTTAAACAACGTTCCACAACACTTTTTCGTGTATGTATTGTTGCCTCAGACACAAGCTTTAGCCTTAACATGGGCTTCATGTTGTTGGTAGGTGTCTATTACCTCACCATCAAACCTTAAATTTTTTTAGGCCACACAAATATTATGTATTTTATGTTTTCTTATTATGAATCACGTCCTTAGTTTATGATTGGGGACAGCAATTTCAACTCACTAATTTGCAACTTAAGAACATTAAAAATAATAGAAAGAAAATATGCAACTTAGGACAGTAAGAATAAGCACTTGTGCAAGATTAAGTGTGTACTAATTAGGGAAGAGAGAAAGAAAGTATAAAAGAAAATAATATAATAATCTCTCAAATTAATTAGGTAAGCTGATATGGTCATCAATAACTTTTAAAGATGACATGAATTTAGTGATTTTCTGGCCATTAGAAATTTTTAGAACTATAGTCTAAAAATATGTAACTTTTGTAGAGTTTACACTAGGTGTAACTTGAATATGTATATATATATATATATATATGTATGTATGTATGGATGTATGTATGTATTTTTCTGAATAACGTATAATATATGATTTCCTCTTAATTATTTGAGCTTACCATTGCAATATATATTTTCAGAAATATTGTTTTCTTCATAGCAAGCAAATTCTGGCAGCCCTTTTTTTGGGTTAAACAGAAGATATATAATATTTAGGTGTTAAAAAGTCTGTAACAAATTAAACATATCAGCTTTGTCAGCCAAAAGCTAACAAATTTTCCACCTCACGCAGAGGAACATCAAAAAAAACACAAGAGTTAATGAATCCAAATCAAATTGTTGCCAATGCATCAGCACATTAATTAGCTTTGCGGTAACTAACAGATTGACCATGCAAGAATTTTGGTTTTTCTTTGTCTTAAATTAATTATTGATTTTTTTGAAGTCATTTGATCCAATGATGCTCTAATTAACTTTCAATAATGATTAATTCCTTTACTCAAAAAAAATAATGATTAATTCAAAATAATAAGAACAATTTCAATAATGGTCTGATAGAGACTTTCTAGAGGATCACTCCCATTGGCAATTTGGCGTAGTGAACACCAGATGTAGTATCTCGATCAGTACCTATCAAAGAAAACAAAAAATATGACGTAGTATTTCTGTTCCTCAAAACATCTGATCTGAGATGGTGTTATAAGAGTTTGGCATAGTGGTCACTACTCACTAAGATTTTTAGAATAATCGATCTTCCATCTCCAAATCAAACAGAGATTCCAAAATAAATGGCAGTAACATCAGAAGCTGTTAGAGTTTGTACAGTATGGAACAACCGACAGCTAACAAGATGGCGCAACACCCTCGACCCTCCTTTTTTCCTTGATTAACAAGTGTCAACCATTGGAGGTTGAAGGGTACCTGCAGGCAACCATTTCCATCTAACCCTAGTTTCGATAAATTAATACCTTTCAGTGCTTAAAAGTAAGTTGATTTCTTTTCTACTCAAACTATATATGGATACAGCTTTCAGTTAATTTGACAAATTTGCCCTAGTAAGTCACAATTAGATACCCTTATGTTGCTTTACAATTAGAAAAGAAAGTTTCTGAAAAAAGATATTTAGAAAGAACTAACTGGATCCATGTGAAAAAGTGTACATTTTTATGAGAATATCCATTATTTTGGTCTGACCCACTATAAGTACTCCAGTGACTGGGACCAGTTGACCTATTTAATTGACAGTGAATAAGGGGCAATTATGGAATTTAAAGGATGCCGTTAGGAATGAATTCTGATATTTAATATTTTATAATGTGTCTTGAAAAATACTCTAAAGTAAAACTTGACCAGCTGCTCTAGCTTGATCAGAGTTTGCAAGTTGTTGCTGAAGGCATGGGCTGTCTCTAATGAAATTTCATTCTCAATCACCTAATTATCCAAATTCCACACATCCCCTTTTTTGAACAATATAAACCGTTAGACTTGCTCTCTATTATGCATCCAAAGCATTTTGAGTCATTTGAACAACAACAACATTATTGTCTCCAGTGCTTATGGTCTTGTCCACCAAAAGAGTGAAGATGGGTTCTAGGTTTCTTCCATCGCCAGCCTTTTTGAGAGCCATCTTTCTTGCTTCGATTGCATTGTGGATTTTGCCTGAGCTGGTACTCGCAAAGCATGCAGGCACAACCAGACACTACAAGTTTGATGTACGTGTTGCATTTCATTATAAGTATTCCAAGTTTTTATATTTTCGAAGTCGGTTCAACTTGTTAATTTCTCTTTTGTTTTGTCAACCTTTTACAGATCAAGTTACAAAATGTGACTAGACTATGCCAAACAAAGAGCATTGTGACAGTTAACGGGCAGATCCCCGGACCTCGGATCATCGCACGGGAAGGTGACCGGCTCGTGATTAAAGTGGTTAACCATGTCCAACACAATATCACCATCCATTGGTATGATACTTGTAGCTTCATTCTTCTTCTTCTTCTTCTTCTTGATGATGATGTTAATATTCATTGGTTGTTTGCAACTAATGAGTATTAATAGTCATTAGTTGCATGTACTTGAAATCTGATGAAAGTTGGCTTAATTTGGAGGACAGGCATGGAGTGAGGCAACTAAGAAGTGGATGGGCAGATGGACCAGCTTACATTACACAGTGCCCTATTCGGACAGGCCAGGTCTATGTGTACAATTTCACCCTTACAGGCCAAAGAGGGACTTTGTTTTGGCATGCTCACATCTCATGGCTTAGGGCAACTCTCTATGGACCACTTGTCATACTCCCAAAACGACATGCGTCCTACCCATTTCCTCAACCCGAAAAAGAAGTTCCCATCATTTTTGGTAATTCTAGATTTTGTTCTAGAAAATAAAAGTAGAAAAAAAACAAGAAGAAAGAGATAAATAGCATTAATTAATTGTATACTTGTATCTATATTTAAGTAAAGGTAGCTTCTTAAATATTGAATTAATTATTATGAGCTTTTTCCTCCAATTGCAGGAGAATGGTGGAAAGTAGACACAGAGAAAATGATCAACCAAGCCATGAGTACAGGATCAGCACCAAATCTCTCTGATGCCTTCACTATTAATGGTCTTCCAGGACCCTTATACAACTGTTCAGCCAAAGGTACTCATTTCTCCTTATTTTACTTGAAATAATGCATTATAAATTTAAAATAAAAAGGATTCTAATAATAGGACAAGGGTATTATGGTCCATTTGTGTTATTTTTTAGGGAATATGAAAAACAAATTGATCAATTTTCATGCATGCAGATACATTCAAGCTCAAGGTGAAGCCTGGGAAAACCTATCTCCTCCGTTTGATCAATGCTGCACTCAACGATGAACTTTTTTTCAGCATTGCAAACCACACACTCACTGTGGTTGAAGCCGATGCAATATATGTAAAGCCCTTCAAAACCCACACTGTCCTCATCACCCCGGGACAGACCACCAATGTTCTTCTCAGAACCAAATCCAAATCCCCAAATGCCACTTTCATAATGGCCGCTAGACCTTACGCTACAGGCCCTGCTACCTTTGACAACACCACAGCCACAGGATTGCTCGAATACGAAAACCCTTCAGTCTCAAAAGCCAAAAACAAGAACAAGAAGCTACAGCTTCTCAAACCAGTGCTTCCACAATTCAATGACACATCCTTTGCTACGAAATTCAGCAACAAAATCCGTAGCTTGAACTCAGCAAAATTCCCAGCAAAGGTTCCAAAAACAGTTGATAGACGCTTCTTCTTCACTGTAGGTTTAGGTATAATCCAATGCTCGCAAAACCAAACGTGCCCAAATAACACCATGGTTGCTGCTTCAATCAACAACGTGTCATTTGTGCAACCAAGCACAGCATTACTTCAAGCCCACTTCTTTAACAAATCTAAAGGTGTTTACACCACGGATTTCCCTGCCAACCCATTAGTCAAATTTAATTATACAGGCAATCCACCTAACAACATTATGATGAACACTGGTACTAAAGTTGTGGTGCTACCATTTAATGCTAGTGTGGAGTTGGTATTACAGGACACTAGCATTATTGGTGCAGAGAGCCACCCTCTTCACCTCCATGGCTTCAATTTCTTTGTGCTAGCTCAAGGTTTTGGAAACTTTGACCCCAAGAAAGACCCTGCGAAGTTCAACCTCGTTGACCCAGCTGAGAGGAACACCATAGGCGTACCATCTGGTGGTTGGGTTGCAATTCGCTTTCTTGCAGACAATCCAGGTTGGTACACAACTGAATTCAATTAATAATATTAATGTGAAGGAAAATTAGTTTGTAATGGAGCAGTAGTATATGTGGGCTAATTATTATCTTCAAGTTATGATGACAATGATGAAATTTCAGTGCTTGGTTGGAGTAGGAGAAGACCATCAATTAGTATTTTCTATTTAAATTGGTAGTTATACATATAGTATAGTTAGTTGAGAGGCTTATGTGTGACAGGTTCACATCACCATAAAATTAAAAATCCAATTATTCCTAGACTTAGTTAACTGCAATTGTTGTTTGTTTTGGGATCTCCCATAGGTTTAGTTTATTATGCTTCACATGGTCAAAGCCATTGACTACATTTAATACTGAATTCTTAGAAATTCCAAGGTATCTTAAGTGGTACCGGGCACAATGACTAATTATCTAATTTTGACATTCCTAGATTTGTTTTACATATAAACATATTCATTCTGAAATTCAGTGATCAATCTGCAATGTGAAATGTTCTAAGTATTAGTTCAAATTATTTATTGTTCCATCTTAATGTTGATTTGTGAGCAAACTAATTCCAATGTATGATGTATCTAATTCTAAATGCTTATGATGTGTTAAAGAATTTGCAATAAAGTATTCTATAATCTGTAAAAAATACCTTTCAAAAAAAAATTTTAATTTGTAAACATTGCAATAAATTTAAAGTGATTTTTTTTTTTTTTTTTACCAAATCCATAATAACTGAACATGGTCCGATTTTTAATTCTGTGGACAAACAGGTGTTTGGTTTATGCACTGCCATCTGGAAGTACACACAAGCTGGGGCTTGAAAATGGCTTGGGTTGTCCAGGATGGAGAAGGGCCCAAGCAAAAGCTACCACCTCCACCGTCCGATCTTCCCAAATGTTGAAATCATTTTTCTATCTCAGATCCATGTTTCTCAAAAAAAAAAAAAAAATTATACTTGAACTTTTTTTTTTCTTTTTTATACTTATTTTTTATTTTTTATCATTCTTCTTCCTTCTAATATTCAGAGGGATGGAAAAAGGTTTCTCTATGTTCTTAGTCTATGATAATTGTTTCCATAAGAATTTTTGTACCCAATTCGTTAAAGGAAGTGAGAATTTTGAGTTCGAGTATCAGGATTCAAACACTATTCTTTTTCTTTTCTTTTCTTTTCTTTTTTTTTCTTTTTTTTTGTTTCAAATCAAACACAATGATAATTTCATGTTTTTCTTGTACTTCTCATTTTTAAATTAAGTTAAATAAAAAGAGAAAAAGTATAGATAATGTTCATTAAATATTGCTATATCAATGCACCAAAAAAAGGCTTTGCTTCCTTTCCCTTTCCGTTTTTGCGACGATAATGATCTTTCATCAATAAATTTTCGGCAACACATTCTTTCGTGCACAACAAACATTTTGACATGTTGCTTATTTTACAAGTTCGGAGACTTCAATGATCCAAATTTCAAAATCCAAATTGTCATTTAAAAAAGGAAAATGGGGGAGGGGAATGGATCTACCTTAAAGTTTACAATCAAATCCCTCTATTGGAAAAACTTTAGTGAATAAACAAATATTGATCTAACAACAATAGTAGAATAATAAGCAACAATAGAAAATAAAAGAGAGTTTAGAAATGATCTTATAATACTATAGAATCAAGGCAAATGCATTGTGCTTAAACGTCAATTTGTGTCACCTAGAGTAAAACTTGATGCCACTGGTTCTCTTGATTGAACAACCCCCAAAATCAAACTATAACATTGACCTCTATGTTAGATACACTTCCACACACAAAGTTTCAAGAGCGGTGTTAAACATTCAAGGTAACGTTCTAAGTGGAATCTGCCGAATCAAGTCCATGCAGTGTGGTTTCTCTCTGCTAGTGAAGGGTGGTTTCCATCTCCTCCTAGAGTGTAGAATAGTTGTCCCTTCTCTTGAAGGTGTCTCTGTCCCCCAAGGTAACAGGTTTACCTTGAGGCTTTGTTGGTTTTTTCTTCAAGGTTTTTGGGAAACAAACTCTAATTTAGGATGGAAGAGCTCACGAAAACTTGGAATAGTCTAACCCTCTCGAAATGTGAAGGATCTAATTTCCGCATCACGGAGGAACAAACGAAGACTGAGTTTATTCTAGCAGCTAAATTCTTTACTAAGCGAGCTCTTAACATAGATGCCATCGCTAAGACTTTCACACCCATTTGGAGATAAAAAATGGTTTCAAAATAAAAAAAGAGAGTGATCATGTGGTTTTGTTTAAGTTTGACGATAAAAGTGAGATGGATAAAGTCATGGCAGCAGAGCCATGGAGCTTTGACAAATGCCTATTGGTATTGCAATGGTATGAGAAGGAAACGGACATGGGAGATATGGAGTTTAGTAAGGTAACATTCTAGGTGCAAGTACATGACCTCCCAATCAAATTTCGGACAAGGAAGATTGCTGAACAGTTGTGTGAAGCGATAGGAAAGGTGAATGTAGGATCTGATGAAGCAGAAACAAAGGGAGATAACTTCATGAGAGTCCAAGTTACTATTGATGTCTCCAAACCACTGTGCAGGAGGCGAGTTATCTCACTTGACAGTGGTAAAGAACTATGGGTGCCTTTTAAATATGAAAGACTTCCAAATCTCTATTTCTGGTGTGGATGCTTGACACACAATGACCATGACTGCGAACTTTGGATTGAAAGCGAAGGAAGCCTTTCACCTAAATCTCAGCAATTTGGTCCCTGGCTTAAGGCAGTGCCATTCATGCCGAGCCAAAGGTACATGGTTAAAGTTCCAGGATTTTTTACTGGTAAAAAAGTTGGAGCGTCGACGAAAAAAGCTGGATTAGCGAAGAAGACGCCAGGGGTGGTGGTGCGATCGGAGAAGCCAGTGCCGGAGATCTTTAGGCCTGAAATGGAAATCATTGAAGCATGCGAAGCTGGATTAGCGAGGAAGCAGCCGGTGGTGGATATGCGCACGGAGAAACCAGTGCTGGAGTCTTTTTTGCCTGAAATGGAAATCATTGAAGCATGCGATGGAGGAAACAAAGTACCGGGTTTTTAGGAGATAAACCAGCAAAATTAAGGTTGTCAACTGATGAGGGAATCATGGAGGATGGGATGCAACACTAGCCAGAGTCAGCAGTGATAAAGGTGTCAGCTGAGTCTTTTGAGGAGGTACTTGGGGAGATTGATAAGGAAATGAAAAAGTATGACTCCAAACTCACAGTGCCACCCGATTCTGCTGTTAGTACAGGAAAGGAAAACTTTGTGGGTCAGCCTAGCATTAATGAATCAAACGTGCTAAGCTTTTCAGTCCATGCAACCCACTTGTCTCTATCATCACGCATGCCATTAGCTGAGATACCTAGCTCTCTTATCAATTACGTGAAGACTGAAGGTACATGGAAAAGGCTCACTAGAATAGGGGTGGTATCATATGTGGATGCCAGCTCTGCCAGAAGCAATGAGTCTATTATTATGGAACTGTCGTGGGCTTAGGAACCCACGTACAGAGAATGAGCTTGTTAGATTGATACAGGCAAAAGATTCCTCTGTCATGTTTATAGCTGAAACATTGACAGACGAAGCAAGACTAGATCTTACTTTGAGCAAGATTAATTTTGATCAGAAGTGGGTGGCTCCAAGGCTGAATAGAGGTGGTGGATTGGTATTATTTTGGAAAAATTCTATTAATATTGAAGTTGTTGATTCCCACAGGTATTTTATTAATACGATCATCAATGGGAACACTGAGAATGCATGGCGATTCACTGGTTTTTATGGAGAGCCCGAAACTCACAAGAGGAGTGAAGTGTGTAGTAAATTGAGAAGCTTAAAGGCTAGAATGAACATTAGTTGGATATGTGGTGGTGATTTTAATGAAATTGTTTGTAAAGGGGAAAAGTGGGGTGGGGCACCTAGAGACCATAATCAAATGCAACTATTTCGAGATGTGATCGATGAACGTCGTTTCATGGATTTGGGATATGTGGGGCTAAAGTTCACGTGGGCAAAACATTAGTTGATGGGCATTCCATAAGAATTAGATTGGATAGGTGCATGGCTACAAATTCTTGGTTTCACAAATTTCCAGGAACTAGGGTTCATCATCTTAGTTGTATGTCATTGGATCATTCTCCTCTATTGATCAATTTGTCGGGGTTGCCTGAACCTAGGAGGAAGAGGTGTTTCAAATTTGAAGAAATGTGGTTATCGGATCCAACTTGTGGTGAAATGGTAGAGGAAGTGTGGAGTAGTACAAGGAAATAAAATCCAAGCATAGCCATTCTGAAAAAAGTGGCTAAATGTGAGAAAGAGCTAACATGGTGAAATAAACACAAATTTGGGCACGTAAGGAGGGAATTAGAGATTAAAAAGAGCCAACTTGCTTTGGCCGAGAGGGAGGCTATGGTGAGTGGAAACAATACTTAGATTAGGAGCTTAAGAATGGAGATTAATTTGCTGCAAGATCGGGAATCAAGGATGTGGTGTCAAAGATCTAGGGTGTTGTGGCTAAGTAAAGGTGACAATAATACAGCTTTCTTTCACAGTAAGGCTACAAAGAAACTTAGGAAGAATCTGATCAGAGGTATAAGAGAAGGGAATGAAGCCTGGCTGACCAATCATGATGATACTGGGAATGTGATGGAGAGTTACTACAAAGAACTTTTTTCCACCGCTAACCTGAATCTAGAAGTTGATTCTCTTGAGAAAATCCCATGCATGGTGACCAACATGATGAATGCTGAGTTGGTGAAGGAATTTACAGAATTGGAAGTTAAGGAAGCCTTGAATCAGATGGCACCTCTAAAAGTACCGGGTCCCGATGGTATGCCACCTTTGTTCTACCAACATTTTTGGTCGACAATGCAGCATGATGTAACTTCAGCCATTCTCTCATGGTTGAACTCAGGTATCTTACCCGAACCCATTAATCATACACTCATTACTCTTGTCCCGAAAATAGATAATCCTGAACTTGTGTCTGAATTCTGCCCTATTAGTCTTTGCAATGTCTTATATAAGATTTACTCTAAGGTCTTAGCAAATAGGTTGAAGAAATTTTTACCTTCCCTAATTATGTAACATCAATCTACTTTTGCTAAGGATAGACTTATTTCAGACAATATTAAGGTTATTTTTGAGACCCTTCATCATATGAAGTAGCATAATTCAAGAAAACATGGTTTTATGGCCATCAAATTAGACATGAGTAAAGCCTACGATCGGGTGGAATGGGTGTATTTGGAGAGGCTTATGGAGAAAATGAGTTTTTGTGCTAGATGGGTAGCTCTTATGATGAGTTGTGTTAAAACGGTGTCGTACACTATTATGGTGAATGGGGAGCCCACTGGAATGATCCACCCTAAAAGGGAAATTAGACAATGAGACCCCCTTTCTCCTTTCCTCTTCCTTTTATGTACGGAAGGCTTTCACGCTCTCATTAAACACGCGGCAAGGAACAGGGATATCAAGGGCTTTTCCTTGTGCAAACGAGGCCCTAAACTAATCCACTTGTTTTTTTGCAGATGATAGCTTGCTTTTCTGCAGGTCAATCATTGAAGATTGCAATAATGTCTTGAATTTGTTGGGTGAATATGAATCTTGGTAAGGGCAAAAAATCAACAAAGATAAGACCGCAATCTTATTTAGCAAGTCCACTACGGATGAAGCAAAATCAAGCATAATGAATCTCTTTCAAGTTCAAGAAGTGAAGTCTTATGAAAAATATTTGGGGCTCCCATCCTTTGTGGGTAGGGGAAAAAGGGCTAGTTTCAACTATATAAAAGAGAGGGTTTGGAGAAAACTCCAGGGATGGGAGGGTAAATTACTTTCACAAGCCGGGAGAGAGGTCCTAATCAAATATGTGATCCAAGCTATCCCTACTTATGCTATGGCGTGCTTACCATTGGGGCTTTGTGATGACATTGAAGTAATGATAAAGAAGTTTTGGTAGGGGCAAAGGGGTAATAGAAGGAAAATTCATTGGATACGGTAGAGTGAATTGATTAAGTCCAAAATGGTGGGTGGTATGGGTTTTCGAGACTTTGCTCACTTTAATGATGCCCTTTTGGTGAAACAAGCTTGGAGGCTCTTGCACAATAAGGAAACTCTCTTCTACAAAGTCTTTAAGGCAAAGTTCTTCCCAAATCACTCTCTTCTAGAAGTTAAGGAATCAAGTTCGGGGTCCTACGCTTGGAAAAGTATATTATATGGCTGTGATGTTATCTTATATGGTGCTTGCTGGAGGGTAGGGAATGGAAAATCTATAAAAATTTGGCAACACCATTGGCTGCCCCGTAAACATCCAACTAAGGTACTCTCCCCAATGGTGGAAACAATAGAAGAAGTTACAGTGGACTGCTTAATTGATGAGGGCACTAGAACGTGGAATGCAACGATGGTGGATGGGATTTTTGCACCACAAGAAGCTGAAGAAATAAAAAATATTCTGTTGGCTAAAAAAGAAACTAAAGTTTGGGGACTGAATAATACTTGGAGTTTTCGAAACCAACGGAGATTCTCTAGTTTCAGTGAGCTGCTGACTTAGGTGTTCGAACACTAAAGGAACCCGGTCTTGTTTGCCTTCACCGTTTAGACCATTTGGCACCAAAGAAACCAAGTGAGAACCCAGCATGCTCATCACCCATTAAACCACCTCTCTCAATGGGCTCATGATAGTTATTCGGAATATAAAGCACTGAAAACTGCACCGGCTCCTAGCAGACCAAAGAGGAGAGTCCGGTGGAAACCACCTGATCCGGGTAAGTTTAAAATTAATTTCGACGGAGCCACTTTCGCCGAAGAAAAATGTTCCAATCTAGGAGTCATCGTTCGAGACATGGAGGGGCTAGTTATTGCTTCCATGGCAGCTCAGATTCCCCAAAAACTCCAGCCAATAGAGATTAAAGCATTGGCTGCCAACAAGGCCCTTGAGTTTGCTCGAGAGTTGGACATAACGGATGCTATTCTGGAGGGCGATTCTGCTCTAGTGATGTCGGTTTTGAACTCAAAGAATCTTGGGCTGGCTCCTTTTGGCTTGATGATACAGGACTCTTTAATTCTATCTTCAGGTTTTTCCAAATTGTCCTACTCTCACACTAAGAGAGAGGGCAACACAGTTGCACACAACTTGGCTCAGTTAGCAGTTAATTTCACAAATTATGTAATATGGATGGAAGATATTCCATCTGATGTACTGTCTTCTTACCAGGTTGATTTAGCTGGTATTCCTTAATTAAATGCATCACAATGCTGTTTCTCAAAAAAAAAAAAAAGTTTCAAGAGCAACCTTCTAAACTATGCATTTCATTTATTCTCAATTGACTAAAACATGCCAATTAGACAAGCATGAACAGTATTTGCACAAGAGAAAACTATGTGCTGTGGAAAAACACTTTCAAGAGTAGAAAAGAACAATGTTATTGTTTTGATCTAGAAAGAGACAACTACAACTGATGGGAAAGTGTTCTAATCGTTTTTTGAATAAGCCACTAAGTTGGTCATATAACAATAAAATATTAAGTTAAATTACTAAGGAAGCTAATCTCCAACGATCACAAATAGCTCTTAAAAGCTCAAATGTGCTGGAAAAGAGAAAAATAAAATAAAAGTCCAAAAGAAAACAAACGTGCGAGACACACGTGTTATAGATAGGCTGAAGCAGGGGCGGAGCCACATAGTGACTTAGTGGGGCCCCGGCCCCTGCAAAAAAAAAAAAAAAAAAATTCATTAGAGTAGGTAGAAAAAAAAATTGGGCTCCCCAATATTGGACAACCGGACCCCCTATGCCCAATTTTCAACTATTCTCCCAAGCCCAGCTCAAATATTCTCTCAAGCCCAACTTTAGTTTTAGGCATTATCACCTTATGTACTCCAAATAAAACAAGCTGGCCCGCTCATGTCCAAACAATAAAAACAAAACTTCACTTTCTCTTCATCTCAAAAAATCCACCCACTGACCCACGGAATCTCTTTCTTTACTTTTTATTCTTTTATTTTGTCTTCTTTGATACACTTTCATTTGCACTGGTACCGTTGCTTACCTACCAGCCCCCAAAACTCCAGTCCTCTGTACTCACAGTCCAAAAAAGAAAAATCCTAACCAGTTTTTTCTTTCTTCATCAGTTTTAGTTTTGGAACTTGGTGACTGATGAGTTTTTTTCTCTATTTTAAGCATTAGACATTCATCTCTTTTTAGAGTCTTTTTTTTATTTTCTCAATTATCTACACCTAAATATTCACATGCTCTTTATATTTTCATAGATTTTTAGAGAAATACATGATTGAAGGCATGGGAAGATTGTTTGTGATGAGTCTTGAAGGAAAGATCTAAAGTTGGAGGCAGTCAGGCAGAGGCAGTAGGCATTGCCACACGGGTGACCCATCTTTGCACTTTGTGAAGACAAAGTTTCTAAGGTAAAATTGTTTTGATTTATTACCTATTTTTGATTAGTTAGATATCATGTGGCTGTGGGTGTTGTTAAATTGTTTGGTTTATGTTGTGTGCCAATACTTGTGCGTTTAATTTTTGTTTTTGTTTGAGGGGTTATTATTAATTAAAATCGTATTAAAAATGGATTGTATGTTTAAATTATAGTGGAAATTTTGTTTTTTCTTGAGTATGAATAACATCCATATAACGAAGTAAAAATTTCTAATTAAAATTTTATTTTTTAAACTTCTTTTCAGGTTAATTTTTTAGTCATATTCTTAAAGCTAAAAGAATTATGAGCAAACAAAAAACAATTGATGCATTCTTTAAGAAAAAAGATATTAGCAATTCAGAAATTATGACACCTATAGCTGTAGAAACAAATGTTGATACTTCAATGTCTGATGAACACCCTGACCCCTCCAAATGTTCAAGAATTCCAACTGAAAAAATAGATCGTGATCCAGGATCACGTAAACAAATATGTGAATTCTCTATCAACAAACAAGATGAAATTCGACAAACTTATCTCAAAGAAGGTCCATATCAACCTAAAAATATAGACTATCCATACAACGATGATACTCATCGTCTTCGATTTTAACCTTCATGGTTCGAATCGGCCTCCTATGTAAAAATTCCTGGCTACGCCCCTGGGCTAAAGTGCACACCAAACGAATTATTTTAAGATATCAATGGAGATAACTTATAAGATAAAAAGAGCTCACTCCAAACCAATGCGGGACTTACAATCTTATTAAAAAAAAATGTGGGATTCACAATAATAGTTGAAGTGTTAAGAACACACTCACACCACTTAGTATGACTTACGTTAAATCTATAAGCTAAAACTGAGAAACTACAATGTTCAAACTACAAGTTGCCACTTAATCAGAATCGTGTGCATGGGTGCAAATAATGTGTTCAAACTATAAGATAAAACTAAGAAACTATGAAGAGTGAAGACTACTGGGAATTATTTTTTACGTTAAATCTCAAGAAACAGACAATTCTTGACACATTATTTTCCAAAAACATTTTTTCTTTAAAAAAAAAAAAAGGTAATAATTGTGTTTATTAATGCTAATGGACAATGCACATAACTGACATAAGGCACAATATCTCTCTCCGATTATCTTCTCAGTTCTCAAATGGACATCGTATTCATTTGATGTAGAGATCAATACATGTTCATACAACACACATTAGTTTAATCTAATTCAATATCAGATCCATTTGAGGTATCCTGGGTGGGTACTGGGTGGTAATGACTTATTAGGGACTGTTGCAAGATGCAAGGGTATAGTCAGGGGCGTAGCCAGAAATTTTTACATAGGGGAGCCGATTCGAACCATAAAGGTTGAAAACAACGATGAGCATCATCGTTGTATGGATGGTATATATTTTTAGGTTGATATGGACCTTCTTTGAGATAAGCTCATCGAATTTCATCTTATTTATTGATAGGGAATTCACATATTTGTTTACGTGATCCTGGATCACGATCTATCTCTTCAATTTGAATTCTTGAACATTTGGAGGGGTCAGGGTGTTCATCAGGCATTAAAGTATCAACATTTGTTTCTACACCCACAGATGTCTTAATTTCTGAATTGCTAACATCTTTTTTCTTAAAGAATGCATCAATTGTTTTTCGTTTGCTCATAATTCTTTTAGCTTTAAAAATATGACTCAAAAATTAATCTGAAAAGAAGTTTAAAAAATAAAATTTTAATTAGAAATTTTTACTTAATTATACGGATGTTATTCATACTCAAGAAAAAACAAAATTTCTACTATAATTTAAACATACAACCCATTTTTAATACGACTTTAATTAATAATAACCCCTCAAACAAAAACAAAAATTAAACACATAAGTATTGGTACACAACATAAACCAAACAATTTAACAACACCCACAGCCACATGATATATAACTAATAAAAAATAGGTAATAAATCAAAACAATTTTACCTTAGAAATTTTGTCTTTACAAAGTATAAAGATGGGTCACCCGTGTGGCAATGCCTACTGCCTCCAACTTTAGATCTTCCCTTCAAGACTCATCACAAACAATCTCCTGATGCCTTCAATCATGTATTTTTCTAAAAATCTATGAAAATATAAAGAGCATGTGAATATTTAGGTGTAGATAGTTGAGAAAATCAAAAAAAGACACTAAAAAGAGATGAATTAGGGATGTCAATGGGGCGGGGTGGGGCCGAAGGATGGGATCTTCATCCCCGCCCCGCATGATTTTGTCTTGCCCCATCCCCGCCCTGCCCCGCATGACAGGAAAAACTTTCTCACCCTATCCCCGCCCCTTGGGGCCCCACGAAACCCCGCCCCATCCCGTAAAACTCTACTTTTTATTAATTTGCCCTACAATTAGTACAAATTTTTTTAATGAAACCTATTTCATTAATAAAAATACACTTGAAATTATAACTTAATTTATCTCATCCAATCAAATCAATTTTTAGAAAAAATTGAATAGTATATCCAAGCGTAAACAAGATAATCATAAAGAAAAACAAAACTCATAGTATAACACATAACAAAATAAAGGTAGAGAATCACATTGAGGAGAATAAAATAAACTAATATTGATATGTTATTTAAATAGTAAGGTTTTAGGGTATGAAAATTTACAATTATAACTCTTAGCAATGTGGGCGGGGCGGGGACGGGGAGAGGCGGGTCTAAAAAGTCTAAACCCATCCCTGCCCCACCCCGTGGTGCGGAGCTAAAATCTTGCCCCATCCCCGCCCCATCACCTTTGCGGGACGGGGAAAACCCGCGCGGGGCGAAGCGAGGGAGGGGCGGGTTAAGCAGGGTGGGGCAAAATTGGCATCCCTAAGATGAATGTCTAATGCTTAAGAAAGAGAAGAAAACTCACCAATCACCAAGTTCCAAAACTAAAACTAATGAAGAAAGAAAAAATTGGTCAGGATTTTTTTTTTTTTTTGGGACTGTGAGTACAGAGGACTGGAGTTTTGGGGGCTAGTAGGTAGGCAACAGTACCAGTGCAAATGAAAGTGTATCAAAGAAGACAAAAACAAAAGAATAAGAAGTAAAGAAAGGGAATCTGTGGGTCAGTGGGTGAATTTTTTGAGATGAAGAGAAAGTGAAGTTTTGTTTTTAGTGTTTGGACTTGAGCAGGCCAGCTTGTTTTATTTGGAGTACATAAGGTGATGAGGCCTAAAACTAAATCTGGGCTTGAGAGAATATTTGAGCTGGGATTGGGAGAATAGTTGAGAATTGGGCATGGGAGGGCCGGTTATCTAATATTGGGGGGCCCAATTTTTTTTTCTACCTACTCTAATGGATTTTTTTTTTTTTTTTTTTTTTTTGCAGGGACTGGGGCCCCCCAAGCCACTATATGGCTCTGCCCTTGGGTATAGTGGTCAGGTACATGGTAGGTGATGGGTGAGATTAGTACATCGAAGCATTTCTTTTTCTTTTTCTTTTTTTAATACTTTAGATTATCACATTGCAAACATATTTTATGTTTAAAAGCCAACTTTATTCAGTAATATTACTCAGTATTTTCTTTTTTAATTTTATGTGAATTTTGGCAAAACCATAATTAAAATTTTTTTTTTTCTTCTTATGCTCTTCATACTCGCAAAATTTCCAAAAATATCTTATATCAATAACTATTTCTAAAGAGTCTGAAGGATAGATGAGACATACGGGTTGGATCAGGTTGACCTTTTTTTTTTTTTTTTGGAAAGCATATTTTTTTTATGATTTTTTTTTTTTTTTGGAAATCATATTTTTTTTATGATTTTTTTTTTTTTTTGGAAATCATATATGTGTGAAATGCATTAATTTAGATTCTCTCATGTCAAGAAATAGTTTATATAAATAAATTTATATTTGTTCATTAATAATAGAATTATACAAATCCTAGCCTTTCTAACCAAAAATTATACTTGTTCCAATTGATTCGAGTTGGACAATTTTGTTTGCACGTGTGTGGTTACAACTTATAATAATAATGCATGCGCACTTTTCTGTTAGAATTTATGAAATCTCACTCTTGAGTTTTATGTTGCTATTGAATTCTATGAAAGTTAAAACAATGAGCCAAAAAATTTTTTATTTCTCATTACAATTTTATTGACATTGATTCATTGATATTCTTTATCTAGATGAGTATGAGCCCTGATGAAATATTAGTTTGATATTAATTTTCAAAGCATTTCATCATCATGGTACAAATGCGATTTAATTTTTTTTTGGTAAACAAAAATGGGGGGATTTATGGTTATATTACACCTCCGGGCAGGGCGCCGGGCAGCAAAGAGGAACGGACCTTATGCCACCCGTGTGAGAGTCACCTCACTTTGTGAGTACACCACTCACCAAGGATACCCACCAACGGATTCCTGCGGGCGGCGGGACTCGAGCCTAGGTGTGGTGCACGAAGCGCCCGAACCTTACCCACTCAGCCAAGCCCCCGTTGGCAATGCGATTTAATTGTATCTTAAAAAAAATAATATATATTTAGAAATTTGCAAAGGAAAATATATCTAGAAATCTAGATATACTAAGAGCATTCTCATTAGGTGTGCCAAATGCCAAATATTTGGCATTTGGCACACCAAACTCCAAAATATGAGCCTCATAAGATGTTTCAAATGCCAAAAATTTTGGCACACAGCTACAGTACCATCTCAAATATGAGACGGTACGGACATCTATGCCAAAATTTTTTATTATTTGTTTATTCCCTCAGACTTCCTCTCTCATATATTCAGTCGAACTCTCTCTCTCCCTTTTCTCTTTGCATCTGCGTTCGTTCTTCTCTCTCTCTGCATCCTCGTTCTTCTCTCTTGCCGATCTCACCGAAGCCGCCAATCTCGCCGCTGATCTCGCCGAACCGCCGATCTCGTCGCTGATCTCGCCGGAGCCATAGTCGTCCTCCACAGCTCCCTCTTCACTCTCATTCTCTTCCTCTCTCATCCTCAAGCCGCCTGAAGTCGATCTCGCCTAAGCCATAGTCGTCCTCCACAGCTCCCTCTTCACTCTCATTCTCTTCCTCTCTCATCCTCAAGTCGCTTGAAGCCGATCTCGCCTAAAACCACCTCAAGCCGCTGAAACCGATTTCGCCTGAAGCTGCCTAAGCCAATCTCACCGCTGACGTCTCCCACCTGAAGCCGACCTCGCCGCCTGAGCTGTGGGTTTGTCTAATTTGGGATGGGTTTTGAGGTTTGTGAATGTGGTGGGTTGTGGGTTAGTTGTGGCAGTGGTACTGTGGTTGTGGCGGCAATTTGGTGGTTGTGTTGGTAATTATTGGGTAGTTGTGGTGGTTATTTTTTTAGGTTGTTGTGGATTTTTTTTTTTCTGGTTGTGTTTTTTTTTTTTTTTTTTTTTAAGTGCCGTTGGTGGATGTGGGTTTGTGCCGGTGGTGGCTGTCGGTGTTGTTGCGGCAGTGGTTGTTGGTGGCCGTTGTTGCGGCAGTGGTGGAGTTGTTGTTGTTGTTGTTGGAGTTTAATATATTATTTTAATGTGGTGTAAATATTATTTTAATATATAGAAGGGAAGAATAAAACATCTGATAAATGAGATGTTATAAAATAATGTGTTAAAATAATAAAGTAGATTTTTGATGTGTTAAAATGGTATTTTTTATGAGAGAGCTGATGAGAATGCTCTGTCATCTTAGCTTCTTCTCAAAAAAAAAAAAAAAAAAATTAGCTTAATTATAAATTTATAATGAAATGATCAATTCTTCAAAATAAAATAAAGGCTATATTTTGTAAAAGAAGAAGAAAGAAAATCCCAAATCAGTAAAACGACATACATCGGCACCATCTAGAGATTCACAGAACCATCACCAACCTCCAAACTTTCTCATTTTCTCAGCAAACTTTATAAATACAAACAAAACAAAACCAAAACCTCCGCCCCCGGAGACGCCGTCGTTTTGACGCCGGTGGGCTCCGACAGTTCAATCTCTCTCCACCAAAAACAATGAAGGATCGCTCCAGCTTCTCTGTACCGGTAACCGTCGTCGTTTTGGCCATCTTGTACATATACTTGTCCACAGTCTTCATCTTCATAGAACGCTGGTTCGGCCTCATGTCCTCCCCTGGCGTCTTCAACGCCGTCGTTTTCACCTTCATCGCCCTCATGTGCGTTTTCACCTACTCCGACTCTGTCTTCACGGATCCGGGTCGGGTCCCCGCCACCTATGCACCCGATATCGAAGACTCCGAAAACCCAATTCACGAAATCAAGCGCAAGGTTCTCTCTTTTTCTTTTATAGAATTTTGTTTTTCGTCTTCTGAGCTCAATTGGAATTTGATTTGTTAGTTACTGATTGATTTATTGCTATGACAATGAGTTTCTCGAAATGCTATTTTTTGGGGCAGAAATTCGTTTTCTGTTATTTGCAAGGAATTTTTTTTTTTTGGTTACTGTTACTGACTTATAATTAGGAAGAAGAAAAAAAAAAAACTTTAAGGATTGATAAGCATTGAAATGTATACAATTATGTTGGAATTTGTTTCTTCTTTGTATCAAAAGATCTCAAATTCTCGAACAGGTCGTAGCTCAATTGGCATTTTCTGGTGGTTCCAACGGAGATGTTCAGGGTTCAAATCCACCCTTCCCCAACTATCGAATTATTTGAATTTTTAGTAATCCAAATATCCCATAATAGATAGTGTTCTTAAATGCAAGCATTCAATTCTATGACTAGATGAAATGATTTATAATAATTTGTTGATATTTGAAACCATTGAAATGATGCCAGAATTCGATTATACTTGCGTAAAGAGGAAGACAATTTTATTGCATTTCCATGATCTGGGTCAAGGTGATGCTTAGAGTTGCTGTTAGGGTTTGAAGGAAAGGTGTTTCTTACATTTAGTAGTTTTATTGTCGTTTTCAGCTGTTGTCATACACCACCATTTTCATTTCCTTTTCCAAACAGATTGCTGAAAAGCATGGATTAATTTCATTGGCCATTATGTTACTTTTTTCACATGGATCTCAACTACTGAAGTTGGTTAACCTGGCTCCCAACAACTTCCATTAAGATTAAGCGAATCTGATTTTACATCTCACATAAGTTTTTATTGTATTTCGCTGCACCATGTATGCTCAAACTATAGTAATCGAAGGACAATATTTTTGTTACATCTCACTCACATAAGTGAATGAAGAATTTTTGTCAATCCAAGACCAGTTTTTTTTTTTTTTTTCTCAAAATTGTGACCTCTAAGGATGCACCAAAATAAGTGCTTTAATGCCTGGACTGTAAGCCCCTACTCCTAATACGTTGCAGAGTTCAGTCCCTTCCAATATGAGTGTAAGACTTGCATCACATTACCTCCTGTGCTAAAAAAAAGCAGCTAACTGAGAATGCCAGCTGATATAGGACTACCCTTGCTTGTTTGGCGTAATCCCTTAATCGATTTTTTTGTAAAAGAGATCCCCCTTCCCTTTCCAGTTTCACTAAACTGGTCTGGTATTCCTAGATGCATTCCTTCTTTTAGTCCTAATTGTTTATTTTTAAAAGGTTATCATTCAATAGGTAGCATGCCCTCTTCCTAAATTGATCTCTTAAATTTGATGTGCCTACGGAAACCCTTGCAGCTGAATATACATCTCATAAGTCTGATAGATTCGTATTCAACCCAGCTAAGATGTTGTGCTGCAGTCTATTCCTTTTATATATTCAGATGCTTTTCAGTTGTATGAAGAGAATCCAGCTTCTGTGTAATTTCTATTTTTTAGAGTTCCTTTATTAAATTTATATGTTTCCAGCAATTATCTATATATTGAGGGATACTACAGTAGTACAGTGTGGTTTGTTGTGGAATGTTTTTGCATGGTGTGTGTGTGTGTGTGTGTGTTTTTTTTTTTTTTTGTTTGGGGGGGGGGGTGTTGGTGGAGGAAGACCAAAAATAACATTAGCAGTAGACATGTCATTTAAGGAAGTAATAGAGAATATGACTTTGGATAGAATAGAATAGTGGAAAAAATTACATGTGGCCAACCTTGACTATTTGTTGAGGATTCATAGCTGACCCCAAAAATTTAAGACTAAGGCTTTGTTGTTGTTGTTGTTTTTGCAGGGTGGGGATTTGAGATATTGTCAAAAGTGTTCTCACTATAAGCCTCCCCGTGCGCATCATTGCCGTGTTTGCAAAAGATGTGTTTTGCGAATGGTATGCATGATCTATGTTTTTATTCCTGTGTTGTCTCAAATGTCCTGTTTAACGTGTGAAAGTACTGACTCTTGATTGTAAAGGATCACCATTGCATTTGGATCAATAATTGTGTTGGACATGCAAACTATAAGGTGTTCTTCATCTTCATCGTGTATGCTGTTATTGCATGCATCTATTCCCTGGTATGTTTAATTTATTTATGTCCAAGATTTTAACAGTTTCTGTTCTGCTTCAAAACTTCTTTTCTGTATGTTGTTAACTTGTTATGGTATGCATTTACCTGCTTGTATTTTACTCTTTTATTTCCTGCTGGAACTGAACCTTTATCATTGTCACTTTTCATTATTTGGACTTGGTTGATCCTTTTGTAATCACCAGATGGAGAAGGTTCCAAGACCATAACTTTCCTTTTTTCTTTTTCTTTTTCCTTCTTAAATTTTCAGGTCTTGCTTGTGGGTAGTCTAACAATTGATCCCCCAAAAGATGAGCTGCAAAGTGGAGACTCTTTCAGAACTGCATATGTAATATACTGTTTTTTAATTTTTTGACAAGTGATATACTATTATTTATAAAATCTGTTTGGTTTAAGTACAACTCAGCATGTAAATCATTTTGCTTATTGATCCCATTTTACAGATCATTTCGGGGCTGTTGCTAGTCCCCTTATGTGTGGCACTGGGCGTTCTTTTAGGTTGGCATATCTACCTCATTTTGCATAACAAGACCACAATTGAGGTTATAAAAAGTCAACAAATTAGTTTGTTTCACAACCGCTATGTTTGATGGATAATTGATGAGCGCTGTTTATTTGGCATTTCCTGCAGTACCATGAAGGAGTTCGAGCTATGTGGCTTGCAGAGAAAGGAGGGAATGTGTATACCCATCCATATGATCTTGGTGCCTATGAAAACCTTACAACAGTAAGAACCATCTCCCTCCTCTTTTTCTTCCCTTTTCTTTGATTGGTAAGTTTTGCAGCTGGTGGGTCTTGAACCCGGAATCACAATCACACTTTCCATGCTGTGCTTAGGGTATGAGAGGTACCATTTTGAGCTAGAGCTCATTGGCATGCCCCTTCCCCTTTTTTGCAGGAAAATTCTAAAATATGCCCTTGAATCTTCTTGAAAATTGGAAAGCTTCAACATTGCTGTGTAGGACAAATTGAGGAATTTTTCTACGAGTGCCTGTTGTGCGTCTAGGGTCAGGAGAATTTGTGGATTTGGGGTTTAGAACCTTTTTGAAGAAGGGTTAGGGTTCAAATGAGAGAATATATGATTTATGGTTGAAAAGAGAGTGAAAGAAAGAAAATAGAATACAGACATATATATGATTAGTACCCCTGAATAGTACTAAAGTATGAACAATACTGCAAGAAAGAAAAGGCAAAGAACACTAAGGCCAACATGCCTCAATATTCAATATTCAAAATATTTAATATTTATTTATCAACTTCTTTTGTTTTGGGTACGATAAGACTCTTAACTTCTTGCAGTAGAACCAGGATTTAGACTAGTAATCCAAACCCTAATTGAATTGAGTAAACAATAATACTTATTGGAACACATATGAAAATAGTAATATTAGTGTTTTAAACCGGGTTTATAATACATTACATAATCAGAGTATAACTACAAAAAGGCCTAACCTTTGTAGTTGTAGATTAGTAGTTAATTAAGTTTTATATTTTATATTATGTTTTATTTGGTCATTCTAAAGCCAAGGGTATTTTAGTAATTCTATTATTGTTGGTTATGGGCCGTTGGTTGTATGTGTCTAGTGTTCGTTGTTTATAACTCCAATCTACAACTACAGAAGGGCCCTTTTGTAGTTGTACTCTGGTTATATAATGTATTATAAACTCGATTTAAAATACTAATATTACTACTTTCGTGTGTGTTCTAATAAGTATTACTGTTTACTCAAAAAAAAAAAAACTACCATGACCGTAGACTTTTAAAGAGGATATTGTTTCTAAACATATTATGGTTATGCCATCATCAACCCTAAGTTTACGACTACTTCAGTTCTCAGCCACACAGACCCTCAACCCACTTATGTTCCTTTTAATCTATAGAAATAAAACAATGCGATGGTGGGGGAAGAATTGTGTCGCAAAGGGCCGGAGATTCTCTGTGCCCTATTTTATTTGTGTACATTGTCCAAACTGGGATGCAAGATACTGCTACGGATCTGTAGAAAAATTATCTAATGTTTCAGATGTATCCAGCATCACACTTAAAACATGCGGGGATACTGCCTCTTGTCTGTATGCATGTATTTATTCATTCTGTTCTCATTCACACCCATCTTATTAACTATTTGTTTTACTGCTTCAGGTTTTGGGTCCAAATATCCTCAGCTGGGTATGCCCCACTTCAAAACATATTGATTCTGGCCTTCGCTTCCAGACTGCCTATGATAATCTTATTGGTGCATCAACATCTAAAGGAAGTTGATTGGTTACTGATTTTTTGACATTGCACTGGTAATATCAGAAATATTTTTTAACAGTTAGACTGTGAAGGGGTGGGTGAGTGCTGATCTTGAGATGATGAGTTGACGACTTGGGTGGTCTGCTTGTAAGTGTCCTGGCATGTAGAATAGCTGCTTGGATCTATGTCTCACCCATCATAACCACACACTAGGAGATGTAAAAGCTGTTTGCTTGGTGATTTTCAGGAATGATTTGAGTATGAGGACTGCTGTTAATAACTGAAGCCAAACTGGTCTTTGCATCATCGAACATACAGGTTCTTTTTTTCAAAAAATTTCCTCCTCTTTACTTGTTGACCTTAGGATAATGCAGAGTTTAAGAGGCACTTAGCTGATAAAAGTTCATATAAAGTGGGAACCAGAATCCCAGTTTGCCAAGCAAAGTCTCATGTAGAGATGTTTTATCTTTTATGTCTGTGAAATGATTGTAGTAGTATCAATGTAACCTAGATTTGTAATTGAATTTAATTTTTATTTTTTAGGTTAGTAGAGTTGCAATTCTTGTAACTTGAAAAAATAAACAAATTTGTGGTGTAATATATCTCAATGCATTCATTTTTCCCAATACATAATTCTTATTGGAGGTTATTTATTCAGCTGGTTTGTTACCAAACGGCAAACAAATTTGTGGTGTACTATAGTTCAATGCGTTCATTTTTCTCAAACATAATTATTATTTGAGTTTGTTTATTCATAAGCTAAAATTTTATCGTATTTATTTTTTTAAAAAAAAATCAGCAAAAAAAGTTCAGCTAGATTGTTACCTAATAAAAAACTGAACAAGTGGCAGTCTAAAATTTTAGAACTGGTAATAGCACCTGTATTCCCATCTCTAGACCACGATTCTCTTTGCTAGGGTCAGTTAATGGCATTTGATGATTTGAAGGAAACATGTGATGCACGGAATGATCATGGTTAGTTCGTCTATTAATAGCATGTTCTTGCCAAACTCAAGAGGTCACTTGAGGGATTTTATGGTAAGACATCTCTCTCACATGTATTGTGAGAGAGATGTCTTATAAGCCTATCTCAAAAGATAATATTTCCTTATGATTGTTCTATACCAAAAATGTAATTGCAACTATAATGGATAAAATTTATTACCTAAAAATCAATAGTTTATATAGATAATTAAAATGTGATGGCCAACTTTATTAAAAAAAAAAAAAAAAAACTGTTTATCCTTAATGTTTGAGATGGTTTTTATTTTGGTCCTTTAGTACACTTTTTATCCTTAATGATTGGTGTGGTGGGCCTTTTATGTTGTTGGGCTTGGGTCTCTCTAACTGCACTGCTGCTCGTAGATATGAGGTAAGAGAGTTGGGACTGGCCTAAATGAAACTCACTTTAGGCCAGTTTGTGCACAAGTTGAGCCATCTCAATATGTATGTGTCTTGGTAGAGGTATTGAGTGTATGGTGTGCCCACAACAAAAACAGTTATTATAGATGTTATAGCAGGAATACAATACAGCAGAATAACTAAAATACTAAATAAATAACATTAAGACTTAAATAAGAAAAGAAAGCTCGGTAAAGTTACGACAGGATAATACAACAGTAAAATAACACTACAGCAGGCAGTTTAATCACAATAAACTATTCACCCCGCAAGCACAAAATAACAGCTTGTCTGCCATAGAAAATAAGCTTAACTTCTCAGCAAATAGAAATCCAAGAAAGGAACCGATCCCCAACGTGAGTAACCTTAGAGAAGGCTTCTGCCATAGAAGTTACACACTTTAGAAAAATGACCTAAATGGTTTTAAGTTTCAATCCTTAATCTCCCAAAGAGTGGGTATGTTGAGAAGGAGAGAAAGGGGTAGTCTATTAATTCATGTCTCTATTCCTACCATTCATGTTTCTCTGATTTTTTATATTTTACTTTTTTATATTTTCTTTTTTTCTTGTTGTTCTACCTCTTCCTCCTTTTTTAGTTCCTCTATGTTCGTCCCCTTTACTATTCATAACCGTCACTCTTTATACTATCTGTCATGGTAGGATTTACCATTTTTATCCCTTGACTACTTTTGGCTCCTTATGGGCATCCTTTCGAGACTGCCCACTAGCCTGCCAACTGTTCAGCCACTACCATTGCTTTGAGCGTATTGGTTGTACTACTCCCCATTCCCAAACAAAATTGCTTGTCTTATTTCTTACCTCTCTCTGTTTTTCACTACTCTTATCTGGATAAGGATTAGGCCCCTCCATTACCTACCTCTATGGCATACATCAAGTGGTCCCAACTCATTTTACCTCTTTTGGGTGAGATGTCATCCCAGCAGGACATTCCTCCCCAAAGAAGTTTGAATGGGAACCCCAAAATAGACTCCCTCTTTCTCCCCACCACTAGACCACACCCTCTGAATGCCTTGACTTGTGGCCCACCTCCCATGTATTGGTTGGATACAAGTAAGTGATGCCCTACCCCTTGTGCATGCTCCACTCCGTCTGAATTTGTTTCCCTTTGGCCTTCACACCATTTCTGCTGCCTTTGTGTTTGTTTGATTCTGTTGTACGTTCTAGTTGGTGTTTATCTCTTGTGGCGTGAAGGATGTGTAGGCTTTTAGGCTTATGTTCCCTGCCTTTCATCCCTTCCTCATACTGGGCATTTCTTGGGTGAAGGCCTTCACCTTCCTGTTGAGCCCATATTCTTTTCTTTCTTGTGTTTGTGGGCCTCTTGGCTATGGATCCTGTCATACCACTTCATTGTCCCTACTATAGCATTACCTCTCTTTTTATTTCTTATTACCCGTGGGCTTACGGGCTGATGCTCCTGTCGTGCCAGCCCACTTTTTTATCAATTTTTTGCTCAGGGCTTCCTTGGCTCATTTTTCACATCTTTACCTCTTTTGAGCTCTATTGGCCAGCATTCCTGCTGTGCCAGCCCATTACATTCCTCGGGTTTTCTAGGCTCATTTACTTTTTCTTTACCTCTTTTTACTCTCATAGGCTTTTTGCTAAATCATTTGGGCTTTCTCGGTCCAATACCACATCCTTACCTCTTATTTACTTTTCAATCTTACTAGCCTTTAAGCCAACCCAATCAATTTACTAATTCATTTCTTGGGTTTCCTTGGCCCATTTACTTCCTCTTTACCTCTTATTGCTCCCGTGAGCTTACTTCATTTCTTGGGCTTCCTCAGCTCATTTACTCCTTCTTTACCTCTTTTGATTCTTGTGGGCCTTCTAGCCATCAATCCTATCATTTCAGCTTGCTGGGCTTGCTTCTTTATTCCCTTACTATTTTCTTCCCTTTCCCACCCTTTCTATATTGTTGGGCTTCTTCTGCTGTTGAGCCCTTTGTCAAAAGTGGGCTTCAACAATTGGGTTATTTTTATTTTGGTCATTTACATTACAAATTTTTCATTTAGGCTATTTATGTTTGATTTCGTTTTTACATTCTTTTTTTTAATCATTTTTGTTAGTATTTTGATTGTTTAGTGCCAATAGGAGTATCTCCAATAGGTTCTCTAAAGCCAATTTTGGAGAGTAAACACACAAAAAACAGCCTCTCTAACTCTAAATTTTTTTTTTTTTTTAAGAATTGCTACAGTAGCTCTCTTGAAGAAGAGAGCACTATAGCAATTCAAGAGAGCTATTGTAGCAACTCTAAACATTATTATCCCTTGAAATAATCACCCGGTTGAATAAAAAATGATTTTTTCTGCTTTCCTCCATTTCTCTTTCTTCCTCACTCTCTTTCTCTCTTCTTTATCTCAACGGCTACAAAATGCAGAACACAATCCAAACACAAAAACAGTTTTTCTCATAAACCAAATGAAATCAAAAAAATAAAAGGAAAAAAAAAAGAAAAAAAAAAAGAAAAAAGAGGGAGACCCATCTAGTTTTTGTTCTCCATTGACTCTTTTTCTCTCTCAAATGAGATTTTTCATATTATGAACTTTGGTATGTGATGGTCCGTGGAATTGTAAAATTATGCAAGAGGTATGCGGTGACAAATTAACTATGTGCTGTCAGGAGTGTTAGGACATATGTGAATCATGTTAGGAACATATGTCATCTAGAATTGGCTAATCTTTTGACAAAACCTACTTTACTTGTAATTGGGTAAATCTAGAATGTGTTTAATACTTCAAGGAACAAGAGTTCAAGTCCAAGTGTAAAAAGTCATGCAAATCTGTCCAAGAAACAAGTGAAAAAGTGCTACATTTTAAAGCTCGACAGATAGCATCTATCGAGGTTTAAAAGGGATCTTCAGCTCAATGCTCGACAGCTGCTCAATAGATAACCTATCTATCGAGATTCACGAAAATCATTTTTTCAGATTTGATTTCACACTAATCTGTGTTTATTTGTTTAGACTTTCTTTTCTCACAACCCTAAATATATATAAGGATTATTTTAAAGGCTGTTACAACTGAAGCAAGTGAGTACAACTTGATGCAAAGGTTTTTCACAAGCATATTGAGACTGGAGACATTTTATGCCCTAGTTCATCTTTCTCTTGGCTAATAAATTGGTTAATTCATCACAAGGGGTCAATATATTCTTGGCTTATCATGGAGTACAAGAAGTAGAAAAAAAAAAAGAACAAAAGTGAAGATAGAGAGAGGAGAAAGAGAAAGAGAAAGAGAGCAAGAGAGCTGGGTGTTCTGGAGTGAAGAAGAAAAGCAAAAACAAAAGTGAAAAAGTTGAAGATAAAGAGGAGAGTGGGTATACATGTGTGGAGAAAAAGAAGAAGAAGAAGAAGAAACGCATGGATGAAAAAAAAATAATAAAAGAGAAAGAGGAAAATAAAACAAAGAAAAAGAAATTAAAATTGAGAAATATTACCACAATATTTTCGCAATATTTTTGTAATAAATCTTAAGTGACGGATTGTTCTTAGCTAATATTGGTGAGTAAAAAAAATAATTTCAGTAGTGGATTCAAATTAAAACTAGTAACAACTTACCACATATGATTCTTTTGTGAAATTATTGCAAAAAATGTTGTAAACATAATACTTTTTATTAAAATTAGATGATCTTATAACTCATATTGTTGTAACAAGTGTTCAATGATATTTGTTAAAAAAAAAAAACATTATTGGAAAATTTAAAAATATTACTGTTGGAAGATTAAAAAATATAGATATTGAGAATTTGAAAAATATAATCATTATGAATGGATGAAGGAAGATTAAAAAAAGAATAAAGAAATAATGAAAAAAAAAACTTTAATGGGATAGAAAAAAGATAGAAAGTATGTTAGAGAATGTATTTAAAAAAGTAAATAGGTAAAAGATAAAAGTTATTGTTCATATTCTAAACGGTACAAAAATGTGGAGAGATAGCTGAAGATACTCTAAGTGATATCTTTTAAGCCACACCACCTATATAACACCAAATGTCACTAGATTACTAATGGAAATGAACATCATGACTAATAAGATAACAAAATTAAACATGATGGGTCAAAAATGATAATTTGTAATGTAAATTGTCAAAATAAAAATTATTTTAAGATGAGTTGGATAAGAACTTTACTGTAGAGTTAGCTCTAATAATTCTAGGAGATCTTAAAGTTGAGGATGCCATAGGCAATGAGAAGATAGAGGATGATCTTAATTTGAGTAGAGAATGCAATGGGCAATGAAAAGATAAGAGGATGAGAATCTATATTTGATAAGTTACCGACAAAATTGATAATCTAAATTTGCCCAGTTTGAAAAAGCTTTTCTGTAAAAAATATCCAAATAAAATCATCACATTCCTTTTGGCTCATCTAATATGCTCTGCTTTTCTTTCCACCTCCTCCTCCACCCAAACTCAGTACCAAAAAAAATACCGAAAATTAAAATAAAAAAAAAGGATAGCGTGGGGCCGACAAAACAACGAGCCTCGCGCCAAAATCACGTGGACGAGACGTGGTGCTATCCAAGTCAGCATCAACTTATCACGCGCCCCCCACAAACATGTACTACAAACAATGTTTCTCAGTTCCACGACCGAACCAAGTAAAAATTTGACTTCGTTATTCATAACGAACCCATGGAGAAACATAATACATAAATAGCCTTTATGCATTATGCTACGATGCTGGTGATCACACGCGCTCTGTAGCAGCTCATAGTTTCACATGCCAAAGATAAGAAGAAAAAGAATAAGAAAGAAACAAAGAGTGAGAGAGAGAAAGATGACACTCACACACTGAAAGAAAGTTACTTTATTCTGGGATATCCTGGAAGAGAAAACTGTTCCGACAGTTCTGGGTTTCAGAGACTAGCTCCTATAGTTCTGGGTCGAGATGAATGAATATAACGAGAACCCATCTGAGATTAACAGGTTTTTTTTTTTTTTTGTTAATATTTGAAGGTAGTGCATATTTTTGAGTTAATGAACCTATATGATTCGATTCCAGCTTGTTTGTATGTTTACTTATTATTGAAAATCAGCTGAAAGTAAGTAAATTAGGAGTGTATTCTTGTCTTGGGTTGTGTTTAATGCAGAATCTTTGTGTGCAATTATGAGTAATTTTTAGTAGGGATTAATGGATCTCTTTGTTGGATCCACTACTTGCTATGCCATTACTCCTTGCACTTAGTTCAGAAAAAGAATTTATATGGTTGATTCTATGCCATGTGCTCAGGCCGTTTCACATTTTCTATAAGTAAAACCTATTTTGATCAATAAACTATGATACTTATCAATTGATACCTTGTTAAAAGGACTATATTTGTGGGATTAATTTTTAACTTAACAACAAAGGACTATCAGAATAGGTATGTATGAGTTTTGAGTCTACACATAAAGGGAAGTGTTAGAATAACGATTAAGCGACTCAATTAACCCTTTTGCAATGACTTTAAGCTTTTGGGACAAATGATAGTTTATCAGGGTTCTTCCGCACGAACTGAAGATAATTTTTCTGATTCTGTATTTGGTTCAAATTAATACTCTTAAAATTTTGTATTGGTGTCCTGCATTTAATTACCAATGAGTTTACTGGTGCTTATAACTAAAGGCCTCACGTTATTTATATACCTTGTGTTTTATTTTTGTTGTTGAAAATTTTGCTTCCTTTTGCAATAAAGAGCATCACTAATTCTAGGTCAGTGTGATTGGGTTCACATATAGTGATTGTTTCCTAAATGTTATCTAGCATGGGTTTTTGGTCTAGTTTCCAAACCTAAGATTGGGATAAGCATGTCAATGAAGAACAAACCAAGCGTCAATTTCTCTCTTCTATTTTGAGCTTGTGAAGACTAAAGTGAGTTATATTATGTGCATTGCCAATTTTTTCTTGACTATATTATTGCTACATATAGCTTTCAGCACAGGCCTTTTGTTATCCTTTTTAATTCTTGCTTATCAATCTTCAGCTTCCAAGTCAATAAAGCTTTCAAGAATAGCGTTATTAGCTTCAACAAGAAAAGAAAATTACATGCGGAGCAATTGGGATTACCCACACCAAAGCATGGATGCTGGGATCACTGCTTTGCTTCTGAAGATGTCACTGTGTTTGAAAAAATTCCTAAAGTGGAGAGCTTGTGTACAAACATAATCAACGGGAAAACAGGGGGAGCAACCATGGTCAACAATGAGTCAGAACCTGAATCCAGGGAAGGTAGCAATAGCTTTGCTGAAGATTCGGATTCTGCCATGTCTATATATGATGAAGCTAGACTTCAACCAGAGTATGCAAACACACATCTATCTGATGGGCCATCCACTTCATCTGTTAATTGTCCAAGCAATAGTGGTAAGTACTACTCTTTGGGTTCCAGAAAAGACAAAGTAGCATTTCTGAGTGGAGGGAATCCTCCTTCCCATTGTGATGGATTACAAGCATTTCAGAATGCCGAGGATGACCTCCTAGAATTTGGTAACTATGATGCAGATTACAATTTCTTGGAATATGGAGAAAGTATTGAAGATACTCTCTACTCCAATGGGGCTAACCCAAATACGTATGTTCTTTCATCTGGAAGATGGAACGTAAACCAAGGTAATTTAGGATTCAACAGGAAGTGTATTTGTGTGGCTTGGAGCTCAATATATGTGATCATGCCTGTGATGTGCATTTGTATGGGGATTCATACCATCCCATCTTCTTCCTGTCAGTCATGTCTGCTAGTATTTATATGTAATTTGTTGCATAAAGGATCTATATTATACCTTTTAGGGTGTGGAGAAATAATTTCATTTTTTGAATGCAGATGCTCAATCAGGCACTAGGAAACCAACCATTGATCAAGAATTCGAGCAGTACTTTTCCATGCTTATGCTGTAGCAGCAATTATGTTGAAATAATTATATACATCTGCTGTATATAAATTTTGTGACTGACATAAATATGTAAACAGCTTGTTATTTTTGGTCATTCCAAATGATCAATGTTAGACTACTCTTACATTTTCCCCTCCCCCTGCCTTACTCATCCTAGATCTTGCTTGCATGTGTTACCATATAGGAAACCTTTTTTTTTTTTTTGGGTCCCAGTACTTGCGTAATTTCTTTATGTAGGTATCTTTCCCAAGAATCCCTTTTCTCCTTAAGATTAGAGGTTGATCAAAGAAAACACCTACAAACTCAAAAGCCCTGGGCTAGTCCACTTATTTCCTCCAATGAGGAATGTCTTCTCACCAAAGCTGTAAAAGTGAACATCAACAATGCTGGTCCCTTGGGGTGCACTTCAAGGAGGTAAAAATCATCTAAATAATTTTTTTTTGTTTCTTGCTCAGTCATTTTGTTGCCAATGTAAATATCTCTATTTGGAGATTCATGCTCAGTCATGAATCATGATGAGTGATAAATAAAGATCCATGATTCATCCTATTAGGAACAATTGTGTGGTGAACAATTATTTGTGAAAAGTCACATTAAATAAGTGTCAATAACTAATCCCTTGATGGAAGAAGCTTATAAAGGACTAACATTAAAATAGAGGTAAGAAGAATTCTCTCTAAATTTGGGTTTGTTCTTCAAGCACTTGAACAATTATGGCTGAACAAATGTTCCACTATCCCGCTATGTTTATTCTGTATGAATTTTTCTTACGTTGTGATATTAGAGCTTCCTTCAAACTTTATTGTTCTCTAATTTTAGTTTGAGAGAGAAATTCTTATCAGAATTTGTATTGTTAGATTAGTTTTTGTATTTTGTAGATTGTAATTTTCCCTATACATTTTCCATATCTTTCCTTATGTTTTTATATTTTCCACGTGTGACTTATAATTAGTTAGAATTAGTTAGTTTGTTAGTGATATTTTCTTGATTGTTAATCATATTTTCTTAGGCTACCTCTTGTATATATAAGAATGCTTTTTCTTTTTCTTTTTTGAGAAAGATATATATAAAAATTGATGTAATTAATACACATCAATAACACTAGGAAGTTTATTTATCACTCTCTATTTTTTGACATGGTATCAGAGCAGACTAAAAAGATTTTAAGGCAGTTATTGCTTGAGGATTGTTATTAGCAATGAAGGTCCCTGCAATCTTAGTGAACCTCAAAATAGTGGTTGAGAATTTGGAGAACCATTGTCGAGATTCTTGCTTCAACCCAGACAATGACTTATTGCTACTAACAAACCTCAAGCAATAAATATATTATATGCTCTGATACTATATATCACCTTAAGGTTACTGGGAGTAATTATATTTTGCTAGTCTTATATGTAGATTATATTGCACTTGCTACAAGTGATTTGAGTTGTTACATAAGGCATCCTATATACTATGAGGTTATAAAAGAAGCATTATGGGTATGTTTTAAGGGGGTAGATTATGTAATGAAGCCTTTACAAGATTTTCTATGATAATTGAGTGTATAACTAATATTGAGTTAATTATTGTTGATTCCATGATTAAAAATTTGCTGGCAAAGCAATATGGAAGTCATTTGGACATGTGACTTATTAGTGTCTAATTTCTCTCTAGTGGTCCTATGTTTTGGACATAAATTTGGTTGTTCTTAAAGAAGAAAAATGCTCGATTTTTTATTTATTTAATTTTTGCACCCATATGTATACATTTTTATCTAGAGGGTCCAAATAGCTAAGTGGAAGTTCATTTACATTGAAATTATGACTTATAAGGGGCTGTTTGGATTTGCAAGTTTTCATCATTCTTCCCTCTGTTTTCATCGTCTATAACGCAAAACTGATGAGACGCACAGAGAGAAAGTCTATTTGGCTGTGATTTCAAGTTTTGTTTCTATTACTCAATTCTAGTGATAAGTTAGCAAAATTGAAAACAACTTTTAGTTGTTTTTGAGATACGAAAACAGAGTGATGGTAGCATTTTTGTAAATATATTCATATGGTGGGTTCATTTTTTGTGTCCGGTTTTTTCTAGCAAGGAAGTGAAATTCGTACCGTACCGGCTGGTACAATCGAAAAAATTCGTACCGGTCACCAAACTGGTACCGAAAACGTCTTAAAATGTACTGGTTTAAATACCGGATGTTTCGGTTGATACCGGATGTTTCCGTCTGTACCAGCCATTTCGGATGGTTTTTGTGCTTCCGGCCGGTATAAGAAATGCTCTTCAAACCCAGTCGCAAGGGCCTTCAACTTCTTCTTCGTCGCTGCGTTATTTTTCTCCTCTCCTTTTTGTCGGCGTCAACTACCCTTTGTAACTCTGTCTTCACCGTTTTCTTTCTTGTAGCTTCTCTTTCTATCTTTTGCTTTCTCTTTTTTACCCCTATTCTTTTATTTCATTGCCTAGCTGTACCCCACGTTTCAAAAAGTAAGTAAAAGTCTACGATCTACCCACTAAAAAGTTGTGGACAAATCAATGAATTTATATGGTTTGTCAACCTTCCAGGTGGCAAATATTAAGTTACTAATTATAAGTTTTGATTAATTTTTTTTTTTCATTCTCAAATTAGTCGTTAATATATATTTATATTTGGTTTTAACACTTGGTTGGAGCTGAACATATTAATTTGGTATGGACTTCTCATCAAAAATAAATTCGGGATGGACTTAATTACAATTTTCAATATTTTTAATAGATTATATAAAATATTTATTAATTTAATAATAAAATAGCGGTAAACTCGAAACAGTACACCGATATTAACTAGTACCGAAATATACCCTTTTTTTGGCCAAACCGAAATGGCTTCGGATACGAAATTGACTCCCTTGTTCCAGTATACAAGAAACCCAATCGAAGTTTTAAAAGTGCTCCTCTTCTTGAAAAGATTGCAGGGACTCCCATTGGCTTCTTCCTTTTTGGTTGTTCTTGGCTTCAAATTCTGTGACATTTATGTTCTCTTAAGTAACAATTCTTCTTCTCATTCCATTCGATTATGATATACTCCGCATAGCCCTTTTCTTCCTCTCTTTTTGCTATTTTGCTTCGTTGACAGTCATAGTCCCGAATGCTTTTTGCTTTTCTTTTCCTTTTATTTCTGTTAGCTTGCTTCTCATTTTCTTACTATATATTATCTGCAATATGGTTGATTAAGTCCATGCACTTAAAACGCTAGCTGCATGGTTCAATGGTGATTCATTCATGGAAGAAGAATATATTGATGGAAAAATAAGGCAAGCTTGGAGCTGTATCCTGTATGCATCTGAAACACGTGTCTGAGCTGTTTCATCTCCCACTAAGAAATTGTGTGTGTATATATAATGTAAATTGCAATAAAGTAGTTTGATTCCAATCACATTATTTGATTTTTGAATTTGTGATCCAAATGATTTTGTTTTTATGAATAATTCTAGTGATATAACTAATCGCATACCTAATTTTATAATTTGTTGATTTATATGATTGTGAATGGTCAACATTTTCTGTCTCGTGTGACCCACCACTTTATGCTGCACACTTACAATCTCACAAGTCAATAAATTATAAAATTGGGAGTAAGAATAATTGTATCCATAGGTGAACTATATTTTTCTTGTTCAATGCCACCTGTACCCAGCAATCTTCCCATTTCTCTAAAAAAATTGTACCTGTGTTCATTTATTTATTAAGTACTCCATCAAGACTCAAAACTTACTTTCTCTCTCCTTTCTCTTGTGTGTTTTTTTTTTTTTTTTTTTAAAAAAAAAAACCTTACTTTCTCACCCCTCATTCATCCCAATGACCTAACTCATTGAAAATATTTCTAATTCTCTTAACGGGATCAAGAAAAAAAAATTCTGCAAGCTTAAATAATTTGATATATATATTATCACAACACCCTTTAACAAATGTGCCAGAGTTTTTTTTGTCTTTTAAAAAATAAAAATATTCTAAGGCTTTTTGAAAATAAACCAAATAGTTGAAAATAAAAGCTAAGGCAAAAGGAAGATGCAGGTACGGAGCTAAAATTCTTAACTTGTGGAGCTAACCTCAAGGACCAAAATAAAATTATATAAAATTCAAATCACACGGGCGTACACACAAGGTCGTACATAATTGTGTGTTTACTTTTCACCTAAAAATTTGAGCAAAATTTTCATATTTGGTAAGAGATAACTAAACTAAAATTATTGAGAATTTCTTAGTCTAATTTCTTCTTTTTAATTTCTATAATTTCATATGTTTTATTTAGATACTATCTTTCATATTAAATTGTATAAGTTTTGATTATATATATATATATATATCGACAAATTTTATATAAAAAAAATTGAATTTAAATTAAGTTTTATTTTTATTATTATTTTTAAAAAATTAAAGTTTCTCAACAAACACTATGAAAAAAATTAATAGAGCCGCCACTGCTTGTAATAAAAGTTGCATTATCTCTAGCATTATTCATGATAAAATAACGGCCCATATAAAAATCAATATTTGTCGTAAATGTGTTGGATCTACCGATCATTATTTGTATGAACAAGTACAAAATTTCATCCAATCCCCCCACCAAAACCAAAAAAAAAAAACCAAAAAAGAAGGAAGAGAACAAACTAGGAAAATTATAATGGTATATTCTTATCTATTGGCAGTTTTTTGTACCAAAAGCAATGAAATTTACACTAATATCATCAGATAGGGACCATCTTCCAGTCAAGGGGTTGTAAACAAATCCAGCCATTTCCCTGACCTGCAAAAAGCCAACCAGACAGCAAACAAGCTTTACTAAAATGTGCAGAGGTTAGTAACGCTAAAACATGAGGCTGATATTCATGAAACATCATGAACATATTTTACTCACAGAGATATTGGCACGTTGAAGGATCAGGACTAGTTCTTCAGGAGTGAGAAAACTTGACCATTCATGTGTACCTTTAGGAAGCTGTAAAATATTAAGTTTATCAAAATGGTGCCAATAGGTGCAAAATCCAGAATTTAAATATAAATAACTTGATCAGTTAACTAAGGTATTAAACCAATGTATATTGAAAGCGTTTTGACTGTACTAACAATTTCATAAGGTAACCACAGTTCCAAGGTAACCCAAGAAGCATCTCAAACTTTTACAGATAGTCTACGTGAAATGTTTCTGCAGCATGGAAAACATGCTCCATAGTTTTCTTAGCCTTATTTTTGAAAAACCAAATTACATGAAATTCATGATAATCTGATAGTGGACTATCAATTCTAGCTAAAAATTATCTACTTTTCCGTTTGCAAGTGGAGTTCACCTCCAGATTTGACTAATTGAAATTCTATTAATTGTTGCTGTGAAGGCAATGAAAATGGAACAATCTAAATTCCATGGGCATTGTAACATTCCTTAATAGTATGGATCAATTCTAACTTAATCTAGATCAAACTGAAAAGTGGATGACCTCAGCAGACCCATAGATGAGAACGCTTTGTATGAAAATATTCAAATCTTTAGAAGAAAAGATTCATTTCATTGAATCATCCACATTACGCTCATATGTATCGTGTTCTTGTCATCTAGAATACACTTAAAAATACCAACGTGAACCAACTTGTTAAAAACAAAACCTCAACTGTTTAAGGAAAACAAACTTGTTGCCAAGTATAAAGAACCAGTTTACCATTATGGCATGTATCCTGTAGTATGATTTAAGGATAACACCTATTTCTGAAATAGATAATCAACATATATAGAGATCAAGGTGGATCTCAAATAGACACAAGTAAATTTCAAAGCATGTCACCAAGTTTCAAAATAAGGCATATCCAGCAGTGCAAGAGGTGCTACATAGATAATCAAGAAGCTATATTAAGCTGTAGAATGATGGAAATAACTATACCCAATGGAGGAGGTACTCTGCTGCAACAATGGCAGTTGCATATGATCTCATAGAACGGTTAATTGTTGAAATTATAGTAGCTCCATCAGGAACAGTTAATGCTGCGAGAGACTTGCAGAATTCAGCAGGATTTGCTACGTGCTCAATTACCTTAAGTAAAATTCCAGTTGCAAACAAATTGGATATGGTCAAAAATAGGTAACACAACTTAAAAACAGTTTGAATACACTCTAGAGAAGCATGAAGAAAAGTGTACTGAGAAAAACCCAAAGTTTTGGGAACACCATTATATTTATACCTTTGTTAAACCTTTCCATTAATCATCACAAATATACCTTCAATTTCAATTTCATAGGTGGATACTCATATTATCTTTAGCGGAAATCTAAATTTATCTTGCGTAATCTATGTTTAACTGTCTTGTATTTACAGAGGACTTCCAAACTCAAGGGATCCAATTTGATAATGCAGGAGCATTAAATCATGTTACAAGCTTGACGTTTATTGAGCTTCAAGGTCAAATGTTAAAAGGCTATATGTATCAAGTACTATCAACTATTAAGGTTAGTATCATGGAGTATCTCAAAATGTAGCATATATAGTCTTTGAAGAGTTGCCAATGAGCTATAGCTTAACTGGCACTTCTTCCTCCCATAATAATGAGATGGTGGATGAGGTCTTGGGATCAAGACCCATTAGGTGTGTGAGTAACTTACCAATCAAGAGAAGAGGGGGGGGGGTGGGGGAGATGTCTTTGAATAGTCTTTTTCCAGAAACTTTTCCATCCAATGGTAAAATTTCAGATTTGCGTTCTTATTTTCTTGAATCCCAGAAATCCTATTGCATGGTCCAAAAACAGAAAAAAAGAGATAGATATTAAATCCTCTTGCTATTTGTTTACAGTACTTTTTTGCTTTATTCTTTGATCACCTTTAATAACTTGAATCCTAGCATAATAGTCTTTCAAAAGGTCTTGAGAGAAGACTTAACAACAAAAAATTTCTTATGAGAGGACTTTGCCATCTAATATTAAAATCTCATTTTTGTATTTTTAAATCTCTTGATCCCAGCAACTCATGAATTTTGAGTTTCAAGTTTCAACTTCAATACTCTTGTATGCTCATCATGATAAGTAAATGAAGGGAAGAAGTCCAAGATTATATGCAAAACCAGAAATAAATGGATATCAACCAATCATTTGGCCATATCATAACTATAGCAGGGCAAATATATGGTAGAAGTATACATAATATGCAATATCACTTAAATGTTTCAAAAAGAAGCAAATGTGCTAGGTAAAACGAACTTGATTTTAGATCCAACATAAAATAAGTAAGACAATTACATAGGGTATCAGTAATCAGTATGAATAACGAAATACATAATAATATTTATACATACAAGCATGTGTACATATATATGAAAGAATGAGAGAGAGAAAGAGAGAGCATACTTCTAGAGCAATCACAGCATCAAACTTCCCGTCTTCCTCTACTAGCTTTTCTGTCCAAAAATCAAATTCAGAAAAACTTTATACCAGATTGCAATAATATGACACAACAAAACAATGTCAATTATGTTACTTAGTCTATGTCACATAGCCACTTGAAAAGGGATGTAACCATCCATTGTAAAAGATGCCACAGCTTACAACAGAGAAACAATGCAATTTGAATGCTCCATGGGAATGACATTACCATAAAGCCTGTCCTACAGAGGTAGTAAACAAGATTGGCACATACCAGCTGTTGTGCAACAGTACTCAATAGTTGAAGTTACTGGATCCAAATCCTGCGTGTTAACAAATTTCCATGTTAAAGTCTATACAATCTAGAAGAACAAAACAAATGTAATCCTTGAAAACCCAAATTGCAATTTATTAAGATTTTTCTCATAGATGAACGATACATTTTAACCAAGTTGTTAAGATCTCCAAAAGTTATTTCTGTTAGCAACTAGCAGTCCAAGAATTAATCAGGAAATTATTCGAAGAATTAATCAGGAAATTATTGGAAATAATTCAGAAATACTTTATCATAATATATTCTGCTCAGAAGAATTCAAGAATATACAACAAGAAAAAAGAAGCAAAGAGAGAGAGAGGGTAGCACCAAAAGATAGTTCCAAACGTTATAGAATAATCATTCAAGATATTCTCAATCCACTAAAAAAATTTCATACACCATTTAAAATACAAAAAAAAAAAAAAATGGCCATAAGCTTCAAGAAAATATAGATTTAGAATCTGGGATGACAAGCTGACCTCAATTAGTTGGGAATTAAGGGTTAAAAAAATTGAAAAAATATTTACTAGTCATCTTTGGCCCACATAAGTACAAAACAATACAGTGTATTATAAGAGATTGTTGCAAAAATTGGAAACCATGTTTACATTATCAAATAATTTCAGAATTTGTGCATATTGCGATGTCAAAAAAATACCGTACACAAATATTTCCAGAAAAGAAAAGTCCTGGAATAAACCTCCGGTAACTTGCCACTCTGGCAGCTAAAATGAAAAAGGTAGCCTCTCCTAAAAAATTCACAATTTAGCTAAATAGTTAATATCTAACTCTACCGTAACTACCTCCCACAGGCCCCCAGAAACTAGCTTCTAACAGGTAAAATATTCTCTTTCTCTCTCTCTGATCAATTATGAAATGCCAAATAATCAGTGAGTGATTTGGTGCTTTCCAAATTCATGTCCACCTATGGGCGTGAAAGTCAGCTAACATTTGGCGATTTGGATGGAAGATTTAAAGGGAAAAAGATCCAAGACAAATCTGAACAAAGTCCTAACATAAGAGAATGCTAAAGAGCTATCCCTAGAGAGGAAACGCTAATATTCAATGATTTGATACTTTTCAAGTCCAATTCCAATCTAAGATATCACATTTTACATCAGAGAATGGCCATACAGCATGAATGCGCGCAATCTTGATATTTTTCTCCACAGCATCAACTCCTGTTACAGTAGCTCCCATTCGAGCTAATGGCTGAACAAGCAAGAGGAGAGTAAATATGAGATGAAGACTACATCTAATTTTAATATATATATATAGCAGAAATCTAATGCCACTATATACAAACGCAAGTAATGTAAGGCAGCATAATATGCTTCGACTAGTACAATTACATTTGCATTCCAATTGTGTCTACTTTCTGATTGCAGTGGTGAATACATCCAGATATAGGTTGCATGGAAACATGATGGCATATGATTGAAGGACAACATGATGGCCTAGGTATAGAGTGCATGGAAAAGAAAGATTCTTCAAGCCAATTTCAAGTACTAGGTATTTTGAAGCTTTGTTATAGGGAGTAGAGTGTAAAATTCCAACTTGGACTCTCGGAGACCTGACACTTGACTGCTAACACTCACACACATTCATATTCTTCTATCTCTCTCTTTTTTTTTTTTTTTTTGGGGGGGGTGGGGGGGAGGCTAATTATGAAATATAGGAATAGACCTTAAAAATACTTTAGGGCCTCGACAGATGGTTATTTTAAATAGGCCTTATCCATAATTTCTTCTAAGATGATACTGGTAGCTAACAAGGATGTGCAACCAAAATAGACATGTTAGCATTCAAAATATTGTAAGAATACCTCTGAGAGAATTCCACCACCACAACCAACATCAACTATTTTAAGCCCTTCAAAAGGCCTAGCACTGTTAGGATCCTTACTGAAACAAGGAAAACTGATCAGAATTTATTTGTGGGGGAGGTGGAAGTGAAATTGTTGTTGTACCATTACATACACACATAACAATAAAAGAGAGAGCTGTGGAGGACAGCATATTTCCAATGAAAGCCCTAGCATGAATATCTTAATACTTATAAAAAGCTAAAGGACAACCTTTTATTATAGGCTGCAGTGAAAGTGCATACTCATAGATAAGTGCAATTTACATGCTAGATGAAACTAAAATGACAACTATCAGCGTCAGATTCTATGGTCTGGTTTTTTATAAATGTCCTAATAAGGCTCATTTACTTTATCTAGTCTAGTCATATACAGTCCTAACAAGGGTTGCTATATTCTTATCCAAATGTAGGACTTAAGAATAAAACATAGAGATATAATAGGAAAATTAAAACAGAAAAAAGAATTAACTAAATTCCTCTCTCAGAAACCCTAGTCCAATTAAAAGAAGGTGAGAGATTTGCAAAAAGCAGGGGTGAAAAAAGGGCTAGAAAAGAACAAAGACATGATGAAGAGAGAAAGACAATAAGAGCTGATTGAACTAATGCAGTATCTCCAGATTTCCAATAACTAAAATTGTAAATTATCGAAAGCCCAATGGCATATGTTCTCTACATATTTAAAACCCTCTGCCCCTTACTTATAAGATAAATTTAACTCCCACATCAGTCACCATTTAAACAACAATTTGCAGGGTAACCACATTGTATACCCAAATTTAAACTGCAGCTTAATAAGCAATCATACAACTAGCAAGACAAGTACTTGATGAACCTAATCCATTAAGCCTACCCAAATATGAGAATAGAGAGGCAAGAAATACCCAATGAACTACAACAAGAACAAAACCTTAGTCCCAAAACTTTTAGTGTCGGCAATAAATCCTCAACAAACTAATCAGGGTTGACTACATATATCTCCACCATTCTGTTCTATCAAAAATCATACTTCCTACAACCTCCTTAATAAACATGTTCCTTTTATATCACTTTGACTAGTGTTATTTTAAGCTAGACACTTCATTTGGAGTGCCGTAGCCATGAAGTAACGGTGTCCTATCTATTTTATCATGTTATAATTTTCCAAAAATTGCCCGTGTCGCCATATTGTACCATACTGTGTCCGTGCATCCTAGATTTTAAGTCTTCCTCTACCTCTAAGAGTACCCAATGAACTACAAAACCCAACATAAAACCAATAATTTATATTTCCAACAGAAACTTGGTGGAGTAAAAAAATTATATACATAATACATGTAATGTAAAGTAGAAAAATTTACCCGAAATGTCGACAAAGAGTGAAGCGAATGAAAGCAAGTCTTGTAGGATTCATCACATGCAATGGCTTAAACGGCCCTTCAGAATCCCACCTATTCATAACACTGAAGCTAAGTTAATTCAAAATTTCTTTCATTTTCCTCTTCTTCCTTTTTTTTCTCACCAACCAAACAGAGGATTAAAAAAAAAAGAGGAAATAAAAAGGCTGACCAGGTTTCGGCAATGGAGGCGAATTTAGCAAGCTCGAGGTCTTTCAAAGAGGAAGCTCGTTGGAATCCTCCAGTAGAGGAAGAAGAAGAGGCATTGGAGAAGAGCCTATAGCTGAAGCTGAGGGGAGCTCGGTTAGGGTTAGAGAAGTGAGGAGAGCGAATGTGGTTGTTCATGGAGATGGAGGAGCTAAGGGCTCGGAGATGGCTATGCCTGCCGAGCTTAGAAGCCATGTTTGAATGAAGCTTGATGACCGACCGACCAAAACAAACAAACAACAAGGAATGAATTTTGGTTTTCAGGAAGAAAACTCAAGTAGGAATCGCCATGGGCTGGGCCTAAATTATTACAAAGGGTAGGCTTTTAGAGCATCCACGCAGTGGAGCTAAAAATTTAGCTTCTTCACACCCTGTAGCAATGTATCTATATTTTTAGCTATTTGATTAAAATTAGGGGTGTTAAATGGGTGAGTTTGGGGTGGGCATTATTGGGTTGGGTATATAAAACTCATTTACCCATAAAAACTCACTTAACTAATTATTTCTAACCCAAACCCAACCCAACCCAACCCAACCCAACCCAATTATTACGGGTAAACCCCAACTTACCCAATTATCAAAATTACCAAAATGACATTAAAGTGAAAATGACCATTTTGAAGCTTTGAAGCCAGAGGATCTGATAATCTCATCCTAGAAATGAAAATTAGAATTTCATAGTCGACTTTCCTCACTTTTTTCTCAGCAGCCAAACAAAGATTATGCTAATTAATAAGCACAATTAAATCAAAGACTGAACAATTTGTATTACTCGGCTATTGCTTGACTTCCTTTTGATTTGTTCGTTGCATCAATTACACGATACTCAAATCATGTACATATCGGTAATTTGAACTTAATTTCAGTTTAATTTTTAAGGAAACGCACAAAGAAATGAAAACTAGAAAATTTTGAATCAATTTTCTTCTCTCTTTTTCTCAGCAGCCAAACAAAAAATATGCTACTTATAATTTTGCAGATACAGCAACAAAAGGAAATACACCCAAGTACGCTTTCGTTTGGTTGATAAGAAAACAGTAAAGTAGGTTCAGTTAGTCAAACAGCAAAAAACTCAAAATTCAAAACTTTTTCAACTTTCTTTTGTTTTGTTTTCTTTTCCCACACTTTCTCAGCAACCAAAAGACAAAAACGTTAATTTACATAAATTAAAAATTAAAAATAAAAACATATATATCCGAAAGAGAAGCAAAAAAACAAACAAACGTCAAACAACAAAAAAAAAATCAAAAAATTCAAAACTTTTTCACTTTTCTTCTCTTTTCCCACACTTTCTCAGCAAACAAACGACAAAAACATATATATTTACATAAATTTAAAAAACCGAAATGCAAAAAAAAAAAATAATAATAATAATGAAACTTACAGATTTGAAAATGGTGAGAAGAGGAAACGGAAACTCTGTTATGCACACACATTCATCGATCTGCGAAGAGGAAACGGAAAGCGAAGACAAAGGCAGAGACTGCCTTCTTGACCTAGCAAGAACCAGAAGAAGAGAGAGAGAGTAAAAGCTCGATCGCCATGGTAAAGAAAGAGAGAGAGAGTGTGTGTGTGGGGGGGGATTTGAAATTACAGTGAAATGAAATTCGGAATGAGAGTGAATTTGAGTTGAATTTATGAAGGGAGAGAGAGAGAGAGAGAGAGAGAAGTGTTTGGAGGTCGAGAAAATGAAGGAAAATTAAAACCTGAAAGTGAAACACTGAAACGTCTAAGGTTTTTATTTTATTTTTTTTTTTTTTTGGAAGGGTGAGGTTGAATTTAGGTATAAGCAAGAGTGTAGTATAAGAATGTGTGTTATACAAGTAATCTAGTTTGGGCGTAAAACTCACAACACTATAATACATGTTAACAGCCTCCCTCAAATTTAAGGTGGATGTGAGATCAACTTGAGGTTGTCAACCAAAGTACGAATATGTGCCTTAAGATGTGATTTGGTGAAGATATCTGCAAGTTGATCTTTAGAGGGGATTGAGATCAGCTTGAGAGCACCATGGACAAGATGATAACGGATAAAATGATAATCGATCTTGATATGTTTAGTCCGTTTATGGAAGACATCATTGTGAGCAATATGAATGACACTCTGGTTGTCATAATAAAGAGGAGTAGCAGAAGATGTGGACACACTTAAGTCTTTGAGAAGCCATCGTAGCCAAAGAAGCTCAGATGTGGTATCAGTAAGGGCACGATATTCTGCTTCAGTACTGGAGCGGGCCACATGAGTTTGTTTCTTGCTTTGCCAAGAAATCAGAGAAGAACCAAGAAGAAAGCAATAACCAGTCCAAATCCCCAATCTTTTTCCTCAACCCAAACCAAACAAAACCACCAAACCACAACAAAATCCACCTCCACCATCGCGGCACAACCACCATCACAGTAGCCTCAAGCTCAACCAAAAAACTAGCAACCAATTGAAAAAAAAAAAAACCAGAAATCTCACCCTCAAGATACCCAAGCCAAGAGCACACAATACACACAATTAGAAATCTTAAAACCCAAATATGCAATCCAAAGAGACCCACACAGCAACCACACACCACAACCCCAGCAACCCACCCACGAACCTAGTGGCGCAGTGGAGGTGAGGGAAGAAGAGCACCAACCGTTTCGGCACTGAGACCACCCACAAACCGTTTCGGCACCGAACCCAACCACGATCGATGATCACGGGTGTTTGAGACGGAGAAAGATTGAAAGACAGAGTAGAGGAAAAATGAGATAGCAGAGAGATAAGGGTGAAGAACGAAGAGATCAATCGGCGTTGTCGGCGCTGGGCAGAGGCTTAGGTTGGCCGCGACTGGAGGAATTGAAGCTTGTAACGGGAAGGAATTGAAGAGTGTGAAGACCGACTAAGGGGAGAGAGGAGTAATGGGTAGAAATGGGGAAGGAGGAGAAAGAAAGAAAAAAAAAATATATATATATATATATATATATATTCTAACCATCCATGTGAACACAAAATAAAATAATATATTCTTTAGACAGTAGCTGAGAAGCCAAATTTTTTGGCTATAGTTCCACTACTGCAGCCATTTTTTTGTGTTTTTGTGTAGTTAAAATAGCTACTTAACTATTTAGTTACACTGTTGCAAATGCTCTTTATTCAGCACTAAAAACATTTATGACAAAAAATTTAGAAAAATAAAGATCTAAAAATGGTATTTGCGAAAGTTGCTTGAAGAATCTTATGAAAACAGTACCTTATCTCTCTATGTAAAGTTCATAAATCAAATCTATTTGCATTAAAGAATACACAACAAATCTAACCAAAAAAAATTGCTCCAACAATATACAATAAGTCTTGCTAAAAAATAACAAAGGAAAGTTTAAAAGAAAAAATAAAATAAAAAAGCACCCAAGGTTCAAAATCCAAAAAGCTTAGATATAGTCTAAATACTGATTAATTTTTAGATATTTTCAAAGTATAAAGAATTGTGTTCTCTCATCTTACATTTATGGTGTAGTTGACTCATTAAATTTATGTTGGAGTTAATCATGAATGTGAGAGTAATGAGCACAATTTTTTCGTACTCCAGAAGTAGCTAAGAATTTTTTCAAAATACTAAATACCTTTTCCTCATATTGATTGTCACCAAAAAAGGCCCAACCTAGTTAGAGGAATAAGTGTCTTAAAAACCATACAATAGTGAGACATTATTATATGCAATAGATTTTGCATATAGTGTTAGAAGACAAACATAAAAGTAGTTTTCTCTCAAACCAAAAAAAAAAAAACATAAAAGCAATTGGAAATCCATTCACCTGCAACAACTCTACACTTCAACCAAAATATGGGAATACAATAATTTTTCCATTCTAAATTCATGCATCATCCAAAGAGCTCTCTCTTTTATCTATTTTTACAACTAAACCAAGAGAACCCAGATCAAAACCGAATCAAACCAACCCCTTCCCACACAAATCAAAATCCACAACATTCAACACCCTTTCAGGTCAGGGACTGAGTTACATTAGGGCCAACGGGAGCCATACCCCCCCCCCCCCACCCCCAACAAGAAACAAATAGAATATAATTTTTTTTTTTTTAAAAAGCTCTATTCAAATCCATTATTTTTAAAAAATAATTTATGAAAATTTTTAAGTATTTTAATATACTTAAAAATAACAAGATTACAAAAGATGTTTAATAAATCTCCCACTCAAATTTCTTATTTTTGTGAAATAATACATGAAAATTATTAAGTGATTATAATATAATTCTATTTAAGGCATGCAGGTAAATAAAATTTATTGTTAAATCCAAAATAAAAAACTTATTTTGTATGATAAATAAATATTTTCTAAAGAGTTCTATTTTTTGCCACTTTGAATTATGTTTTTAATATGTTTAGTTTTATAATTTTCTTGAGTACTTAAATTTTTATTTTCTTCAATTTCTTGTTATGTTTCTTACTTTTATAGTATTTAATTGATTTATGGGATAGAAAAGAGTGCAAAGTCACATAAGATATTAGTTGAAAAGAAAATTGATTTATATATATATATATATCTATATAATTTTTAGAGTGTGTTAATCCTTTAGTATATTCTACAAGTTTGTAGAATTGTGAGTGGTAAATAATTTTTTTTTTTTTTTTTAAATTAAACTCCAAAATTTTAAGCAAAGCAAAAATTATCTCATAATAAGTTAAAAATATATTACAAATAACATATAAATACTTTATTTAAATTCAATTTTTTTTTATATAAAATTTGTAGATATATATTACATATATATATATATATATATATAATCAAAACTGCAGGGGTAAAGGCCCAAATCTGGTATTAGGCCTTGGGCCTTGGCCGAGAACATGGGTGATCCAAGGATGATTAAATAGTAGCAAGTGGTTTAAGCTCATAGTTTCATGAGTATGATATTAATGGGAAGGTGGTCCGAGGAGGAATATCTCCTCAGATAGACTAAACACAAATATGATGTAGATCATAATGATCAAGGCGACCTTCTAGGAAGCTCCAGTAGCAGGGACGTACTTCTCAAATGCACCAGAAAGTAGAAGCTAGGAGATACCTAGGGAAAAGCTGCTGCTACCGCATTGAATGCCCTGCAACTAACTTTCTGACCGCATTTATGTGGAGAAGACCCCTGAATAGTGCTGTCTTGGTTACCACAACTCACAAAAAGCCAAAGAGGGTATCTAATAGGACAGGCACTCAAGTAGTGGCTTGGATAATCAACAAATGGAAGGCTAAGATCATTAGGAGGAAGATATATAATGTAAGAGACCCCTGAAGGAAGAGAGATTGGAAAATCAGGAAAGAAGCACTGTAGCAATCTAGAATCAGACTTGTAATCAAACTTCGAAATCAATACACAAGAATCAATCTCCTCAAACTCCGCCAAGGACGTTTTTCCTTAGTGAAAGTTTGTTATTTTCCATTTTTGTCATTAAGATCTGTTTATTTGTTACTTAATTTATAAAAACCCAGTTTTCCAACCCATTCTCTACAAATTTATTGTTTTGGGTTTTTTGGGCCTAAGTCCATAGACTTTTTGGGCTAGGAGTTCAAATCAAATCCTTACAATTGGCGCTGTCTGTGGGAAGAATACTTGGGTGATAGTGAGTGCAACATTCAACCATGGTAGGTTCAGGTCCGCACCAGGAAGAATCCATAGGATCCCAACGTGAAAATCCTTTTGTCAACCTCGAACGTAGAAGGGATCAGGAGGGGAGTGTGCATACTGTTCAGTCCGATAAAAGTCAACCCCTTGGTGAGAGCCATCTCTGTCGTGAGAAAGATACTAGAGCCCTACAACTAGAGGTTGACTAGCTAAAGAGAAAGCTACGCCGTGCACAGTGAAACCGAACCCCCTCCAGCTCTAACGTTTCCTCTGATGATAGAGAGGATACCAATTATAGACGAAGGTTAAGAACCCCACCCAGAGAGTCTTTTTCCTACAAGGAGGAGCACCATCACAAACGTAGGTATAAGAGCACGCCTCACAAGGGACCGAGAGGTGACGCTATGAGCAAGGCGTTGAATTAGATTTCCCGATCACCCTTCATGCACAGGATTGAAGGGGTAAGACTCCCTCGGCGATTCAATCAGCCAACATTCACCATCTACAACGGTCGAACAAACCCAGTGGAGTATGTGAGGCATTTCAACCAAAGAATGACTGTCCATTCCAAGGACGAAGCCTTGATGTGCAAGATGTTCCCCTCCAGTCTGAGACCCATGGCAATGAGATTGTTCGATGGTTTAGGGGCAGGTTCCATAGGTTCCTTCAAGGAGCTCACCCAGGCATTTGGCTCTCGTTTTGTCACTTTTAGCAGAATTCCTCGATCCTTATACTCCCTACTGTCCTTGTCTATGCGAGAAGGGGAGATCTTGAAAACATACTGAGATAGATACTAGGAGATGTACAACGAGATAGATGGTGACTTTGATAGATGGTGACTTTGATATGTCGCCATCAGTACTTTTAAGACCAGCCACCCAACCGAGCACGGTTTAAGGAAATTTTTTACGAGAAAAGCTATCACCAGCATGCGCTAATACATGGACTGGATCGACAAGTATAAAAGGGTTGAGAAAGACCAGCAGTAAGGGAAAGGTAAGGCTAAAGTTATCCCTTAGGAGAAGAGGGATTTCAGGTCGGATCAATACAACAATAACCGGTCTCGGAGGGACTTTGCTAAGCAGTCAGGGTTTGCCAACACTCAGGTGGTTAATGCGATGTTCCAGGAACCAGTGCATCAAGTTCTTGAGAAGATTAAGAATGAGCCATTCTTCAAATGGCTGAATAAGATGTTAGGAAACCTTATGAGGTGCATTCAGAACCTCTATTGCCAATATCACTAGGACTAGGGACATAATACTGAAGACTGTAAAAATTTGTGGGACTATTTGGACCAGCTGGTCCGAGAAGGAAAGTTGAAGCAGCTCTTACATCATTCCAGTGGCCAGGGGAACCAAACTGGCCAAGAACCCTAAAGAGATGCTCCTTCGAGACCTCCTTTAGGCACGATAAATGTCATCTTCGTCACTCTAGGGAGGACCAAGTCTTGCCCTTCCAGGGTAATGTCTGTCGCTCGGCTGACTGCCGAGGACTCAAGTGTTGAGCCAAAGAGGGCTAAAGTGAGTACCCAGCCGGCATTGAGCTTTTCCGATGAAGATAAAGTTGGAACTATACAACCCCACGACGATGCTTTGGTGGTCACACTTAGAATTGGGGGGTATGACGTGAAAAGTGTGATGGTGGACCAAGGTAGTGGTGCAGAGATAATGTACCTAGGAATGGCAACGGGTCGGGTTCGGGCCGGATTTTTCCATACCCAGACCCGACCTGTTTAGGGTATTAGGTTTTTTCCCGAGGCCTGGACCAGCCCCAGCCGAGCCCCACGGGGCCCGTTTAGGGATTGGGCCTAATTCGTAGCTCAACCAAAAAAAAAAAAATTTAAGCCCAAATTGATTTTTACCTACATTAAGCCTGCATATTCTAATTCAAGCCTAGATAATGTGGCCCAAATGCCAAATCATAGGCTATTAATTATAAATCAATAAATCACCTGTTAATTATAAATCTATAAATCAATAAACCATAACTAATATCATAATCATAATTTAATAAATCATAACTAAGATTTTAAATCAATAAATTACCTAGCTAAGATAACTATTTAATCATTAATCAACAAAATCATAACTAAAATCACCAGCTAAACATAAAAATAAAATAAATCCAACAAGTCTAAGAAATAAGTATCAAAAGTCCAACGAGTCCAAGAAATTAAAAAGTTACAAAATAAATCCCACAAGTTTAGAATAATTACAAACCAACAAATTAATCCAACAAGTCTAAGAAATTAAAAAAGCTACTAAATTAATACAAATGTTTAATCTTCATCAATTGTGATACAACTCCATCAATTGTGGCACAACTCCCATCATCTTCATTTGGCTCCCTATCATTAAGAATGGATTGAAATGTACTATCTCTAGATATAGTTGAAGAACCTACAACAACAATGAATTAAAAGATGGAATAAATTTCATCAAATTTGAACTCCTAATTGGTTTAGAAGTTTGGGAGTTAGAATCAAAACAAATTATCACAAATTTATTATTACACATACTCATTGATTAATAGGCAGAAATTCATAATTACACAAATTCACAAATTAAACATGATTAACAACAAATTCAAACACTTACTCGTTGTTTAATGGGCATAAAGGTGATGGTGATCCTGAGGGTAAGCTGCCAGGCGACAACGGCGAGGGTGATCGTGAAAATGGTGAAGGAGACCGCATAGTTGGCAAGGGACAACGTCCGGTTCTTAAGGGAGAGCCGCTTGGCGAGGAAGAACCAGATTTGTTTGTGTCTATGTTTGTGTCTTCCATCTCCGTTTTAGGCTCTGCATTCCCAACAAACACAAAAACCAAATTTCACTGCCATATTTCACACTTAGTTTCACTGATTTCAACATCCTCCAATCCCCTCCTATTTTTAGCCAGATGTGTGACACATGGTGTGGGGGACGAAAAGCCCAACCTAACTTGGGCCCAAGGCCCCATTTAAGGAACACTGTTAGTCCGAAGAGATGAAAACATTTAATCAGAGGCCCATGTAAAGGGAGCATGTCTGGAGAGGAGCGCGGGCAATATCCGAGGAGTTATTTATTTGTCCGAGGAGTCCAATGCCCTCGGATCCGAAGGATCTTTGCCTGATAGATACAGGAAGTTCAAGTGCTCCATCTGACAAGTATAAGGAGGGAAGTAAACCTCGGACACACATGAAGATAACAAGAACAGGGAAATATCTAGGAGACAGGCCTCAACCGCCGCATTAAATGCACTGCACCTACCTTCCTGGCAGCATTTATGTGGAGGGGACCTCTGAACAGTGCATTCTCAGTTACCGCCACTCACACAAAGCTAAAGAGAGTATGATGGGACATGCACTCAAGTGGGCGTCTGGATGATGAACAAGTGGACGGTAAAGATGGAGGAAGGGGGTACTATATAAGAGAGGGATGCCCCTTAAGAAAAGGGGGGAGAAAAAGAATACATTTGATTACTGTAGCTCCAAGAATTGTAATCTTAGATTATCAATGAAAAGCACCTCTTCGGACATGGCATTCATATCAGTCCGAGGACATATTAATCTAAATCCTCCCATTGGTGTCGCCGTTTAATACTGTTATTTTCATTATTAGCCTAGCCCTTTCGCCCACTCTCTACAAAATTTATTGTTTTGGGCTCAGTGAGCTCCGAATCCATACTTCCTTGGGCTCGGGCTGCAAAAACTGACTCTACAATTGGCGCCGTCTGTGGGAAGAGCTTGTGCGAGGGTGAAAACGACAGCTGATGATGGCAGGACAAGGTGAACAACAAGCAGAATCTAGGGCATCCCAACAAGTGGACCCTTTCGTAAACTTAGAGAGGAGACAAAATCGTGAGGGCAGCGTACACACTCTGCGCCTTAGCCAGAGCCAGTCACCGGGCGAAAGTCATATGTCCCATGCAGAGAAGAATCGTGACTTACAACTAGAAGTGGAAAAACTGAAGAGACAGTTGCGCCATGCAAAAAGGAAACGGGCTTCCTCATATTCTGAGGAGGACCTTGATGACGAGCAGGATGTCTCTTACCAACATAATTCTAGGACACCAGCCAGTGAGTCCTACACCTATGAAGAGGAGTCCCGTCGCCAAAGACAACTAAGAAGCCCATCACATGAGGACGTGGAGAATGATGCCATGAACAGGGCTCTGAATCAGATATCTAGGTCACCCTTCACGCGCAGGATTGAGGAGGCCAAACTTCCTCGGCGCTTCAACCAACCAACGTTCACCATCTACAATGGTAAAACTGACCCCGTGGAGCACGTGAGTCATTTTAACCAGAGGATGGCGGTCTACTCCAGAGACGAAGCTCTGATGTGCAAGGTTTTCCCTTCCAGTCTTGGACCTACTGCCATGAGGTGGTTTGACGGTTTGAGAGCAGGCTCCATCAACTCCTTCAAAAAACTCACTCAGGCATTCGGCTCCCGTTTTGTCACATGCCGAAGAGTGTCCAGGCCTTTCTCTTCACTGTTATCCTTGTCCATGCAGGAAGGCGAATCCTTGAAGGCGTATTCAGACAGGTACTGGGAGATGTTCAACGATATGGAGGGCAACAACGATGCAATGGCCCTCAGCACTTTCAAGCTCGGCCTCCCTATTGACCACGGTTTGAGGACATCCTTATCTGGCAAACCGGTCACCAACGTGCGTCAATTGATGGACCGCATAGAAAAGTATAAGAGAGTTGAAGAAGATCAGCGGCAGGGCCAGGGAAAGGACAAGGTTATCCCTCAGGAGAGGAGGGATTTCAGGTCGGACCGTTATAACCATAGTAAACCGCGGAGGGATTTTGTGGGGCAATCAGGATCGATGAATCCTCAAGCGGTCAACGCTGTGTTCAAAGAACCAGTGCACCAGGTCTTGGAAAAGATCAAGAACGAATCATTCTTCAGATGGCCGAACAAGATGGTAGGAAACCCCGAGAGGCGCAACCATAATCTCTACTGCCAATACCATAAAGATCATGGGCACACCACGGAAGACTGTAGGAGCTTGTGGGATCACTTGGACCAACTGGTTCGCGATGGTAGACTGAAACACCTCTTGCACTCCTCCAGCGGCCGAGGGGGCCAGACAGGCTCGGGGCCACGAAGAGATGACCCCTCGAAGCCACCGCTTGGGACTATAAACGTTGTCTTCGCTGCGCCGGGGAGGACAGGATCCTGGCCATTGAAAGTTATGTCGGTAGGCCGACCATCAACAGGGGAGTCAAGCCGAGGTCTGAAGAGAGTTAAGTCTGGGGCCCCGCTGCAGATAGGGTTCTCGGACGAAGACATGGTGGGCACCATTCAACCCCACGACGATGCATTAGTCATCACCCTCAGAATAGCTGGGTATGATGTGAAGAGGGTGATGGTGGACCAAGGCAGTGCCGTGGAGATAATGTACCCAGACCTCTACAAGGGGCAAGGCCTGAGACCCCAGGACCTAACGCCCTACAATTCCCCTCTTATAAGCTTTGAAGGAAGGCCTGTCACCCCGAAAGGCCGGATACGTCTACCCGTGCAGGCCGGTTCCGAAGTGGTGGAGCTGGATTTTATAGTTGTGGATGTATATTCGCCCTACACGGCGCTTGTAGGCAGACCTTGGATTCATGCGCTTGGGGCTGTCCCCTCTACATTGCACCAGAAGGTCAAATACCCATCCGAAGGGCGGATCCAAGAGATCCGAGGGGATCAGCCCGCTGCCCGACAGTGCCTGGTTGCTGCCATTCAACATGAGACCCAATCCGAGATTTCAGCCATGTCCGAAGGGAGTTTATAGCAGCTACAGTCTCGGCAACAACCCGTCGAAGATTCAGATGAAGGCAATCGATGTGAGGATCTGACGAAAGTGGTTATCGGAGATGACCCTGATAGGTTCTTCCAAGTTGGATCTCAGCTGCCTCCTCAAGAGAGGGAAGAGCTAATAGAGTTCCTCAAACGAAATCTCGATGTGTTCGCTTGGAGCGCTTATGAAGCCCCAGGGGTAGATCCGGAGTTTATATGTCACCATTTGAAGGTGAATCCCCTTGTCACCCCCAAGAAACAGCCTATTCGGCGCCCGTCCAAGGAACATGCGGACGCAGTGAGAGAGGAGGTAGCGAAACTCAAACAGGCTGGGGCTATCAAAGAAGTCTTTTATCCTGAGTGGCTAGCAAATACCGTCGTGGTAAAGAAGAAAAGCGGGAAATGGCGAGTGTGCGTAGACTTCACCGATTTAAACAAGGCTTGCCCCAAAGATCCTTTCCCTATGCCGAAAATTGATCAGTTGGTAGATGCCACTGTTGGCCACCCTCGGATGAGCTTCCTAGACGCCTTCCAAGGCTACCACCAGATACCATTAGCCCCGGATGACCAGAAGAAGACCGCATTTGTCACCCCTATTGGCAATTACCACTATAAAGTAATGCCGTTTGGCTTGAAGAACGCGGGAGCTACCTACCAGAGGATGATGACGAGGATGTTCGAGCCACAGCTGGGCAAGAATATCGAGGTTTACATAGATGACATGGTGGTGAAGAGCAAAGTTATTGCCGAGCATGTGAAGGACCTTGAAAGTACCTTTGAGATTCTACGAAAGCACAAGTTACGATTGAACGCTTCTAAGTGCTCGTTTGGGGTAGGGTCCGGAAAATTCTTAGGATACATGGTCACGCACAGAGGAATCGAAGTCAACCCCGACCAGATAAAGGCCGTCAACGATCTACGAGCTCCTCGGAACCCCAAGGAGGTTCAGAAGCTAACCGGAATGACCGCGGCCCTCAATCGGTTCATCTCTAGATTAGCAGACAGGTGTCGTCCCTTTTTCTCCCTACTCAACAAGTGGAAGGGATTCGAATGGACTGAGGAATGTGCTTCTGCATTCCAGCAACTCAAGGATTATCTGGCTCGGCCACCTATCATGTCCAGTCCTGAGCCTGATGAGGTACTGTTCGCCTACATAGCTGTAGCTCCCTATGCAGTGAGCCTGGTGTTGATACGATCAGATTCTGGTGTGCAAAGGCCTGTTTATTACGTAAGCAAGTCGCTGCATGAGGCCGAGATTCGCTACTTGCCTCTGGAGAAGGCTATCCTAGCGGTAGTGCTGGGCACACGGAAGCTACCCCACTACTTCCAAGCCCACACGGTCATCGTTCTCACACAACTCCCACTCAAAGCTATACTCCGAAGTGCTGACTACACCGGTCGGATTGCCAAGTGGGGTACAATCTTAGGGGCTTTCGATATAAGATATATGCCCCGCACATCGGTCAAGGGACAGGTCCTTGCAGATTTGGTGGCTGAGTTCACGGAGCCCCAGTTAGAAGAAGTAGAGCCCACGCCAGGCATGGATGAAAAATCAGTTGGCCTGATCTCCCAACAGAATCCGTCCCATTGGGAAGTGTACGTTGACGGCGCGGCAAACCAAAAAGGATCTGGAGTTGGGCTGGTACTGATATCCCCCGAGAAAATCACCATCGAGAAGTCATTAAGGCTGGACTTCTCGGCAACGAATAATGAGGCGGAGTATGAGGCCCTACTGATGGGGATGACAATGGTCCGTAAAATGGGGGGGAAGTCCGTGGAATTGTTCTCGGACTCAAGATTGGTAGTAGGACAAGTACAAGGCGAGTTTGAGGCAAAGGACGAAAGAATGCAGGGGTACCTGGGTCGTGTTAAACAGCTGCAATCAGGGTTCGACTTTTTCAGTTTGCTGCACATCCCTAGGAGTGGCAACTCACATGCTGACTCCCTGGCGACGCTTGCCACCTCTTCGGCACAAGACCTTCCTAGGGTCATCCTCGTCGAGGACTTGCACAGGCCTACAGAGGCGAAGTCAGGGGCAGTTCAGGTTCACCAGGTCAGAGCCGGGCCGTGCTGGATGGACCCTCTAGTCAGATTTCTCAAAGAAGATCTATTGCCTGAAGACAGGGGAGAAGCTGATAAAATTCGAAGGAAGGCGACTAAGTTCTGGTTATCTGAGGACCAGAAACTGTACAGACGCTCCTACTCGGGGCCATACTTGTTATGCATGCATCCCGAGGCAACTGAGACGTTGCTAGAAGAGCTGCACGAAGGAATCTGTGGGAGCCACACTGGAGGCAGGTCCTTGGCTCACCGAGCCCTCACCCAAGGCTATTGGTGGCCTAACATGCAAAAGGAGGCACACGAATACGTTAAAAAGTGTGATCAATGTCAGCGCTTCGCTCCAAACATTCACCAGCCGGGGGGAAAACTTAATCCGCTATCTAGCCCATGGCCTTTCGCCCAATGGGGTTTGGATATTGTGGGACCCTTCCCCAAAGCTGCAGGAAACAAGAAGTACCTTCTGGTCGGCACAGACTATTTTACCAAGTGGGTTGAAGCCGAACCTCTCGCCAATATCAGAGACGTGGATGTGCAAAAGTTCGTATGGAAGAATATTGTCACTCGGTTTGGAATTCCTCACACTCTCATCTCGGACAATGGCCTACAGTTTGATAGCAAGGCATTTAGGAATTATTGCAGCGAGCTGGGAATTGTAAACAGATATTCTACTCCTGCCTACCCTCAGGGTAATGGGCAAGCAGAAGCTGTCAACAAGGTCATATTGAACGGTTTAAAGAAAATGCTGGATGATGCAAAAGGCAAATGGGTGGAAGAATTGCCACATGTGCTGTGGACTTACAGAACTACGCCCCGTAGATCTACGGGCGAGACCCCCTTCTCAATGACCTACGGGGCTGAGGCTGTCATTCCTCTAGAATCCGGGTTTCCGACATTGAAAAGTAGCTCATTCAGTCCAGCCGACAACAGTGAGCAACTACAGAAGAGCTTGGACCTGATTGAGGAAAGGAGGGAAAATGCAATGGTTCGGCTAGCACATTACCAACAGAAACTCAGGCAAGACTATGATGCTAACGTAAAGCTGAGGCCTCTGGAGCCTGGTGATCTAGTGCTGAGGAAAGTTGTGGGCACCGCAAAAAATCCAGCTTGGGGAAAACTGGGACCCAATTGGGAAGGACCATATCGCATCACTTCAGCAGCAGGCATTGGGGCATATTTCTTGGAAGACCTGGATGGTCATGTAATACCACGTCCGTGGAATGTAAATAACCTCAAGAGGTACTTTTATTAATCAAGCTTATTTTTCGACCGATGCGCCAATTCACTGCTTAAAGTCTTCTATAGTGTTTAAACTTAAATCCTATCATGCCTGTAGTCCTCGGACCAGATGATTTGGATTAGTTAACACTCCCTTACAGCTCTCTTAAGTGTTTAAACTTAAATCCTATCATGCCTGTAGTCCTCGGACCAGATGATTTGGATTAGTTAACACTCCCTTAAAGTCTTCTATAGTGTTTAAACTTAAATCCTATCATGCCTGTAGTCCTCGGACCAGATGATTTGGATTAGTTAACACTCCCTTACAGCTCTCTTAAGTGTTTAAACTTAAATCCTATCATGCCTGTAGTCCTCGGACCAGATGATTTGGATTAGTTAACACTCCCTTACAGCTCTCTTAAGTGTTTAAACTTAAATCCTATCATGCCTGTAGTCCTCGGACCAGATGATTTGGATTAGTTAACACTCCCTTACAGCTCTCTTAAGTGTTTAAACTTAAATCCTATCATGCCTGTAGTCCTCGGACCAGATGATTTGGATTAGTTAACACTCCCTTACAGCTCTCTTAAGTGTTTAAACTTAAATCCTATCATGCCTGTAGTCCTCGGACCAGATGATTTGGATTAGTTAACACTCCATACAGTTCCTTTCAATTGTTTAAACTTAAAACCTGCCATGCCTGTAGTCCTCGGACCAGATGATGTAGGTTGGATGACACCCCAATCATGCCTGTTTAAATCTAAAATTAATGCAACTGCTATGGCTGAGATATCATTCCATGATGATCCATGATTGAAACTGCTAAGTGTATCTAAATTATTCCTATCTCATGATGCCTTTTCATTGATAGTTCCCACACATTCTGCTTATTTTTAGTAACACCTATAATCATGCACGCTAATAAAGTGATATTGGGGTCTCGTAGCGTTGAAATATTAGATTAGACAATCAAAGTAAAAGAAAAATTACTTCATTGATAAAAAAAGAGTAGCTTACAAATCTCTTATAGTAAAAATAAAAGTAAACAAAAAAAATAATAATAAAAAAAAAAATAAATGATAATAATAATAGAAGAAAAATCCTATGTTTATTCTTTGGCCGAGGGGATCACGTCATCAGCAGCCTGAACCTTCCGAGCAGCAGCATCTGGGGCTTGACCCTTGGGCTCATCTGAAGTCTTCTGTCCCTCCAACCCTTTGCCCTTGTCCTTCTCCTGATCAGTGGGTTTATCCTTATCACCTGGCTGACCAGTTTCTTTGGTGGCACCAAGGGTAGAGGGAGGAGCCTGGTTGGCCAAGTTTTGCTCTGAGATCTCCGGAAGCTGTGGGGTAGGAGGGTCAGGACCTGGGAGCTCTCGGATTTCGGGGTCATAGTATATGCTCCCTGGTAGCCTCAGGGGGGAATCCGAGGGAACCCCAGCCGCGTCCAACGCCTTTTGCCAGGTTATGTCGCAGTAATCACGACTAACCAAGGCAAACTGTTCGGTAAGCTGCTGCCCGGTCTCCTCCACCCCCAACTGATATGCTGCTCTCTTTTCAGCTTCAATTGACTCCTTGGCCAGTTGAGCCTTCTGTTCGGCCGATAGGGCGCGCTCTTTGGCTTTTTTGAGTTCATCTCTGAGGCCCTTCACCATCTCCCTTTCGGTCTCCAGGTTGATCTCTATCATATGCAACTTTTTGCGCTGCTCCTCGGCTTGGGCCTCGGCGTTCTTCAGGCCGGCCTTGAAGCTGTTCCTTTGACTGGTCATATCTTTCAGCTGCTCTGACATTTTAGCATAGTCATCCTTCAGCTGACCCAGAGACTTTTCGGCTTCAGATTGAGACTGCGCTGCTGCTTGAGCTTCGAGGAAGGACTTCTTGTTCCATTCCTCGGCTACGTATATTTGCTGAGTAATCTGCATGACAGCATGTTCAACATCAAATGAAGAAGTGAATCAAAGCCAACTGCAAATAAAATCTGAATGGAAAATAAATATTCACCATGGCCACGTCCCTCTTAAGGGACAGGAAAAGCTCCTTCTGGTTGAAGCGCTTATAGGAGTCCATGTCGTGAGGGAGGAGGAGTGGCTGCTGCAGAGCCTCAGCTACGTACCCTGCCCTTCCCCCATCATAGTTGCGGAGGGAAGTGTCCCAAGCAAAAGGAGCGCCATCCAGCTCTAACCTCGGTGACCAAATACGAGTTCCCCCTCCTCGGCAAACTTCAACTCCTCCCAAGTCCTCTCGGCTCTCGGTGGAGGAAGCCCTCTTACCCCGATGGTCTCGTATCACTTTTTGCTGTTTATTAGTTTTGGTGGGCACAACTCCCTCCCTCTCCTCAGGCTCGTATGGCCTCTTCTTCTGAGGGTTTGGGATGGGCTTCGAACCCGGATCAGAGACCTGGGTAGGCACTGGGGGCAGAGACGACACCACTTTTGACGTCCCAGCGTCCTTGTGCTCGGTCTTTTGGACCCTCTTCTTCATCAAATTCTTTAGGTCCATGTCTTCGTCCAATGAGTCTTCAGGGCCGGCAATCACAACAGGCTGAACACTTGAATGCCTGTCAATCTCTTCCTCTGCGTCCGAGACCTCTACCACTTGTTCTCCTGGAGCGTCCCCCTCGAAGTGGAACTGGTCTATCTGCTCTTCAAGAGATGAACCAGAGGATCCAACTATTTCACCCTCAACCTCTTGTCCGAGGGGAACTTGCTGAAGGGGTTGGACGAGAGGAGGTATGTGCTGAGGGCGTGGGTGTGGTACGGGCGGAAGATCGTATGGTGCCAAAAAACCCTTCCAAGATACGTCGATGCGGTTGAGACGGTGATCTCCCTGAACAATCGCGTTGCCGACTGGTTGAAAACTCTTCGGTTTTCCTGTGTATCCCAGAATGAGTGGAGCCGATCGGAGCTGTCCGTCCTCACTCACGAATATCTTCGATCTCAATAGAAAATTGAGTGCGGCGAAGTTCGTAAGGCTGAGCCGAGGAGCAACGAAATTTTTATCTGTTACATTGCAGCGAAATCATGTTAGAGTCTCACAAATGGCGACACATGGTATTATTCAATTTTTGAATGCCACATGTCTTAGATTTAAATATAAATTGGAGGAATTGGAAGGGATCTTATCCCGGCCCATTATGCTCTAAACGAATAAAGGAGGTAAATGCATTTGGACATCACAAAATCACAATAAGAAAACAAGAAATGTAAGTATTGAACAAAAAGCAAAAACACAGAGTAACACCCCAAGTTTAGATCTTTTGAGAGAATCAGAGCAAACCCACTTCACAAAAAGCCACACATATTTCAAAACACAAAAAGCTATACAGAAACAAGCAACCAAACCGACCCTAAAATATTATATCCACTTATATATATCTATATATATATATATATACACACACATATGTCTCTCTCTGTCTCTAAGATCACTTGCTTAACACATATATGTCTCTCCCCCACTTCAATACATTCAGCTGCAAAGTGCAAACCCATACAAAACAAAATTATAAGACAGCAACAAAATCATATATCAAATGAATTGATACAATATGCAAATTTTCATACATATAGTATGTGTGGTCGAAAACTACATGCGAAACCAGCCATGGCTTCACACGGTAACAAGAAAAAAGAAAAAATTCAGAACCAATTTTAAAACAAAAGACAGGTAGACTTGAGCGAATAATGAAAATGTAGACTCAAAAAATAGCAAGACATGGTTGAAGTCGCTATATTCTTTGATGTGCCAAACTATGTGTGACTAATTTGAACCCGTGTAGTGATTTTTGGTTCGCATCTTCCATAATTAATTTCAAGTAATCAGACCAACTCATTCATAAGAAACAGAGCTTACCAAAGTGTAGAAATTCCAGAAGAAGGAACTATGGCTCTTCTTTCTTCAAGGACTGCTGAGTAAAAGCTTTGAGGACTCCTTTTGCTTAAGCGCAGCATTAAGGAAAAACATATAGTTCAGCAGTTTTTATTTATCTTTTTATTTTTTTGGAAATCCAGTTAAGTATGAATGGGAAAACATATGAGTAACAACAGCACAAAAAATTCCTTAATGTTATCTCTAAGATGCATGAAAAAGAAAGTAAAATCATATATAAGGACTTACCCTTACGTATGCAACAGATTAACAAAACACACATAACAACATGAATAACATCTTTATATCTTAGAATAACCATAAAAGAATAAGTGAATAGCTGGTTGATTGGACAATATGAAACCGGGAATCAACACTACATAGATAGACCAAAAACACATCACGGGAAACAAACACATCATGGGAAGCAAGGGATGCACATGAGAAGAACAAAACAGTAAAGCAAGGCATTGATCGGAGGGGCATCTAAAAAAAGCAATGCCAGCAAGTTAATTGGCAGAAGTTTCCTGTCTAAAAGAGAAAAGATACTATGAGAGTATAGATTTACAAGATCAAACTATTAAATAACTAAAGAAGAACATGAAGATTTCTTGTCCTTTTTCTTTTAACTAGGCAACCAACCTGTCTAGATACAAAAAAGAGAACAAATAAAACAGATCGGACCGAATCAGCTCAAAATTCACCGAGAAAACCCGTAGAATATCCAGATCCACAAACAGAGAGAGTAGAGTTTGCACCTGGCAGAAGATCACAAAAATAAGGACAGTTGACGGTGAAGATTCCGACGGTGACAGAGGAATGTTCGAGTGCAGAGGAAGACGCGTTTGATCACAAAATGTTCGAAGTGTTTAAGGCTGCAGAGGAAGACGCGTCCGAGGTTTCCAGTGCCGAGGTGGCTAAGGAGTTTGAGGTGGAGCTTATGGTCGGAGGAGAGGTCAGAGGTTAATGAGGGAGTGTGAGTTGCTGTTGAAGAGTGTAGAAGTGAGGGATTAGGGTTAGAATATAATAATATATATATATATATATATATAGGGTATTTTTGTAATTTTAGGATATCGGGTTTTTAACCGTGCCGGGTCTCGGGTTTTTTTTTTTTTTAAATCCGAACCCGACCCAGACCCGCTTTGGGTTTTTTTTTTTTAAACCCATACCCGACCCTATTCCTAATCGGACTGGGTAAAATCTAGCCCATTAGGGTCGGGTCGGGCCGGGTACCCACGGGTCGAACAAAAATTGCCATCCCTAAATGTACCCCGACCTGTACAAGAGGCTGAACTTGAGACCTAAGGATCTAACAGCCTACAATTCGTCTCCAGTAAGTTTTGATGGGAACGTTGTCATCCCGAATGGCCAAATTAGGCTACCCATGCAAGTCGGTTCAGAAGTGGTGGAGGTGGACTTCATCGTGGTAAATGTTTATTCCCCTACACGGCCATTGTGGCCAGGCCCTGATTCCATGCGCTGGGGGGCGTCTCTTTTACCCTGCACCAAAATGTGAAATATTCATCTAGCAGCCCAATCGAAGAGATTGTTGGGAGTCAATCCACAGCTAGGCAGTGCCTGGTAGCCGTCATTTTCGGGAGTGGTGACCTGAAAATAACCCAGTGGGGTTTTTGCCGTTAGGTTTTCCCCATTCGTAAACAAATCACCTGTGTCATTTAATTTCTGCTGCATATTTAGTTATTTGGTGATTTGTTTGTGCTACCACGCGTTTGCATGTTAATTAACCTAATTAATATACTTTGCAAAATTAATTGGTTAATTAATCACAATGAGTCATTCAGTTTGTGGCCTATCAGGGAGTGTGTGTGGATTTCACAGATCTGAATAAAGATTGCCCAAAGGAGAATAAACCAACTGGTGGATGCAACCGTGAGCCACCCTCGAATGAGCTTCTTAGACGCCTTTTAAGGATACCACCAGATACTACTAGCCCTGGATGATCAGGAAAAGATAGCTTTTGTCACTCCCATTGGAAACTACCACTACAAAGTGATGCCCTTTAGTTTGAAAAATGCAGGATCTACCTAGCAAAGGATGATGATTAGAATGTTTAAACCATAGTTGGCAAGGACCGCAGACAATCCAGTTCTTCTCAGTTTAAGAGCCAAGACAAAGGGAAGAAGGATGCAAAGGAAGGAGGTCAGTACACTGTTCCCACAGGACCTAAGTGTTGTGGGTGTCATGGCTTCAGTCATATGAAACAGGAATACCCCACATATCTCAAAAGCATTGGGACGAGCAAGGCACTTGCTGCTACCTTAAGTGACACTAAGCCTGAAGATGATTCCAATAGTAAGGATGACGGAATCTTAAATGCCTTCACTGCCACAGTCAATCCTACTGAAGGGATTGTTGATGAAGTGGAAGAAGAAGAAGAAGAATTGGTGGATTCTAAGTATGAGAAGATGGATGATCAAGATGATATCCATTCAGCCTATGAGAAACTATACAAACTGTCTGAAAAACACGAGAAACTATATAGGCTGACCACCAAGAAGCTCAACGATGTGGAACTTGACCGTAAAGAGTTGTCCACAAAGTTTGATGAGGCAGATCAGACTATTGGAGCGCTAAGATTCAAGAACAATTTCTTGGCTGAAAAGACCAAGAAACTTGAGGCGGAGCTATTTCAAGTTAGAGCTCAGTTGGAGAGGACCTCGAGTGCAAAGCTTGATGAGATGCTCAGCATTCAGAAATCTGATTTAGATCGAACGGGTTTAGGGCATGTTCTTTCTTCCTCTAATGTTGCTTCTACTAGTTCTACTTTTTTTGTTCCACCTGCTAATAATATTGAAATTGAAAACAATGATGCTAAAACTGAATTAGCTAGTTAGAACTTAGACAAGGGTAAATCTATCTTAGGAGCACCCCCTCAGCAAGATAAGAAAGATGTTAAAAACCTTAGAGTTAAGAAGGCTCTCTCTCAAAAGCCTAAACAGAAGAAGCAGCATCTCTGTCATCATTGTGGTGTTGCCGGTCATACTCGACCAAATTGCTATAAGTGGTTAGCCACTCAACAGAGCAATGGCATGATAGCATCTGGAAGCCAAAATCAGCTTCAATCCTGTCTTGTTCCTCTTAGAGATCTTTTGAAAGCCCTCATGTTCCTTTCGAACTTGAACGGGTTCAATTCTTCCCATTCACCGCCAATTCAAGGATTCAATCAAAAGAAAGGTTCTTCCAAGGTTTGGAAGAAAAAGGACTCTAAGTGATTATATCACTTTCTTCTATTTTCTTGTTTTTGTTTGTTGCATTACTTGTGTGTTTTACTTTTATTCTAAGTCAGTCTAGTTTTATGCTTTGCTTTGATAACATGTTTTTATTTGTTTATTTTCAGTTTTATTTATTTTGTTTTTAATATAAAAATAAAAAAAATTGAAAAATTAGAAAATACAAAAACAGTGTGTATTTTGTTTACATTGGTACTTGTGTACCTTGGATGGCCATTGACACAAAATTTTCTAAACTTTATATCTTTTGTAGCTTAGATGAGCATCTCTATGCACAACTAAGCAAGTGAGCTTTATGGCTCTTATTTGTGATGAGTAAGATTAAGTTATCTCTTGAACTTAACACTCGTATCACTCTTTTTGACGAGTAGGACTAGAAAATCCTAAGAGAAATGCATAAATAACCATCTAACCACTGTTACCCGTCAATCATAAAATGACACATGTATGCTTCGGCATAGCAAAAGTGCAGTGTCAATGACATTTGTGTGCTTCGGCATAGCAAAATTGGAATGTCAAATATCAATGGGTATTTCTTTTCTCTCTCTTATATGCCCATGCATGATATGCTTAAAAAGAAAATATGCAAAGAAAATAAAAAGCAAAAAGATTAAAAATGCTTTAAATATGATTGCAAGCGTGTATTCTAGGAGATGTGGGAGTTATAGGATGTACCTCAAAGGTAATAGTCCCCATCAAACAGTTATGATTGTGTGTGAGTTAAAGTGATTTTCTCATATCTCAAATCGTCATAACATGTATACACTTATGGAATCTTGCAATGTTTTTCACACACAACATGCAATATTCTTTGCTACTCTTGATACATGTGTAGGTACAATGTGATTTGGCCATCATTAGGTTTACATGTGCTTATGTATGCTCACTAAACTATCTTGACTTATTTTTGAAATATAAAATTAGTTAAACTTGTTTAGTGTGTGTGTGTGTGTGTTTTTGGGATCCATGTGCTTAAAATTTTTTTTAGAGTTGATTTTGAGAACATATTATGTGGATTGGATCATTATTGAGTTGCATGTTGGATTGCATTCATGTCTGTGTTTTTCACTTCTCGAAAAATTGTTTTTGAAAACTGGCTCGACACCTCCTCGACACCTCCTCGATACCTAGCTATCTGTCGAACTTCTCAAGCTTTTTTTTATCGCAATCTCGACACTTCCTCGACAACTGGTGGATCGATCGAGAAAGTTCTTGCCTCCTCGATAGCTTATCGACACCTAATCGATCGATCGAGCTTCTGTTCTTGGTTCTGGTGTTTATTCCTCGATACCTCCTCGACACCTGTATTTGTCGATGACCATTTTCCTCGACACCTCTCTCGACAGATGTCTCAACACCCCTTGATACCTGTATTTATTGAGCTTTATTGAGGATCTATTTAAGCTCATCGTGCGATCCGGTTCTCATTTTTCTCGATCTCTTTCAATCTGTCCACACTTGTTCACCTCCTAAACTCTCTTTTCTCACTCAAAACCTTCAACCCACATGATTTTCGGCCCTTCTTTGTTTCAAATCACTTGGTATGATCTCTTTTCCTTTCACTCTTCATGCATTTCATGTTTTCGAATCTTAGGTTTTGGGGTTTTTGAAAATTAATGAGTGTTTCTTGAAATTTTAGGATGGCTTTTCATTTAAAGGTGTTCAAAATCTCATGCATTGCATCACATTTGCATTATAATGGTATTTTCATGCATTTAGATGTGTGTAATATGTTTGTGTACTGGTAGGATTGGATTGGGCTGAGCCCATGATGAAATTTCTTTTACATGTCACATGTTCATGCATTCCCCATGCATACATACTCTATATTCAATATACTTGTTATATTCGAATTGCTTTGGGATTTTTCTGATTGTCTTTTTCTCCCTCTTTCTCATTCTGTTTACGTTAGTAGTGTCTATGGCACCTAAGCGTAAATCTACTTTGGCTCGGAACCCTCTTCGTTCTGGAGCTTCTTCATCTTCTGATTTTGCTCCTCTTACTCTTCAGTTCCGTGATGATGATGCCCATAAGGCATTCTCGGAGAACTTTTCTAAACGAGGTGTTCATTCGGAACACCAAGTCATTTTGGCGAACTTTACCGACACTGACCTTCCTGATGTCTTTCACAGTCGGGGATAGGAGTTACTGTGTGACGTCCCGGTCACATGTCCTCTCGTGCTTATTCAGGAGTTTTACTCCAACATGCACGGGATTGATCGTTCAGTACCTCTTTTCTTCACTCGCGTTCGAGGTATGCGCATTCCTATCACACTGCAGCTTGTTGCGGATGTGCTTCAGGTTCCTAGGATAGAGTTTCCTGACTATCTTTCTTGTGAGCGTCTGCAGACTGTGTCCAAGGATGAGCTCATATATGCTTTTTGTGAGCACCCTTCGGAGTGGGTGAGCGTCAGTTTACATTATGTCGGCCTTTTGCTAAAGGTCCTAAATTCTTAAACATGGTGATGACTTTTGTACTTCATCCGCTTTCTCACTACAACTCCATCACAGAGTCTCGTGCTCGATTTTTGTTATCTCTCCTTGAGTATCTTACCATAGATTTTCCTTCTCATTTCATTCTGTCTATTATAGATGTTCATTTGGATGCGGCGACCCGTGATAAGCTCATCTTTCCTTCTGCTATCACGAGGATTCTACGCCATTTTTCCGTCCCTTTTTCGGTATCTGACCATTTCACATTCATGTGTGCCATAGATACTGCTACCGTAAAATGTAGTGAGACGCAGTTTAGGTCGAGACAGTCGGATTCCACTCCTCCCTCCTATTCATCTCCATCTCGGTCTGCTCCATCTACATCCTCTCATTCTTCCTCCATGAGCGATGTGTCCCTTGGAGACATCATGGCGCAGCTATAGCGCATGGATGCTCGCCTTGATACACTCTCCACTGAGTTGTATCAGGTGAATGTTCGTGTTGGTCGTATTGCACGACGACAGGCGACCATGGGTGGTTTTGCTCCTGAGGCTACTCCTTTACCACCTCTTCTAGTGAATTCTGACTATGAGGATGATGATGGCGATGACGATGATGCTTCTAATGATGATGATGATGGAGATGCTAGCTCTACCAATGAGATGTCTACTTGACACTTTACCCTTTGTCACTCGTGACAAAAAGGGGAAGTAGTTTTGGATATGAGAGTAGTCATTCTTAGGGGGAGAGTTAGTATAGGACATTTTTGTTAAGGGGAGTGTTGTTATTGTTTTGAGGGATGTAGTGAGGATATGATGTATCTTTTCTTTTCTTTCTTTTTTAGATACATTGTTTTTGTACATTAGATCTTGTGATCATTTTTACACATACATTGTACTTAGTTCTTTCTATATGTGGATGTATGTTCTTTCACCTACCTTTACATATGTTGTTTCTTTTCTCTCTTTATACACATGCTTCTTTACTTATATGCAATCTATTATTTCTGTTTCACACAAGATGCCTTGATGAGTTTTGTTTAAAGTGTTTCAGAAATACAGGTTGTCAAAGTCAACTTGCCATAAACTCTCTTCTTGCAAAGTTTTTTAAGAGTTTGTGTTATGATAAATTTTATTGTATTCAACAAGTGAGTATGAGTTAAGTGATTTATGATTTCTCTCATATGTTCATTTGTTTGTTGTGATTTTGTCACCGATTGCCAAAGGGGAAGATTGTTAGGACATATGTAGTTCACTTGTTAAGGACATATGTCACTCTTTTATGTAATTGACTAATCCTTTAACAAAACGCAAGTTACTTGTATTTGGGTAGATCTAAGATGTGTTGAAATACTTCAAGAAATTATATTTCAAGATCAAGTGTGGAAGCCTTCAAGTCTGTCCCAGAAAACAAGCTAAAAGTGCAAGGTTACTAAAGCTCGACAGCTAGTATGTGTCGAGGTTTAGAAAGTTGTTCCAGCCCGTAAGCTTGACACGTGCTCGACAGCTTCTCGACAGCTTCTATCTGTCGAGGTTTATAAAAATCAAAATTTCTGATCTGATTTCTTGGGATCCGTGAATGTATTTTGGGGCCTTCTTTTCTTCTAACACTAGACATATAAAATGATTGTTTTAAGGGCCGTCAACAAGTACACAAGTTGCACAAGCATTAAAAAAAATTCTGTTGAAGCAAATTGTGACCGGAGACAAAGTTCTGCCCTTATTCATCTCTTCTGAAGAAATTGTTGTGTATGTGCACCTTTGGGTTTTATGACCAAGCATCTTCTTGATCTTCATCGTGTAGAATGAACTGAAAAACTTTGTAGCCAGCCTCTCTTTCTAGTTGGTGTTGAAGTCGCGTACTAGGATCCGCGCAAATTGGTTAGTCACGAACTTAGGAGCCATGCATCAAAAGGGAAAACTGTCACTACAAAACAAGTCCAATTGGATATTAGGGTAAGAGTTCAATTGTAGGTTGGTAAGGTACTTGGGATTCCTTTACTTGTAACCACTTGTTGTGATAATAATGGAGTTTCGGGAGTGGTGACCTGAAAATCACCAGGTGGGGTTTTTGCTGTTAGGTTTTTCCCATTCATAAACAAATCACCCGTGTCATTTAATTTCCGCTGCATATTTAGTTATTTGGTGATTTGTTTGTTCTACCACGCGTTTGCATGTTAATTAACTTAATTAATATACTTGGCTAAATTAATTGGTTAATTAATCACAATGGGTCATTCAGTTTGTGACCTATCAGGGAGTGTGTGTGGATTTCACAGATCTGAATAAAACTTGCCCAAAGGAGAATAAACCAACCGGTGGATGCAACTGTGGGCCACCCTCAAATGAGCTTCTTAGATGTCTTTCAGGGATACCACCAGATACCACTAGCCCTGAATGATCAGGAAAAGACAGCTTTTGTCACTCCCATTGGAAACTACCACTACAAAGTGATACCCTTTAGTTTGAAAAACGCAGGGTCTACCTATCAAAGGATGATGATTAGAATATTTGAAACACAGTTGGTAAAAGTATTAAGGTCTATATAAACGATATGGTGGTGACGAGTAAGATGGTGTCCGAGCACGTTGGAGACCTCGAGAAAATTTTTAAAATTCTGATGAAACACAAACTGCGACTCAATGCTTTTAAATGTTCTTTTGGGGTCGGATCAAGGAAGTTTTTAGGGTACATGGTTACGCACCGCGGAATTGAAGTTAACCCTGATCAGATTAAGGCAATCAATAGTTTACAACCACCTCGAAATCCCAAGGAAGTCCAGAAGCTAACCGAAATGACTACTGCCTTAAACCGATTTATCTCTCGATCAGTAGATAGATGCAAACCCTTCTTCCTATTGATGAATAAGTGGAAGGGATTTGAGTGGATTGAGGAGTGTGCTTTAGCCTTCCAACAGCTAAAGGATTATCTTTCACGGCCACCTATCATGTCCAGTCCTGAGGCAGATAAGGTCTTATTTGCTTATATTGTTGTGGCCCTCTATACCGCAAGCTTGGTCTTGATACGAGTTGATAGCAACATACAAAGGCCAGTTTATTATGTAAGCAAATCACTACATGATGCCGAGATTTGTTATCTGCCACTAGAGAAAGCCGTTTTAGCGGTGATACATGCTACACGTAAACTCCCCCATTACTTTCAGGCACATACGATAGTTGTCCTAACTCAGCTCCCGCTCAAAGCTCTACTCCGAAATGCTGATTATACAGGGAAGATTGCTAAATGGGGGACAATGTTGGGGGCTTTCAGCATCAAATACATGCCTCGTACCTCTGTCAAGGATCAAGTCCTCGCGGATCTGGTAGTCGAGTTTATTGAATCCCTGTTGGAAGAAGAGGCAGAAACACAACACATGGATGGAAAATCGGTTAGCATGATCTCTCAACAAATCCCCTTATCTTGGAAAGTATACGTTGATGATGCAATAAATCGAAAGGGTTCCAGAGTGGGGCTAGTTCTAGTATCCCCCGAAAAGATCACTATTGAGAAGTCATTAAGGCTAGACTTCTTAACCACAAATAACGAAGCTGAATATGAGGCTCTACTGATGGAAATGGCCATGGTTCAAAGAATGGGCGAAAAGGCAATAGAGATGTTTTTGGACTCAAGATTAGTCGTTGGCCAAGTGAAAGGAGAATTTGAAGTGAGAGATAAAAGAATGCAGGGGCACTTGAGTCAGGTTAGATACCTGCAATCAGGGTTCAAATCTTTCAGCCTGTTGCATATCCCTTGAAGTGGAAACACACATGCTGATTCCCTGGCCACACTTGCAACCTCTTCGGCATAAACCTTACCTCGAGTCATCCTTGTAAAGGATTTGTACAAACCCGCAGAGGTGAGGAGAGAGGTGGTCTATGTTCACCAAGTCAAAGTAGGGCCTAACTGGATGGACCCCGTGGTACTATTCTTAAAGGGGGATATCCTGCCCGAGGAGAAATCGAAAGTAGAGAAGGTACGGAGAAAGGCTCCTCGGTTCTGGCTGTCCGAGGACCAAAAATTATATAAACGCTCTTTTTCTAGACCATACCTGCTCTGAGGCAACGGAATTACTCCTTGAGGAGTTACATGAGGGGATTTGCAGAAATCACACTGGAGGTAGATCTTTGGCGTACAAAGCCATCACTCAAGGTTACTGGTGGTCGAATATGCAAAAGGAGGCACAAGAATATATAAGGAAGTGCGACCAGTGTCAAAGGTTCACACCAAACATACACCAACCGGGAGGAGTCCTTAATCCTCTGTCCAGCCCTTAGCCATTCGCTCAATAGGGCTTAGACATTGTAGGCCCTTTTCCCAAGGCAGTAGGGAACAAGAGGTATCTACTGGTCAACGCAGACTACTTCACTAAGTGGGTTGAAGCCGAGCCCTTGGCGAACATCAGGGACTTGGATGCCAAGAAATTTGTATGGAAAAACATTGTCACACGATTCAGGGTCCCTCGTACCCTCATCTCAGATAATGGCCTCCAATTTGATAGCAAGTCTTTCAAGAGATACTGTTGTGACCTAGGAATCACGAATAGATATTCTACCCCAGCCTATCCCCAAGGGAATGGACAAGCCAAGACTGTTAACAAGGTCATAGTAAGCAAACTCAAGAAGAGGTTGGACAATGCGAAGGGAAAGTGGGTGGATGAACTGCCACATGTCCTTTAGACGTACCGAACCACACCTCGCAGGTCAACAGAGGAGACCCCCTTCTTAATGACTTATGGAGCCGAAGCTGTTATCCCTCTAGAGACTGGCTTCCCGACGCTGAGAACAATTTCTTTTGATCCGAGCAATAACAACGAGCTACTAAAGAAAAGCTTAGACTTGATTGAGAAGAGAAGAGAAATACGTTGGTCTAATTGGCATATTACCAACACAAACTCAAGCAAGGTTATGATGTCAATGTGAAGCTGAGACCGTTAGCACCTGGTGACTTGGTGTTGAGAAAGGTTCTAGGTACCGCGAAGAACCCAACATGGGAAAAGCTGGAGCCCAACTGGGAGAGGCCATATCGCATCACCTCAGTGGTTGGTATAGAAGCTTATTTTCTTGAAGACCTAGATGAATGTGTAATAGCACGACCTTAGAATGTAAACAACCTGAAAATGTATTATTATTAATGAAAGTTTCCTTTGTCATATGCTCATTTACTGTGTGAGTACATCGTACTTCTCATTATCATCTTTATAAGTGTTTAAACAGAACCTTAGTCATGCCTAGGTCCTCGAACTAGATGCTTTAGGGAAATTAACACTCTATGACATCTTTAAAAGTGTTTAAATAGAACTTTAGTCATGCCTGGGTCCTCAGACCAGATGCTTTGGGAGAAATTAACACTATATAACATCTTTAAAAGTGTTTGAACAGAACCTTAGTCATGTCTAGGTCCTCGAATCAAATACTTTGGGGAAATTAACACTCTATGACATCTTTATAAGTGTTTAAACAGAACCTTAATCATGCCTAGGTCCTCGGACCAGATACTTTAGAGAAGTTAACACTCTATGATATCTTTATAATATTTAAACAGAACCTTAGTCATGTCTGAGTCCTCAAACCAGATGTTTTGGGAAAATTAACACTCTATGACATCTTTATAAGTGTTTAAACAGAACTTTAGTCATGCCTAGGTCCTTGGACCAGATGTTTTGGGGAAATTAACACTCTATGACATCTTTATAGGTGTTTAAACAGAACCTTAGTCATGCCCAGGTCCTCAGATCAGATGCTTTGGGAAAATTAACACTCTATGACATTTTTCTAAGTAATCAAACAGAACCTTAGTCATGCCTAGGTCCTCGGACCAGATACTTTAGAGAAATTAACACTCTATGACATCTTTATAAGTATTTAAACAGAACCTTAGTCATGTCTGAGTCCTCAAACCAGATGTTTTGGGAAAATTAACACTCTATGACATCTTTATAAGTGTTTGAACGGAACCTTAGTCATGCTTAGGTTCTCGGACCAGATAAATTGGGAAAATTAACACTCTATGACATCTTTATAAGTGTTTAAACAGAACCTTAGTCATGCCTATGTCCTCAGACTAGATGCTTTGGGGAAAATTAACACTCTATGAAATTTTTATAAGTGTTTAAACAGAACCTTAGTCATGCTTGGGTCCTCAGACCAGATGCTTTGGGAAAATTAATACTCTATGACATCTTTATAAGTGTTTAAATAGAACCTTAGTCATGCCTAGGTCTTCGGACCAAATACTTTAGAGAAATTAACACTCTATGACATCTTTATAAGTATTTAAACAGAACCTTAGTCATGTCTGAGTCCTCAAACCAGATGTTTTGGGGAAATTAACACTCTATGACATCTTTATAAGTGTTTAAACAGAACCTTAGTCATGCCTAGGTCCTTTGACCAGATGTTTTGGAGAAATTAACACTCTATGACATCTTTATAGGTGTTTAAACAGAACCTTAGTCATGCCTGGGTCCTCAGAGCAGATGCTTAGGGGAAATTAACACTCTATGACATTTTTCTGAGTGATCAAACAAAACCTTAGTCATGCCTAGGTACTCGAACCAGATACTTTAGAGAAATTAACACTCTATGACATCTTTATAAGTATTTAAACAGAACCTTAGTCATGTCTGAGTCCTCAAACTAGATGTTTTGGAAAAATTAACACTCTATGACATCTTTATAAGTGTTTGAATGGAACCTTAGTCATGCTTGGGTCCTCGGACCAGATGCTTTGGGAAAATTAACACTCTATAACATCTTTATAAGTGTTTAAACAGAACCTTAGTCATGCATGTGTCCTCAGACTAGATGCTTTGGGGAAAATTAACACTCTATGAAATTTTTATAAGTGTTTAAACAGAACCTTAGTCATGCTTGGGTCCTCGGACCAGATGCTTTGAGGAAATTAACACTCTATGACATCTTTGTAGGTATTTAAACAGAACCTTAGTCATTCCTGGGTCTTCGGACCAAATGCTTTAGGGAAATTAACACTCTATGACATCTTTCTAAGTGATCAAACAGAACCTTAGACATGACTGGCTCCTCAAACCACATGCTTTGGGGAAATTAACATTCTGTGATATTTGTTTGTTTTTCACTATATGTTAAAACAGATCCAAGATTATAACTGGCTTCTCGGATTTTTAGCTTTGAGTAAGTGAAAGTCCTTAATTATTTATCCAAGTGTTGGGCAGAATGAAGAATATCTTGCCTTTTTATTTTTTACAAAGTATGTATCTATCTACACTAGATTCAGCCTTCATTGCAGGAAGTTCAATTCTTAATACAAATATGCGTTATACCCCTTTATTACTGATACTTGATCAAACTACTCAAATTATGGGCAATATGTTATTGTTAGTTTTCATTAAAGACAAGCAGCAACAGTTCAATGCTACTTATAACGATAATAAGCTTCGAAGCACATAAAAGTAAAGATACGAAAGGTAAAAAGAAAAACATTTTCATTAAACAAAAAAGGGAATACATTATGTTTGATGGCAGAACATCATTACAAAAGAGTTACACACAAAGAAAACTATAAAAGAAAATACTATACTTAAGCCTTTGCTTGTAGAAGGTCCTTCTTGGGATCAGCCTTCTTGGATCGGAAATCCCCAGCCTGAGACTTAAGCTCCGCATCCTTGTCCTGGGAGACCATATCCCTAATGGTAAAGGCATCCTCGAAGGGATTGGCCTTCATCAGTGGCTAAGCCTCCTTACCCACTACAGCCCCTTCAGAAACTTCAGCACCAAGAGGGAGAGCTTAGGTGGTAGGGAGCTACTTAGGAGGAAGGGTCATACCCAAAATTTCTCGAATATCCTCCGGGAAGAAGATGTTCTCGGCCTTCCTCAATTCGGAGTCTGTAAGGACTCCCGCCTAGTCAAGCGCTACTGCCCATGACTCGATGCAGTAGTCTCTACATGCTCTGGCCACCTCTTCTGCCAGCCGAGTCTCCATGTCCCGCACCCCACGTTCATAGGATGCCTTCACTGCGGCCTCAGCGGCTTCCCTGGCCACCCGGGCTACATCCTTGGCCTTCTGCAGCTCGGCCTTGAGATCTAGAACTTGCTGTTTTTGGGTGGCTAACTCAAGTTCCGTCGTGTAGAGCAGCTTACCCTGGTCTTTGGCTTGGGCCATAGCATTTTTTAGACTAGCTAGATCACTCAAACGTTCCCTTTTGGCGATGGTCAGCTTATTGCCCAACTCTATGTGCTCCTCTTTTAGGGCTCCCAGAGCCTTCTCAACCTCAAAACGGGAGTGGGCCTCAGCCTTAACCTCGTCATGAGCGTTCCTGACCCACTCCTCAGCTACATAAATTTTCTGGGTAATCTGCATAAAAGTAACAAAGGGGTCATAAAAATAATAATAAAAAGGGATAATTACACTTTACCCACCTATGGTTTGCCTCTAATTTGATTTGCCTACCCGTGGTTTAAATTTTGATACTTTACACAACTGTGATTCTCAAAGTTATTGTGCCGTAACCCACCTCTCCCTCACCGTTACTCTAACACATATTATGTAAAAAACAAAAGTCCAAATAGATGAAAACACTCTCACTCAAATCTTAAACATGAAGAACACGAAGAAAATACCCAAAATTTGAAACTTGAGTTGGCTCACTAAACACAGAACATGAAGATTAACCAAAAACTAAACCCAGATTTTTCTGTTTTTCATGTTCAAACTAATTGTACCCAAACTAAACCCACAATGATGTTCTGGGTTTAGTGAGTCTAAAGAAAAGTAGAAGAACATACCCAAAAACTAAACCCAGATCTTTTTTTCAGTCGCAGTAGGAGTTTTTTCTTAAAGCTCCAAAACGATGTCGTCGGACAAAGAAAGGGAGGAGAAGGAGTTGGATCTCACTTCCCCTGAAGTCGTCACCAAATACAGAAGCTCTGCCGAGATCATTAATAGTACATATATATGTGTTCACACACGCACACAAAAAATCTTAATTTTTGATGTTGTTTATTTGATTTTAGCTTTGTATTGATTAAGATATTGTGAATTTTCTGCAGAGGCTTTGCAATTAGTTGTATTTGAATGAAAACCAAAGGCTAAGATTGTAGATGTTTGCGAGATTGGTGACTCTTTCATTAGAGAGTGAGCTTTTATTTTTTTATTTATTTTTTCAAATTTTGTACTGAGATATTGTTATTGTGCTTAGTTTTATTTTGTTTAGTTTGTAATGATTTTATCGGTTTTTTTTTTTATGTATAAAAATTAAGGCAAACTGGCAATATGTACAAGAATGTTAAGAAGAAGATTGAAAGGGGTGTTGTGTTCCTAACTTGCATTTTTGTAAACAACATTGTGTGCCATTTCTCTCCGCTCGTGAGCAATGAGACCGTGATGGAAGCCGGTGTTGTCTTGAAAATGTGAGCTTTCTTGAATTTCTATTTTGGGTTTTTAATTTTTATGGACAATTTAAAAGTGGGGTTCAATTGGAGTGAGAGTGTTCTGATCTGTATGTTCTGTTCTGGGTTTAGTGAGCCAACTCAAGTTTCAAAATTTGGGTATGTTATTCATGTTTAAGATTTGAGTGAGAGTGTTTTGATCTGTTTGGACTTTTGTTTTTTACATAATATGTGTTAGAGTAACGGTGAGGGAGAGATGGGTTACGGCACAGTAACGGTGAGAATAACAGATGAATAAAGTGTCAAAATTTAAACCACGGGTAGGCAAATCAAATTAGAGGCAAACCACAGGTGGGTAAAGTGTAATTATCCCTAATAATAATAAAAATATATATATACATATACGAATAAATGTGCATCTTAGTGTTTAACAAAAAAGGATGTTCATTGACCTAACATTGCAAGGTCCCTCTTCAATGACATGAAAAGGTCTGGTTGCCTGGTACTTTGGAGGCCATCCATGTCTCTGGGGAGGAGAAGAGGCTACTCTAAGGCCTCGGCGAGGTGGGTGGCGTGCCCCCTTTGAGACTCCCAGATCATGGCATCCCAAGGAATGGGAGCACCCTCCAACTCTAGCCGAGGGGCCCAAGTCAGTGACCCTCGGCACACTTCAGCACCACTAGACTCCTTACCACTCTCTGCAGAAGGAGCCCTTTTATCTTTAACGTTTTTAGGTTGTTTTGCCTTTTTCGGAGGAATCAACTCCCCCTCCTCCGCTTCCTATACTTTTCTTTTCTTTTTTAAATTGGGATTAGGGAGCAGTCCCACCGAGGTCACAAAGGGAGGAAGAGGGGGAAGATTCGAAGGAACTTGGGTCTTGGGGACTTCTTTCAAAGCTGACCCCTTATTCCTGTTGGCCAGTAGACCTTTTAAGCTGGACCTTTGCTTCAAGTCCATACCTTCTTCTTCGTCTTTTGAACTAGTATCAACCCGAGCAACTATTAACCTCGGAGAATGGGCAACAGAAAATCTATCAAGATCGGCCTCAAAGTCCGAGAGCTCTACCGGCTTTTCTGGCACTTCACATTCCTCCTCAAGGTGGAATTGGTCAATCTCAGTCTCGAGGGATAAGTGTGTAGAAGTTTTCCCCTCTCTCAGAGTGGCTACTTCCTAAGGGATGAGCTGAATGGGCAGCTCAACGGGCGGAAGGTCTCTCCGAGCCAAAAACCCTAGCTTAAATATGTCTATGCATGCTAATCTAGGGTCACCAGACCTTATTGCCTGGCCTACGTCCTGAAATATGCGAGACAAAGGCTCGTAATCCAAAATTAAGTGAGCGGCCCGTAGTTGTCCTTCTTCGCTTATGAACAGTTTGTTGAGACCTAAAGCGTTAACTAAGCTGAGCCTCGGAGCATTATGGGTTTTATCTGCAAAAAACATCCGAGGAGGAAGTTGTGGCTAAATCAATGAAAACTATTATCTGAGAAGGCAAAATGTTAAGGCAGAGTTAAAAATAAAAAATAAAAAAAATAAAAGAGAGAAAAACTAAAAAGGCTAAAGTCCTTGCTAATGGACCTAATCCTAGGGTACCCCACTTGGTTTTCCCACCCGAACTAGGCAGTGAAGACCATCGTGCCACTCCCGAGAGATGACCAAATAGTCATCCTTCAAGCCCTTGTTGGACTTAGGAAGGCAAGATATCAATCTAACAACATAGGATCAGGACTTGAGGTAATATCCTGTGCCGGCAAGGGAATGGCACTGGTACATATGAACGACGTCGTGCCATGTGAGCCTTAAGTTCATCTGATCATTCAAAGTATCTACGCTTCCTAGGACTCTAAACAAGTTGGGGCGCACTGATAGGGACACAACTTGTGATTGAGCAGGTAGTCTCTGGTTATCCTACCCATGGGAAATGTCATTCCTCCCTTTATAAAAGCGATCATAGGAACGACAACTACACCTTCCCCTTTATCTGTAAGTACTTGGTCTGGGGTACAACATTGTAGGCCTACTCCCTATGGGATATGGTATTTGGCCCTAAAACCTTCCATACCGGCCGGAGAGTCTACTAAGTACTTGAATCTACCCATCTAAGCAAATAGAGATGATGCGAAGGAAGTTTTCTAAAAAAGAAAGAAGGTTGAGGAGGTTGGTCGAGGAGAAAAAGAAAGTTTATAGAGATAGATACTTACGAAAGCGAGTATATTAAACCCTGAACCTTTAGAAAATTTTTTTGGAAATTTCTTAAGAAAAGAATTAGGGAAACTTAGGCGTGTAGGGAGTTTAGTGAGTTGGAGTGCTTGAGATCTCTAGAGAGCTTGAGAATTCGTAAAATGAGGGGAAAATGATTTCCTTCAAGGCTTTATATAGAGGGTGAAAATGAGTGGGAGTTATCCCGCTCAATATTCCGAGAGAAAGATCAACCGTTGGATCTGCGCCTCACCATTAGATTTGGGGAACAAAGCACTGCCTAGAGCAGTTAATGGCGCCCCACGGGCTTCAAAGCGTCAGTGGCAATTATGGGGCGCGTGAAACGGCACTCCCGCATGTGTGAATCGAGGAATCAGTTGGTGTTAATTCTTAAAAAATCAAAACCCCAATTTTCTCCTCGGATGAGAAGAAGAAATTGGAATTTTGAGGGGCTATTGTAGGGGTAAAGGCCTAAATCCGATATTGGGCTTTGGGCCTTGGTTGAGAACACGGGTGATCTGAGGACAATTAAATAGTAGCAAATGGTTTAAGCTCATAGTTTCTTGAGCATGATATTAATGGGAAGGTGGTTCGAGGAGGAATACCTCCTCGAATAGGCTAAACACGAATCTGATGTAGATCCTAATGATCAAGACGACCTTTTAGAAAACTCCAGTGGCAGGGACGTACTTCTTAAGTGTACCAGAAAGTAGAAGCTAGGAGATATCTAGGGAAAAGCTGTTGCCACCGCATTGAATGCCCTGCAACTAAATTTCTGACCGCATTTATGTAGAGAAGACCCCTGAACAGTGCTGCCTTGACTACCACAACTCACAGAAAACCAAAAATGGTGTTTGATGGGACAGACACTCAAGTAGTGTCTTGGATGATCAACAAATAGAAGGCCAAGATCATTAAGAGGGAGATATATAATGTAAGAGACCCCTGAAGGAAAAGGGATCGGAAAATCGAGAAAAAAACACTGTAGTAATCTAGAACCAGACTTGTAATCAAACTTCAAAATCAATACACAAGAATCAGTCTCCTAGGACTTCGCCGAGGACATTTTCCTTAGTGAAAGTTTGTTATTTTCCTTTTTTGTCATCAATATCTGTTTATTTGTTGCTTAATTCATTAAAGCCCAGTTTTCCAACACATTCTCTACAAATTTATTGTTTTGGGTTTTTTGGGCCTAAGTTCATATACTTTTTGGGCTAGGAGTTCAAATCAAGTCCTTACAAAAACTTATACAATTTAATATGAAAGATAGTATCTAAATAAAACATATGAAATTATAGAAATTAAAAAGAAGAAATTAGACTAAGAAATTCTCAATAATTTTAGTTTAGTTATCTCTTACCAAATATGAAAAATTTGCTCAAATTTTCAAGTGAATAGTAAACACACAATTATGTACGACCTTGTCTGTATGTGTATGTGTTTATGTGTGTGTACGCGCGTGTGATTTGAATTTTATATAATTTTATTTTGGTCTTAGAGGTTAGCCCCCCAAGTTAAGAATTTTAGCTCCGTACCTGCATCTTCCTTTTGCCTTTGCTTTTATTTTCAACTATTTGGTTTATTTTCAAAAAGCCTTAGAAAGGATATTATAGCATTGTAGAATATTTTTATTTTTTAAAAGACAAACAAATTCTGGCACATTTGTTAAAGGGTGTTGTGATAATATATATATATCAAATTATTTAAGCTTGCAGAATTTTTTCTTCTTGATCCCATTAAGAGAATTAGAAATATTTTCAATGAGTTAGGCCATTGGATGAACGAGGGGTGAGAAAGTAAGGTTTTTTTTTTTTTTTTTAACAAACACACACAGGAGAGAGGAGAGAGAAAGTAAGTTTTGAGTCTTGATGGAGTACTTAATAAATAAATGAACACGGGTACAAATTTTTTAGAGAAAGGGGAAGATTGTTGGGTACAAGTGGTATTGAACAAGAAAAATATAGTTCACCTATGGATACAACCATTGTTACTCCCGATTTTATAATTTATTAACTTGTGAGATTGTACGTGTGTAGCATAAAGTGGTGGGTCACACAAGACAGAAAATTTTGACCATTCACAATCATACAAATCAACAAATTATAAAATTAGGTATGAGATTAGTTATATCACTAAAATTATTCATAAAAACAAAATCATTTGGATCACAAATTCAAAAATCAAATAATGTGATTGGAATCAAACTACTTTATTGCAATTTACATTATATATACCCACAAAATTTCTTAGTGGGAGAAGAAACAACTCACAACTCAAGTAAGGACTACCCTAAACTATTCAAAGCACCAAAAATTAACACGTGTTTCAGATGCATATAGGATAGAGCTCCAAGCTTGGTTGATGAGTTTTGGGTGATGAGTGATGGGATATCACTCACTCACCATCCAAACATGGCCTAAAACATTCACTTAGAAAGTTTGTGCATTGTAACATATGGATGAAAGTACTGACTGTTATGAGAGTATTGTTGCAATGATGGGACTTTTTATGTGAGTGCGTTTATTTCACAACTACAACTAGATGACATGAATAATATTATTGCCATATTACAATGACTACCACTTATTATTTAAGTGGCATGTGGTTCATAGGATGTATTCTAATAATCAATTATTTTGTAGTTATATTTTTTATTTAATATTATGATTGATAAATAAATACTCGTCCTATTAAGATTGGGATGGAAAAAAGTCACATCAAATAACTACAAATTACTTTTTCAAAAAAAAAAAAAAAAAACTACAAATTACTAACTCCTTAATGGAAGGAATTTATAGAAGACCTGACATTAAAATGGAGAGAGGTCCCTAGCCTAGCCATCAAATAAGCTAGTGTTTCAACTAAAAGCGTTTCATACAGGTAGGTGATAGGTAAGAGGAATTCTCTCTAAATTTGGGTTTTCTCTCTAACAATTAACTTGAACAATTATGGCAAGCAGTATGGATAATGAAATGTGATTGAACACAGAGAAAAAAAATATTCAACTAGAATTTTGAAAAAGACCAATGTGAAGTTTCAAGATATTTTAGAAGACCAAAAACAACAAATGTCATGAAGTTCCAACATGGTCAAGTTTGAAAATAAGACTACTAAGAAAGACTCATTTAATTTATTTATTTGATATACTTTAAATTTATGTCTTTTAAAAACTTTACAATCAAAAGCCTTGTACAAAAAAATTTGGTGTAAGCCTTGTGAGTTGTGTGAGCTTTCTTATGAAAGAGGGAGGGATCTTCTAGTTGGTGAGAGTGATTCTCCACCTTAAGTAGACTTGTAGGGAGGCTGAGTGGGCCATCTTTTTTTATAAATGAGTGATTTCTCAAGTTCATCATGTTTCCTTGTATATTTTTCTCTCGATTACCATCCATAAAATTTCGTATTTTATTTGCTCCATTTTCTTCATGCATCAAAACAATCATGCATGGTTGAAGATGTACGTTGGGATCGTTCTATATAAACTTTGTTACAACCTATCCAGGCTTTGCCTGTTGCAGTTGAAGCTTGAAGGTGTTTCCTATAATATATTAACCATGGCTTTCTTATAATTATTATCATGAAATATATATGGTCTGCGTGCTAGCTCATTTTCTTTTTCGTTTTTTTCCTCTATATCCAAGTTTATGCCCGAGATAACAAAGAATTCTTAGATTAAAAGTATTATTCTATGATGATTTAAGTTCCAATCTGGATTTTATTGCACTACCACTCAATTGTGTCACATTTGTATTTTCACCTTGACCATGTTATGTCTTGATGAACCACATTTTGGGTGTCAATATTAAGAGTATGTAGTTAAATAATTAAATTTACTATATTATAAAATTTTAAGTTTTTGGAATAATTGGTAATTTAATAGTCAAGATTCAATTTATAATTTGAATTTTTTTTAGTATAATTTGATCACTTTAATTTGTGTTTGGATTAACATTTTTTTTCTATATTTAGACATTTATTTGTTTGTGTGCACTCATTTAATTTTTTTTTTTTCCGAATAATTGTATATTTATCAATTTTTACTCAAGCTCAACTTTAAGAAGAAGCAAAAGAATACAGAATTACAGACTATCAAATGTAAATGAAATTGTTGAGGGGTAACTATTATGGTAGTTGAGGTAAATATCAAACGCTTCCCATTAATTGACACAAACAGCCATTGCAATGATTACAGATGAGTTCTTCTTCTTTTCTCTCTCTTTCTCAAAAAAAAAAATTCATCAAAAAAAAAAAAAAATTCATCAAAAAAAAATTATCACAAAAAAAAAATTATCAAAAAAAAAAAAAGTGAAAGCCCTTTGTTATCTAAATAAATCACACAGCAAAAAAGATGATAATTATTAAGTTAAAAGGGGACAATAGAACACGACCACTCAAAAAAAAAACTGTGAGAATTCCGAACCAATGGTTGGTCAGTCAAGTCAACACTTTGGAAGATCTGATGGTGGTGGTGGTAACTTCTGATTCGGTTCTGGTCCATCCAAGACAACCCACGCCATCCTCAGCCCCCAGCTCGTGTGGACATCTAAGTGGCAATGCATAAGCCACACCCCTGTTCACATGTCAATAAAAAAAAGTACTAATTAAAGGTGCATCCAACAATATTTAGCACAATAAATTCTAGAGTCCCCATAATATATATATATATATATATATATATATATTCTAGAGTCACCGAACCACACACTCTTTTCATAAATATGTAAATGTTTTGAACCATCTCGTTCAAATAAAATCATTAGTGCTTTCTCAAAAATAAAAATAAAAATCATTAGTATAAATGTTTTTAATTATCACTTTCACATAAAATCATTTTTTTTTTTCCATTATTCATAGTTGCGCGTGTCGGAGTTGTGATACAAAAGTTGTGTCCATAAACTCAAAATTTCCCCAATTTTTTTTACAACTGCAACAAGGTAAGTTATGAATGATAAATAACAAAATAATATTAGTCGTAGGTTCTAATTAGAACCAATAAAAATTTACTAACTCAATTATTATGAAAATATTGTATCTTTAATATTACTTTATTTAATAACATCAATTGGTCTAAACACACGAGCTATACACACACATAAATAAATAAATAAATAACATGATGTGATTAATACATTAAAAAATTGTACTAATAATGGGTCCATTAAAAAGAATGTTACCCCAATTATAAATTTTCACCTGAACATATTTAATACAATGTTTTGTCCATAACATTGCTCTTCAGAATACATATTCGATTTGGAATGAAATTAGAGAGAGAACCAATTTTACAACATGCACTTTACAAATTTTATGTCATCCATCACTTAAAAAAAGTAATTAAGATATTTAATTATCTTATTACAAATGACACCAATCATATTTATTGTCACATAGATTATAATAAAATTATTAATAATTTTAGTATTTTCCTTTGTTTGAAATACAAACATGTGACATAGGGCAAAAAATTTCGAGAATATATTTTTAATTAAATAATTCAAATAAAAAAATTGTTTGAATAAAATTCTCAAATATATTTTAAACATTATTATTATGTGGATTTAAAATAATATAAGTTGTAATTGTTTTTATTGGAACAAAATCTCCAAAGATTCAATTAAGCAATTTACATTATTAGAATACTATAATGATCCCATATATACCATAAAGCATGGATTTTTATATACTACCATGGATTATCAGCTTGTGACCTTGGTTTTAAAACCTATCATATTAGACTTATTGTCTTATATTAATGTACTAAATTACTACATGTACGTATGAATGGAAATTAAAGATGTAGCTATTGAAGACTTTGTGTTATGAACATAATTAGTTAAATTATAACTACATTACTAATTTTTTTTGGTAAGATTTATTATTATTGTTACTATCTTCATCTTTCAATGTCTACCAACAATTTTTCTTCAATCTGTTATGATCCAAGAACACATCAACACACACCTGGATTGTCTGATAGGAAACGAATAGCCAGCCAGCCACCGGCCGGAACACCAGCCGTGTTCCTCTCGACCGGGTCCACCAGATTGAACTTAGCAGGGTCCTTATTCGGATCATAGTTTCCAAAACCTTGTCCCACAACAAAGAAATTAAAACCATGTAGATGGAGAGGGTGGCTCTCAGCACCAAGAATACTAGTGTCCTGCAATACCAACTCCACACTCGTGTTGAATCTCAGCACCACAGCACGCGTGCCATTGCTCACGTGTGTGTTATTTGGTGGTGTACCTGTGTAATTAAACTGCACTAATGGCTGTGTTGGAAAATCAGTGGTATACACCCCATTGGATTTTCCAAAAAAGTGGGCTTGGAGTAAAGCAATTGATGGGAGAGCAAAGGACACGTTGTTAATCGAAGCAGCAAATTTTGAGCCATTAGGTCCTTGACATGTTGTGTTTTGAGGACATGGGTTACTCCCAAGTCCCACAGTGAAGAAAAATTTCCTGTCCACGGTTTGAGGAACATTGGCAGGGAATTTAGCATTGGCTAAGCTCCGGAATTTTCCAGTGAAATTTGCTACAAAGTTTGTGGCATTGAATAATGGGAGGGTTGGTTTGAAAAGAGTAAGGTTTTTTGAGGCAGAGTAATGAGATGGGTGCTTGTATTCAAGAATACCTGCAACTGTGGAGTTGTCAAAACTGCCACTGCCTGTGAAATAGGGACTAGCGGCCATGAAGAAACTGGCATTGGGGAAACTGGGTTTCGTTTTGAGAAGAACGTTTAAGGTTTGGCCTGGAGCGATGAGAAGGGTGTCTGTTTCGAAAGGTTTAAGGTAAATAGCATCGGTTTCAACTACGATGAGGGTGTGGTTGGCTATGCTAAAGAAGAGCTCGTCGTTGAGTGCAGCGTTGATCAAACGGAGGAGATATGTCTTTCCTGGCTTCACCTTTAGCTTGTATGTGTCTACAAAACTCACAAGACAAAATTAAGTGAAATATCAATATCTTGCGGAAAAATATATACTGCGTTCCTAATTTTACACGCAATATCCAAGTTTAAAACTTGAAATATATAAGTGATGTATATTAAAAAATGTGTTAGAATCATATCTTGCATGGTTTAGCTTATTTTGACTTTTATTTCCACTTTTAAAGTTGCTTGCAGTTGTACCTTTAGAAGAGCAGTTGTACAAGGGACCCGGAAGACCATTGATAGTGTATGCATCTGAAACGTTGGGACCTGCTCCTGTCTGAAGAGCCTGGCTAATCACAGCCTCTGGGTCTACGTTAAACCACTCTCCTGTAATCCCAAAACCATGCAAACAATAATGTTTAAAAGAAAATTACCAAATAAAATTTACTTCAAATTAATTACAAAAAAAATCTTTAGGCCTGTGTTTCATATGCTAGCTAGTTACCAAAAATAATGGGAATTTCCTTGTGTGGTTTCTCGTATGGGTAAGATTCATTGCGCTTTGGAAGAATAATGATGGGTCCATAAAGTGTGGATCTTAGCCATGAGATGTGAGCATGCCATAAAAGAGTTCCTCTTTGACCAGTGATGGTGAAGTTGTATGTGTATGCCTGGCCAGTTTGTATAGGGCACTGAGTAACATAAGCTGGTCCATCAGCCCACGCACTCCCAAGCTGCCTAACCCCATGCCTGCACTCTCATACAAAATAAACACAGTCAATGAAAATTAGTATACACATATATAATTATGTAGTAACTCGTCGTGCTCAACATTATTAACTTGTTATTTTTGTGTACATACCAATGAATGGTAACATTGTTTGTAACATGATTAACCAATTTAACAATGACTTGATCGCCTTCCCTTGCCACCAATGGAGGCCCTGGGAACTGACCGTTAACACTGAGAATGCTTCTCGTATGACACAATCTGGTCACATTGTGGTAATCGACCTTCATTTAAGGAAAAGTTACAAAATTAGAACAGGAAAAATTAATTTAACTAGAGAAAACTTAAATACATGTTTCGTTAGTTATGTACATTGAATGTGTAGTGCCTCGTTATTCCTACAGCAAATTCTGGCGATAATGATAGTACACATAAACCAAAGAGCAAAGCTCCCATTGAAGCAAATGAAGGAACATTGGGGCAACTCATCTCTCTCTCTTGTCTATTTTTCTATTTGCACATAAGATATAGGGGTTGAGCTCAGAGCCAAGGGGTGTAGAGAATTAGGTCCTGTGAGCCTCATTATATAGAGGAAATTAGGTAGCTAATAAAGCAGAAAGAATATTCATCAGGTTTCAAACATCAGATGTTCACCTTGTCTACCCCAGTTAGCTGTTGGTCCGGCTGAATTTTAGAGTGCTGATAAAGTAACACTTTTCCTATACCATCTAATTTAAGGTTAAATTTGATTACCACAACGACCTTTACCTTATAGCGCATTGGCTGAATTTGATTACAAAATGATATTAGATAATTCAGGATTATAAAATTGCTTAATTATGGTTAAAAAGTCAATTAGTCCAGCACCACTACAAAATCATTACCGGCCTTCTAGATGTCCTGTTTTTGTTGAGTCTGAAGCATTCCAGAGATTTAATGACATTTTTTTTTATAATCCAGAGATTTAATGACACATAAGTATTAGGTAGTCGAGATAATTGGTCATTAAGAAAATTTAGGACACATTTTTACCACAATTTTGTCACAACTGTGATGTGATAGACCGTGAGTGATGAAGAAAAAATTGTGATTTATGTAAAAATAATAGGCAATTGCTCACGGTCTATCACATTAAAATTGTGACAAAAATATTTGTGATCCTAGAACCACGGTTACACCTCCATTTTCTTTATTTTTGTTTCTATATAGCATTGTTGATTGTAGTTGTACCAGAGAAATGTCTTTACTAGGCAACAACTTTGCACTCTGTTGTAAAGGGATCATAGAGAGATGACACGAACCTAGAAAATGTCTCTTCAACAAATTGAAATCTCCTACTTAAAAAAAAAAATTAGTTTCCCATAAGACAAAGTCATCCAAGACAGATAACTCACTTCACAATACTTTTTTTGTACTCATGGATAATGCTAATTAAATTTTGAAAAGCTTATTGGGTTGATGTTTCAATAACAATAAATTTAATACTTTAATAAAAGCTTTCTTCCACTAGTGACTAGATTTATAATTGTCCTCGAATGAGACTTGTGCCTATATACTTTATTACCATCATCATGTTAGGGTTCTATTAATGTCCATATATGAGCAAAGAGAAGTTCAGAAGTTAATACACAATAAATCCATGAAGAGGAAAGTATCAGTACAAATCATTGGAGGCAACGTCGAGATCACGTGAGAATTGGTGACTTCGTCGCAAGGATCAAAACTCATGCCACGGCCTCCGATGCTTTTCTAGCAAATTTCTTCATTTAGGCACTTAGTTAATCATTTTTGCTATTTATAGCAATTTTTCTTCTCGTTCTATCTTTTAAATTTAAAGGTGAAATAATGTCTCCTCTGTTTTGGGACGTCTCCTAAACACTACAGGATTTGATTTTGTAATTTTCTCAAATTTGCATTTTTGGCAATTTTTCCTATTTGTTAGTTTAATTTCATGCTTAACACGAATTAGGGTATTTAGTGTTTCCTAGCCGCCTTTAGAATGTGTTTGGTAGCCCTAGGGTTCCTTTCCTATTTAAGAGTAATATAGCCTCCAAGCCAATTCAATTTTCTCATTAATAAAATTTCATAGAGTTTTTTCTTCTTTAGAGTTTTTGGTGAATTCCAAAGTTCTCCTTATAAATTCAAGAGTAATCATCTTGCGGTAGACATGTTTTCTTTCTTGTGGTTATTCATCTGCATCAATATATAACTCAGAACTAGATGCAATGCCGGCTTAACACTAAATACAATTGATGCAATCACCTAAGGCTCCAAGTATAAAAAAGGCCCTAAATTTTAATTTAATTAAGCCAAATATTCTTCTAAGAAAAGCCCAAATATTAGTCAATAAATAAAACAATATTTTTTATCAAATGAAAAACAAGATAAAAAGAGATAAAAATTGCTACTTTCACAAAAATTTTCACAATACTTGTACAACAAATCTTAAGTAGTAGGTTGTTACAAGCTATTATTGATGACAATATTATAATTTTAGTGATGAGTTCTATTGTAAATGTAGCACTTCTCAAAAAAAAAAAAAAATCACAACAATTTTCACAATAGTTGAGTTGGCAAATTTTTACTAGTTCTCACCTAAGTCCACCACTAACATCACTCTTTTACTTACCACTATTATTCTATCATATCAACAGGTTTGAAAATTTTTGTCAAATTTTTTGTGTTTATAGACTTTCTATAAAAAAAATAAAAATAAAAAAAAAATCTAAATGGTTTATGTTAATTAGTAATAATTTTGCTTCTAAAACAAGATAATAAAATTTAATTTTTTTTAAGCCATATTTAAATATATAAAATGCCTCAATTTCATTTTTCACCTTAAGCCCCCAAATATATCAACTCACCCCTTATTGGATGTGATAAATTTACTCAATTTTCACCGGTCCTCCAAACTAAACTACAAGGACAATCATTAAATTGTTGCATCTTTAGGCCAAATTTTCCTATCAACCTCTCTTTAAATGGGGCAAAATAAAAAATAATGCCTTGTCTTCAATTGTATTGAAATTTCTATTGACTCATCGCATAGGAGATTGTAGCTTATAATAGGAGCCGGGTAGTTGTAACGACTAGTGCCCCTCTTACCGTATTCTCAAGGTACGAGTACTTTCTAGCTACTTTCTTCATCACTTCCCTTCGTTTAAAATCCATGGGTCAAAACGGGCCCTATCTCGAACTATTTTTTTGTCTTTAAAACTAAGGAACATATTGCTAGCTAGAATTTTCACCATATAATATGAGTTTCAACGAAGCAAACACAACCTTCAGGTTCAAGACCACTGTTAGTCAATTCAATCTATATATACATAAAACTTGCAATATTGGAAATAACATAATAAGAAGATCATATATTGTTTATTGGTCTTTTCCTCTATGTGATCCTGAGATTGAATGGAACGTGTGAAAGATTGCGTGTAAGGTTGAATTCAAACTTGAGATTAGATGTTGAAATTTGAAGACAGCCGTTGGATATGTTGCTCTCGAGTCGGTGAAATTCATTTCTATTATGTACCGTGTAAAAAGAATAGAGAATGATGCACCACCCGATCCACATATGCCACTTACGAAAAAGATATATATCTGCCCCCTTTAAACTTTAAAATAGAGGCATTGAGTGACTCATGTTGAGATGTCACCGTAACTCGACCCATGCATTGAAAAGGTTTTTGATTAGACAAGCTCAAGTATACCTAATGCTTTGGGATTGCGTCAATTGATTGGTCAATGCTTGGGAAATTTTTAGGTCACTAGGAAACATAGAGGACCCAGGAGCTATAGAAAGGATATGTATGTGCGCCCTTTATGCATATATCACGTGAGGCAAAAATCTAAAAGCTATAAAGCTTAGACAGTATGGTTGAAAATTTTTAGTATTGTTATTTAAAATAATATAAAAATATGGTTTAAAAAGTGTTGTAAAAATATGTGTTTACAGTATTCATAAAGTAAAAAATATATTTGGTATCATGTTTCAAACAAAATATTTCAGTGTGTGAAAAAACATAATTATGTATTTGGTATATGTGTGTTTTATTTTTAGAAGGCTAACAATCTGGTATAAATTTATATTTTTTATTTGAGGAGAGAGAAATCCGTGCCTTAATACTATTGCGCTAACTCTTCTTCCCTGATCCTTCTCTTTCCTTTGTCTCTAGTTATTTTCTCCCCTAAAGCTTCTCCTTCCTTTGTCTTTGTCTAAAACCAAACCCATGTCTAGGTAGTCTCATCTCTATCAAAGCAGACCAAGACCCATACCTGGGCTTCTCTTTCCTTTGTATCTCATCTCCATCGATCAAAGCAGTCCAAGATCCAGCAACAAGACCTGCTTTGCTTGCTGTCAAACCTAGGGGAAGAAGCAGCGGCTTGAACACCAAAAACCCACAAATCTGCTGCAAATCTAGGTTTGAATAACACTTTGACATGCTAAATCCAGAGAGAGAATCAAAATAACTTGTCTAATTCCACCCCTATTATGCATTTGAGTAAATTTAGGATTTTTAATGTTAACATTCTAGCTATTTTATAAAATCCTAATTTTGGCTACAGAACCATAATGAGCAACTTTTTTTTTTGGGGAATAAGTAAAAGGGACTATGATGCTAATGGCATCCTGCTAAAACACAATTTGCTAAAGTTGCAGTGTCCTTGATGTCGTCTATAATTGCGCCATTTTTTTTTCTATACAAGATAGAAATTCGACTTTATCCTAATCCAAGTGTATGTGTGTGTGAAGCTCCTTCCACGAGACTTGAACCCCGACCTTTACCCTTCACACCTTACAAGAAATTATACTTATGGAGTAACCACTACACCAAGGGCGAGCGGTGGTGTAATTACGCCATTAAATTAATGTAATATGTAGTTTTGGATAGTTTGAAAATGAAATGCATAATTTATGATGGATTTATGAGAGCAAAGAGTTTTGATTTGAAGAATTTATGATGGAGTGAGATCTGCTGTTGTGAAAGAGGGAGAGAGATGAGCTTGAGAGGCGCTAGGTTTGCATAGGAAAAAATCTTCGGTGTGACTTGTGAAAAGGGTAGAGAGAGAAAAGAGGGGCTTGTATGCATTGGAGAGAGGGATCCATGGAGGTGCTGTCTAATCCAAGTGGGCCTCATGTTTTTAAAAATATTTACAAATGTACCATTGAGTAACGTTGTTTGAAATCTGAAAACTAGTATGAAGAGCTTTCTAAATTTAATGTTTAAACCCTAAAATGGGTAACATGACTCAAACACTCCTAAAAAACAATCCAACTAGACACTTTTTTTTTTTTTGGAACAACAATTTTTAGTGTTGGTAATAAGTAGGGTTGTCCACACCCACTTGTGACCTGCAAAACCCATTCGATCCAAAGCCACCCGAATTAGAACCGTCCGACCCAAGGAGAGAGGCGATTGGCGGCGGGTCTCAGATGTTCAAAACCGATGTCGACAGGTCAAATTGCGGATCTCATTCTTCAAAACCCAAGCCACCTGATCCAACTAGCTAAAGGCCAGATCTACCTCTAATCCGGCAAAAACATACTGATTTTCACTCGAATTCAATGAAGATCTCCTCGTTTTCACTCATATCCAGCTACGATCTACTGGGTTTTGCTCAAATACGGTATAGATTTGGTGAATTTTTCTCAAATCCAATGAAAATCTGGTAATTTTTTACTCAAATTCGATGGGTTTTCCTCAAATCTGGCAAAGATCTAGTGTTATTTTTCTCAGATCTAGTGGGTTTTGCTCAAATCCGGCGAAGATCTGACTAAAAAAACATAGTTTGCCACCAATTTGAACCTTAGGAAGCATCTTATCAGCTTCGACTGACCCGACCGCTAAACAACCAAGTTCGATTCGACTTGACAGTGGGTTTTTGCTGTTGGGGGCGGGTTTTCTCATCGAAAACCCGGTGTCATCGAGTTGGTCGTGGGTTGGGCATAAACCCGACTCGGACTGACCCGTGGACACCCCTAATAATAAGCTTCATATGAACCCAACAAATAAACTCATATCTAATTAAGACTTTAATTAATTAGGAATTGAGGCCACTTGTACAAACCAATAAGCTTCATAAAAAGCTTGATAATGCACTTATGTTAGGTCTTAATAGCTCAAAAGCTTGATCTTTAGCTCTAGTTCGGCTTGACTAATGAATCAAGCTAAGCCAAACCTAGCCAATCTCAAGCTTCTAAGCTTTTTGACAAGCTTGAAATCTATTTATAGGCTTGATTTAAGTTTGAGCCAAACTTCAACATTTTATTTTTGTTGTCAAGTCGAACTTAAACATTCACTACTTAACAAAACTCAACCTGTTTACAGCCCTACCATCCTCTTTCTTTATTTATTTGTTTTATATAAGTATTAAATATTCACATCACGTGTAAAAATTCATATCTATTTTAGCATAAGAACTTATTTTTTTTTATTTACATACTTATTTTTTAAAACACTCCACATCAAATTATATATTTTACACTATAATTTATTAAAATATCTTTTTTTTCTTAATTTTTTAAATTGTTTTTCTTTCTTTTCTTCACACGCAACTATTATCATTCACTTTCTTCCTTCATTCTTAGTATACGTAAATAAAAAATAATAATAAAATGCAAAATAAACAGTATTAGTATAAATTTACTATAGTAATAATATATTTTTACAGAAACTTTATACATTGGAGTAATAAATCTAGAAGGATAAAAAAAAATCTAAAGTAATAATATACACTTTATACATCTTTTAGTTATACATTGGAGTACTAAATCTAAAAGGATAAAAAATAAAAAATAAAAAAATCTAAAAGGATACACAAAATCAAAACAATGAGCGCACAGAATTTAGTTCCACTCAGCTATCATGAACTGGTGCACATGCATTGCTGCTAGACTGCCACTATTGATAGCCTACTACTACTAGTAGTTTATTTTAATGGACATAAGATAACCATATTTACCCAAACAACGTCATTGTCATCATTCACCAGTTTTGCCCTAACAACAAAACGCTCTCAGAATCCCAATCCCATTAGCCCTAGCCCAACAAAAAAATAAAAATCACTCAAAATTAAAGAACAGTAATGAGAAATCATCTAACAGAAATGGAAAAAGAACAGATACCTCAGCATTCACAACTAAAAATGCAGCAATTCCACCCATCAATACATTTCACTTTTGCATGGACAGGATTAAAGAACCAAACCAAAAACATAAACATCCCACAATAACATTTATCAAGGAGAAACTAAAGAATTAATCATTAATTAATGTAAAAATCTGAGGAAAAGTAGGAACTTCATTTCCCTAACAACACTACACTACTAGAACTATACACATTACCAAATATGAAATACCCCTCTCTACTCCCTAAAACCCCCTAATCTAAAATATTCATAGAAACAACACAGCTAGCTAGCCCTAGCCGGCGTTAAGTCAAGTTAAGCCCAGGCTTCTCTTCTAGGAGGAGGCATAGTAAAAATAGCATCAAGATCAGGCGGCTGGAAATACCCATTCTTAGGTGGGTCTCGCTTCATTCCACTCGCCGATTTTTTCTTCGGCGGCGGTGGGCACACTAACACCACCGGAATCTGGCATTCTCGGCGCTTCGGCGTCGTACACCTGTCCTCAGATCTCCCCTCAAACCCCATTCTCAGCCGTCTGATCACAGCCACAACTATTCCCAAGAATACACTAATTACAATGTAGAACAACACCTCACCTGTGACTCTCTCTCAGCTCTCACCTGTGAACTCCTTCCTTTGCTCCAAACTTTGAAGCACTGAAAAATATATGGAAATAGTAGCAAAATAAGAGCAGTACCTATATATATATATAATGAAAATAAAGAGGTTTTGAAAATATTTGAATTTTCGAAATTGTGGATTCAAAGGCGGTGGGAGTGAAAAAAAAAAAAAAAAAAACTCAAAAAAAACTTCAAAAACCAAAAGGCTTCTTCGTAAATTCGGGTAATGTTCTGTCGGGTGGGACCCAAAGTTGCTGAGTGGGAGTTGATCGTGCAGTAGAGATAGATGACAGCTAAGCATGAGTTTCATTGACTGACGTGTCGGTTCATTACTGGGTCTAAAAATCTACGTGTTTGTCACACGTTGGAACGCGTTTCTGTCGCGTGTTCTTATTTTTATTTTTTCAAATGGGGCGGCGCCAATTTGAGTCGGTGTTTGCGCGGGAAAATGTTGGTGTTTTTTTTGAATCTGTAATGTATTATTCTTTCTGTACTCGGTCCTGTAACGCATTTATCTCTTTCTTACCAATTTCGTCACAGCAGTATTAAGATTTTAAGACTTGAGGCTTTTTATTTTTTTAGTAATGCGACTTTTTCTATAATTTTTGTTATAATTTGTTCACGTGGCAAGTTCAGTGATAAAGTTGTAGACTCACTATTTTTACTCTATTACTCACAACTTAACATATGCAACAAGTTGCGATAAAAGTGGTGAAAAATATTGTGGTTGTAGTTTGTTTTTTTTGGGTTTATGAGTTACGATGATTTGGTGCAGGTGGGTTTTTCATCATGTGGGACCAGTGTTTTTCAATGTGATTACATGATCTATGGTAGGGATTCGATCTGTGACTTTAGATAGATTATACTCCTGTCAAATGGACCCACTTTCCCTCTTTGGGAAAAGAGTGCATTTGAATGTCCTTGGAGTTGGTTCCATTGGAATGTTGTTGATATACAAATGGCTTCTGCGAATTACAAATACAAGGGTCTGTTTACTCCGAGAAAAAAAAAAGTACAAAGTAGCCATGTTATTTTTTCTAAAAGAGAAATGAATTCAAAATAATTTTGTATTTAGATTTAATCGGAAAATCTAATATCCTATACCTAAGTATTATCGTTAAGGATTTTGTTAATTAAAAACATAAGTCATGAAGTATATTTTCGAAGGAAAAAAAAATCATTAATAATTTATTTGTCTTTTATTAAAATGATAAATTTGAACCTGTTTCGTTTGGTTCATGATGATAAAAATAATTGTATCTTTGCATAAACAAAATTCAAACCTAGATTTATTATTTAATGATAAGATATTTTATCAGTTAATTTAAATAAAACCTATAATAATTCAGTTGTTTGTACTTATAATTTTTTGTAATTGTGTCTTTTTCTAAAAGTTTATTTTTTAAGCAAAATAAGTAAATATTATCTTAAAATTGTATAGTTATTTTTTATTTCACAAGTATAAGAAAATCAATATTTACCTACTCCTAATTTGTTCTTAAATTTTTACATAAAGAATTTATAAGTAGCAATAAACATCTTGGAATTTAAGATTCTCATTATTAAGAGCACGTTTGGTACACTGTAATGATTATTACATGGAAATAAAAATTAGTATTACAAAGAATACATTAAATTGGAATGTAATAAGTATTATTATTCATTAGTTTGGTGACCATTTAGGAATAGAATTGTGAATATGCATCTACAATTTAGTAGAGTATAAAAAAAAGATGTAATTAAATCATTTTAAAGTCAAATTTCCTAAAATACACTTATTTTAAGATGTTCAAAATAGAGCTAATAATTAACAACAAAGAAAATTTATTTTCTTTCCTTTTGAAGATGTGGCAACTAATGGCTTTTTAGGAAAAAATTTTAAAAAGTTATTAAATAAGGTGAAGGAATAGACATTCAGTACTTTTGATAAGGAATAGTTATCTCTCATTTTGAAGAATAACTATTCACAAGAAATAACTATTTATTGTAATAAAAACATAACCAAACAACCGAATAGTTATACTATAGGAATATCTATTACATTACAGTGTCTATTATAATCTACCAAAGTGCCCTGAGTGAATCAGTTATGACAATTGGGCCATTGGCCACTGGCCACTATCGTAAGAATTGTCAGCAATTCTCAATTTATTGAGAGATATCATAGCATTATAAATACAACCATCAATGCACATGTACCGTAAAACAGATGTACATCATGCGAGAACTCGATAAAATATGGCTACAGCCTACAAGCTTACAAGCTACCACTAACAAAAGTAGTCTTGAACTATTGATTCTTGAATAGTAAGACCTCACAGCTAGTAGTGCCACACAAGTGGCCCAATACATACCATTCTAAATGTTAATCTGGGCCAAGGCCCAAGCCTTAGCATCCCTTAGTTATGTACAATTCCTTTTTAGTTTATATATAAATTAGTCATTAACCGTACCATACACCACGAAACTATTGAAAACGAGACCTAAAAAAAACTTGATTTATTTTTCTTATTCTATTGAATATATATTTTTCACTTTTTCTTTTTTATAGTTTGAAATGATGGGATAAGCTGGAGAATGATCCAATCAATATATGAGTTTAAAAAAAAAAATTGGGAAGAATATATGAGTTAAGTTTTTTTTTAGAGATAATTTCAACCAATAGAGTCTATTTCTAATGATTATTCTTTATCATCAAAATAAAACACTAAAAGATTTTACCAGTTGAGTTAACTAGAAGCCATTACAATATATGAGTTAAGTTTAGTAGGAAAGTATTGCATAATAAATATATAATACACTTAGAAACAGGAGATCACGCAAATAAAAACTAATTATAGGCTTATAGCTATTTTGCTAGATAGCATTTTATTTTAAAGTGAATAGTTATAATAAATTTAAACATAAAAATGAAATATTGTTCAAAAAAATATTGTCATTATGCACAAAACCTGGAGTGGATTGAATTTGAACAATTGCATTTCAAATTGTAAAGAAATTAAGTTTTTTTTTGTCATCATTAAATTTCATGAATTGTATAAGTTCTGTGTAATTGCTTAAATAAATATGCATAATTTCATGTATGTCTAATCGAAAAGAAATATTAATTATTGTTTCGGGGATCACAATTTGACTCCTTACAACTACATTTAAAACAAGCCTACGTGGTTTGATCTTGAATGCCATAAAATATTTGAGTGTGTTTTGCTTACCACCAATTGGTTTTGAGGTAGAATGACACAGCTTACGGTCCGACAAATGTTATCAAAGCCATGGTCATGGGTTCGAGTCACAAGAGTGTCATTGTGAGGGAGGGATTGTTGGAGAGATCACAATTTGAGTTCTCTCTCTCGCCATATAAATCCTCCATAGGCCTTAGACCAATACATTCATGTTGCATAACAAAAAGTAAAACAACATCATGAAATAGCCACCAAGATTCAAGATATTAAATATTAATCCGAAGAGAAAGATATGCTTTTAATTCCCCAGAGCAAGGATCAAGAAGCAGTGAAGATGGTGAGAACTAACGAGAGAGAGAACTGAAATTTACTCTCTTTTTTTTAAATTTTAAATATGACGTGGTTGTACAATTGACAGTTGATGTGACAAGTAAATCAATTTTATATTATTCCATTTAACATGTCAGTCTTTTCTATCTAAAGGATAACGGCAGAGACCAAATTGAAACGACATTAAAAAGTTAGAGACCAAATTGATACAATTGAAAGGTTAGAAACCAAATTGAGATATGATGTAAAGGATAAGGACCAACTTTGTAATTTATGCAAAAAGTTAATTCATATGATTGGATCGGATATTGTTAGAAGTTAGAAACATCAAGGAGTTAGGGCTTTGGAAGTAATGGGGATGTCTCCGACAGATTAAACCCAAATTAAAGGTTGGGTGAAAGATTCTTTAAAACAATGGAATGAATAATGGAGATGATAAGAGTTTTCAAATTGAAACAATTTCATATATTTGGGTATGGTAGTTTATGATTTTTTATTTTGTTTTCACAAATCACAAGGGCTAAGGTCTGTTGTTGGGTTGTCCGTGACAGGTGAGTGAAGTGGTTTTGATAGGTTTTTTTTTTTTTTTTTTTTTAAATATAAAATTAAGTTTCTATTTGTGGGATGTTTGGCGGTGATGCTTTAAATGGATTGAAATTCTCAAAAACCAAATTATATGAACTGGGATAATTAAAAAGATAACCCAGTAGATTCCGAATGACTAGCCTATTGAACTTGAATAGGATTATGGAATTTTTAGGATTAATTTTCTGCTTACTTTTATTATTCATCTTACCACCTTAAACATAATAGGAAATATGGGCTAATGACAATACCTTTCACTAATCTAAAACCTAGAATATCCTTATTGAGATAACTTCTATCACGAAGCCTAATCCAAATAATTGACTTGATTCAAATAACAATTCATCCACCATGTCATCCTGGTCATAAGAGCATTCAATGTGGTTTTAAAAAATTTAGCTTTTAACTACTCAAAAATCTGTTGTATCTATTTTAACACTCTACTTTACAATACACCCAGCATCAAATTTTATTTTTTTACCACTTTATTTAAATATTATTTCTTTATTTTTTTTTTATTAGTCCCCTATGTCTCTTCCTCTCTGTCTCTCTCTCCTTCCAAGCAAAAACAATCAATAAACACACCACTCACGGCCACCGCCAACCACCACCACTGCCACTCATAACCCCACAAATCAGAACCCCCAACCAAAACCAAATCACAAATCCACAAGCCACGGCCACTTATCCAGCCCATCCACAGCCACCACTCAATACCCACCACCACCACAAACCGAAAGGGCAAGGGATCAGGCTGAGAAAAAAAGAAAATAGGAAAGGTAGAAGGAGAGAGAGAGAACATAGTTTTTAATTAAAAAAGGGAAGGAGGAATAAAATATTAATATTTATGTTTAACTTTGAGCTACAGTATACTGCCATATATGACAGTTTACTGTAGCTCAATTGCTAAAACATTTAGCAATAGTACCATTATTGTAGTTCTATTTTCGTTGTGTGGGTTGTCAAAAATAGCAATTTAGAAATTTGATACAATCACTGTGAATGCTCTAATAAATTCAAGCTCAAGAACTTCATCATGGCCCAAGACAACATGAATGAGCACATGGCCGAGCTCAACGAGCTTATGACTACTCGGTTACAAGCCAAATCCAACTGAAAGAAAATGTCAATGCCTTATGACAGCAATTGAAAGGCAAAGGTTCATGATATCGCACCCAAGTCAAAGGCCCACAAAACCAAAAAGGTTAAGTCCGCCGAGAGCAAAGCAACCTAGTAGTGTCAGATAATGAGAAAAAGCTAAAGAATTTATTTATTTTGGAATTTTGGGAATTAGTTTTAATGAATTTGAAATTTTGAAATATGATTTAGACATGTTATATGAATTGCAATAGTTTTTTTGAAAAATACTTAAATAGTTGATAAAAACCATTTTTTTTACTAGGCGTGAAACATGCAAGTATAATCCATCAACTCAACCTATTGGTTCTATACTTGTGATAGGTTAAGTTAAGTTGGAAATTTCTCAACTAGATACAGTTGGATTGGATTGGACATATCATGGGTTAATAACTTTAACATGGATGTTTGCAATCAGTGTCCTACTAATTACTTTAGGTTTCTTAAAGAAGACATTCTTATAAAATTGGTTGAGTTATTTCCCAAAAAAATAAAAATACAATTGTTGCCAGGTGGCTTGATGGGGTGCCACCACATCAGTCTCCTTAATCGTGATGTCACTCTATGTGACCTATCAACACAAGATCCCACCATGTCAGTCAAATGTACGTCAACGTGCCAAGTCACATAGTGTGAAATTAGTGTTATGTCAACATTGGTGCCACATCAATTGCCATATCATCATATCATGCTTTAAACATCGTGCAAACCCCCAAAGGCCCGCCTGTGTAAGCATCGATCTCACATCAGGTAGACACTTCACAAATTGCATATCACGCAAGCACTAGCAATGCTATAGCCAATGAGCCAAACATGATGCTTCTATCGTTTGAAAATTAGTGTCAACCATGATTATCAATTGTGGTCGTTTATTTTCTCAACATGCCTTGCGTGTTACCAAACCGGCCACATTATACAATCAAGACCTTACAAACTAAAGATTCCATCTTAGGTTTGTGAAAGGGTGATAGAGATATCATGGTAAAAAAGGTTTAAATCTATTGTAAGTTCCATGTAATTGTTGAGCAAGCATACTTAACCCTAAGTCTAGGATTAGCATAATATTCTCTAGCATACTTGCTTCCAGTTTTCCTATAGTCTCTTTTGAATCACTATGCTCAAGTTTCAACAACACATACAAGAACAATATTTCTCCGTGTCACGCATAGCAATATGCCAATATCCCTAGATAGCCTGTTAACTTTTTTCTTGGTTTCCCCACACCCCCCCCCCCCCCCCCAAATTTTTTTTATTAAAAAAAATACTAGTATATCTTTATGTACTAACTTTAGCAATTTGGTTCAATAAAATTACACTTAAGTCTCCCTTAACAATATTATTGATCCTTTTAAAGGCCATAAAAAAAAAAATTTATAAATCTAAAATCTAGAACAAAATTAACAAGCCCTAAAAAATTAGCTCAACAACAAAAATGACGAATAGCAAAACTAAAAATAATTAAGTCTGATCAACTAATTTTACTCAAAACAAACAATCTAACATTTTAAAAGATTTTAACAAAATAATTTTATCTTTATCTAACAGCAGGCGCACACATCAAAGACACACACAAACATTATAAAAAAAAAAAAAAAAAAAAAAAAAACCAGCATCAGACATACGTCGAGTTCCATTTTCATAAATAATTGCACTGCAATGTAATAAGAAACAATAATTTTGTGTCTTTGTTTTCGTTAATGTTTTGTTAATACTAAATGGATATATATATATATATAGAGAGAGAGAGAGAGAGAGAGAGAGAGAGAGAGAGAGAGAGAGAGAGAGGTTCAAGTTACACATTTTTTGTACTGTAGATTTCTAATAAATCTAACTATTGAAAAAATAGCATTAAATGATTATTGCTCTCTACCTTATTTTCCTAATTAATAATAGTTTTTCTCTATCCTCATTTATTACTTTCCACAGACCGATGTTGTTTAAATGTGTCCCTTTCTTCCTAAAATTGCTGAATATATGAATTTAGGCAAAAAAACAAAGACTAAAATAAGTTAAATTTTTCTTCTCTCAAAATCCTTGGGTGCTACGTTCTCAGCAATGAAGAAAAACGAACGAGATATGATAGAGGAGAAGACGTTGAAGACATAGGGGGACAGGGTGGGGGTGGTTTCAACTTTGGAGGGGGACAGCCATTTTCATTTACTTTTGAGGGAGGCTTCCCTAGTGGTGGTGGATTTGGTGGAGGATTTCCAAGTGGGTATGAATTCCACTTTTGATTTCAGTGAAGAATGGACTCCTCTTCCCCTTAGGTTCACAAAGAAAGAAAAAGTGTGGTTATATTGAGGAGCCCAAAACACCAATGTGACTAATTACTGATTGGTACATGGCGGTAAATATTTAGGCAACCCAAAGAGGCTTGTTACTTGAAAAGTGTATCCCTTGAGAAAGATTTAAAGATTTGTGATTTTATAACTACACCATATTTGCCAGAACTGCCCCTAAACAATTCACAAAATGAGCAAGAGCCTTCTGGTTTCCAGTTACAGCGCATTATAGCAAAAACACATGACAAAACTCAAATCCATTGAAGATAGGGCGGATCTGAGATCAAAAAATAAAATAAAGAAGGGAGCAGGACAAGAAGAGTGTTTATGTAAAGAACGCATCAAATTTTGTGGAGTGTCAGTCAATGAGAGAATGTGGTAGAGTGTCAAAACTGTGTTCTATTTTTAGCTATTTGGCATCACAAAAAATTACTTTAACTATTTTACCTACTCGCATGCTGCAACAGTGGATTTATTTTAGCTTTCAACATAATAAAATAATATAAATATCACAATAAAATAATATATTTTTTACAATAAAATAATACAAATACAGCCACCACAAAATAAACCCACAGCAACCTGAAAATCCAGCAACCCAAAACCGAAACCCACAACGCAGGAACGCCGAAATCCACCACGCCGATACGTCAAAACCCACCACGCCGGTACGGCGAAACCCACTCCTATCCACGAGTGTTGATACCCGTTTTCGTGACACGTTTCGTACAAGCCCGATTCAACTAAGCCCGACTTCTTTGTGGGCTCAATTTATGTATTATATTTTATTTTATTCTTTTAAGCATGGCCCGAGCCCATGCGAATGGTTGGGGAATTGAGTAGGAATGGGTTTGGTGGGTGTGGGTTAGTTCCCATTGGACCTTTTTACATAGGCCCGACCTGTACGTGCCGCGAAGTGGGCCAAGGACGCTGGGGGCATCTAGGGCCCATGAAGGAGGTCCAATGTCAGAAATTTCCACCCCAGACTTTACTCCATGCTCTGTGTGACTGTGCCCTTTATTTTCAGCTTAACTCCATTTTCCCACACCAAGGCAGCTGACTCTAAGAAAAAGCTGAGTAGCCTAGCCCACTCAGCCACCCAAATGTGGTCTTCAAGGCCTACAAAGACCAGAGACAGCAGCTGTAAAGAGGAAATAACTTTGTTTCCAAAATCATGCAAAAGGCAACCAAAACCTTTCCCTAAGCATAAAACATAATGCACCAAGTCATAGAAATAGCATCTGAAAGGTCCAAGGGCTTCCTCCCACCTAAAAACTAGTCACAAGCATCCCCTAGAGCTTGATATAAATATGTATCACCAACCCACAAGAGGGGCAACGTTTTTCCCTACAAAAAACCCAAAACTTTGACACAAAAAGCCCAGTCAGCTACCTAGTGTATGGGACGATTTGAAGGCCTGGGGGTGAAAATATTGATATAGGGGAACTCTCCCTCTCTTGCTCGGGACCTCCTTCGATTTCCTCCTCTGTGTGACTGCGTGCTGAAATTTCTGACTCATGAAATATATAGTTTCTGCACTTTCTTGTGTTTTCATTTTTGTGTTGTTTTCTCTTTCCATAAAGCACCATTAGCCTTTGTGTACCTCACATCGTGAATTTTGGGCTTGGCTCTCCAAATAACTGACGAATCTAACGAACCCAAGGGGAGTTTTGGGCTCATTTCTGCGATCTCGGCCCTTGTCGCAAAACGTCCCCGACATTTTGGCGACTCCGCTGGGGAGTCAAGCAGCTAAGGAAGGAGAAACCATGCCTCCCAAGTCAAAAAACCAACGTACGTCCCACATTGTTGCTCCATCTCAAGGGGCAGCCGCTGACGCTTCCTCTTTGAGGGAAGTACGTCTTGAGGAGGAGGTTGAACAAGCCCCTCAGCAAATGAAGGAACTATTTGAAATGATGCGAGGCATGTAGCGGAACCAGGATAACCTTGCTCAGGCTATCCAGCGCATTGAAGAATCCAACAAGGCTCACGATAAGGAAAATCCACGGCGAGAGGAGCCCACGCTCGAAAAGGGACAAAATGAAAAGGTGGCGGATAATAGTGAAAAGACGAGGCAGGACAAAGCCAGTGATGCTTTCGATGCTAATAATGCTTCTCAGTATGTCACGCTCGCCGACATAGCAAAGCTCATTGAGAGGAAGTCAAGTAGCTAAAACAAGAGAAGTCATGTATCCGAAGATGCGAAACCAGCAAAAAGATGATGTTCTCACACCAACTTGTCGTTCTAAGAGAAACCGTATGATACTTTGCCGTGCAAGAAGAGCATGGTGAAGTTGAGCTGAAATAAGTTTTATCCTTAGCTCATTGAGCTGCTGGAAATGCTCCAAATCATGTGACGAGATCGCTCCAATCTCCAGAAACCACCCAAGAAGTGAAGGACGGAGGGAGAATCAACTTTCTTATTCCAAAAAAAATTTCTTCCACTCATCTATATTATTATTATTTTTTAGCTATCATTCTTATGGATGAATCATCATATATCTCTTGCTTTACATGATATTTGTGAAAATTTTTGTTGTAGCTTGAAAATGCAAAAATGGCGAGCCACAAATCCAACTGCAAAGGGAATGACGTTTCCAATCAATAATCAACAATGCAAAGCTCTAAACATCAATTTCAAAACCAAGAACCCCTCACGCGCTGAGCATACAGGAGCCGCGGGTATTGACTCATTTTGGCGCAACAATAATTGCCCCTTCGTAGCTGAATGTTTTTGGTGTCACTACTAATGAAGTCTTCACCAAATAGCTAAAGGCCATAGCTAAATGGCCTACCGCAAGATGCTAGATGTGCCATATACCAAGCCTTGAGGTAGCGACATACCATACATCAAGTCGTATTGTTGCTAAGTTAACGCCGAGCATATGGGGGCTGCCGCAAGTGTTTAAATTATTTTGGCACAACAACAATTGTTGCTGCGTGCAACCCTTTGCGGCTAAATATTTTTGGAGTCACCACTGAACGAAGTCTTCACCAAATAGCTAAAGGTCATAGCTAAATGGCCCATCGCAAGGCGTTAGATATTCCATATACCAAGCCTTGAGGTAGCGACATACCATACATTAAGTTGTATTGTTGCTGAGTTAGCGCCAAGCATATGGGGGCTGCCGCGGGTGATTAAATTATTTTGACACAACAATAATTGCTGCTATGTGCGACCCTTCACAGCTAAACATTTTTGGCATCACCGCTAAATGAAGTCTTCACCAAAGAGCTAAAGGCCATAGCTAAATGGCCCACCGTAAGGCGCTAGACGTTCCATGCACCAAGCCTTGAGGTTGCGACACACCATACATCAAGTTTTTAAGAAGCGACATTTCATAAGCCAAGTTTTGAAGTCATACGAGCGACATACTATCGTTTAAAGCACGCTTAAGCTAAGACTCTTGAGCACTCTCTTCGCTAATTCATTTTTTTATACATATCATTTAAACCATTTAATTTTTCAAATTTTTAATCAAAATATTTTTTATAAGTCGTTTATGCTACTTCACTTGGCCATGACTATCACTTATTGATATAAATCACATTTGCACTTAGGGTGAAATGGAAACCTTCTTGGAGCACACAACAACAAAAAAAATCCGAACTCAATTTCCTCTGACCGAAGCCGTGACACGCTCATGAACGCTAAGCTATGACGAGCTCATGCATCCAAAATCTTAGTTGATCCGCGCACTCCAAGCCATGGCATGTTCATATATCTCAAGTCATGACAAGCACATGCATTCTAAGCCATGACAACGCCTTAATCCTTCTTGAATTTGAGATTATATGTGAAGAGGGAAGTTCAAACGTTGCCATCATCAAGAAAATTGTTCTTGTCACTCAATTCTTGCAATTAAAATCTGCGGCCAAGCCAACTAATAAGGAGAGTTAGCTCGCACCTTTAAAAAAAATGCTTTGCTAGAGCTCGCTCTAAACATTGATGTCAAACAGCTCAAAAAAATCGCAAGCTGGTTGCTGAAAATCCATTCCAAAGATTTTCGAGTGGAATCTTAGTACAATGTGGAAAATTGGAATAAGTAGCATAGAGGCTAACGATAGAAATTGTTGTGCTAGAGATGCTACAACCTTACACCGACGTCTCTAATGCTTGGCCCATCATTATCTCAAAGTTAGAAGTCAAGAAAGCAAAGTATGGAGCCGCTATTTGCAGTACCATGTATTTTCGACAAAGAGGCTAACCGAAGCGTGGGAGAAAAACTGCTGTGCTGGGAATGAAACAACCCTATATTGACATCTTCGACGCTTAGCCTATCATTGTCTCAAAATTAGAAGCCAAGTTAGCTGAGTATGGAAACGCTCTCTGTGGCACAACAAATCTTCGACAAAGAAGAATTATATTCTGCCCTTTATATAGCAAATGAGGAACCCTATTTTTGGAATTCATCTTGGAGGAATATGGTGAATACTAAGGGAGGAATAAATCCTACCAACAACTCTTGGCGATAGGATACCATTGGTTTGGCATAACCAAATTCGCTAAAGTAGCCACACTTCCAAGTGCACTCCAAGCTTATATGCACACACCATATAAGCCTTCAAGACATGAGCGCTCCATAGCCTTTTATACTCGGGGGCTTGAACTCATCGGACCTATCCATTCACCCTTGAATGAGTACATTTGGGTCTTTGCCGCCACTAAATAGTTCACTAAGTGGGCGGAAGCAATTGCACTTAAGAAAAGAGATGGGAATGCTTGTAGCCAAACTCATCAAGAAGCATATCATTCGTCGCTTTGACATCTCATTCATAAGCGACAACAATACATCCCACTTATACCAATTTTCGAAGGCAAGCCCTATGAAATACTAGGAAGCCGACAAACTATCATGTTATCGAAGCATGGTGAGATCCCTACATGCGAAGGTGTAATGCCTTCAATAAGGTAGGGAAAGCCAGCGCTTTCTTCTAACGAGAAACCTTGCGAAGCGGCAAGAAAACCAACAAATTACTCTTACGGCAAAGCCTCTACATGCGAGGCTAAAAAATACTCTCAATAAGGTAGGGAAAGCCAAAGCTTTCTTCTAATGAGAAACCTTGTGAAGCGCAAGAAAACCAACAAATTACTCTTACGGCAAAGCCTCTACATGCAAGGGTAAAAATACTCTCAATAAGGTAGGGAAGGCCAAACACATACTCTCTCAATGGTAAGCCTTATCAAATGGCTAGGAAGCCAACGAGACGTTTTATTATGGTGATACCCCTACTTGTGAGGGCACGACTAGCCCTCAACAAGGTAGGAAAGCCAATGCGTCCTCAAAAGGATATCTCTACCGAATGATTAGGAAGCCGGTGAGTTGTCATATCATTCATATGTGGCAAGACCCCTACTTGCGAGGATGCAATACTCTCGACAAAGTAGGGAAAGCCAACATTTTCTTAACGGCAAGCCTTACAAAGCGGTATTTAAGCCAACACAATATCTTATAATTCAAGCATAGCAGTCCATTACATGGTGGACATAATCATCCCTAAAACATTATGGGAAAATCGACGCAACAAATCACTATCTCATTGCCACATGGTAATTTGCTATACGCGAGGATAAAATCCTTCCTTAAGAAATTAGCGAGCCTATGTATGTGAGAACGTGATTGCCTCTATGAAACGGCGACAAACAAGTGCACCATGAGCCGCAGCAGCGCAAACGCAGCCCATATGTGGGGGCTTCTTGAAACTAACGAAATAGCAACCTAATATATGTTGAGAATAAGTCGACTAGCAAATGGTGAGACAAGCTTCAATATATATGAGGTGCTATATGTGAAACCAAATCTGTCCGTCAATAGAGCGCTGAAAAATGGTGCACAGGCAGTGAGACGTGCGCATAGCCAAAACCTTTTCGCAAAGGTGTGACAACCAAGTAACATGTCTACTAACTTGTCCTTGCAAAGACATAGCCACATTCACGAGCTATCCAATCAAGCACAAGTAATCTTCAAAAGACTAAGTGCATATGATCTATCAAAATTATGATACTTAATCACAAGGTGCACTCGACCCTTCCAAGCAAGCTGTTCTCAACATACTCAAATGCTCATAGTCATACAAGGGCTGTTTTCGCAGCAAAAACATGCTCATAGCCTATCAAAGAAAGGTACAAGCTCATTCTCAAGGTACAAAATACAAACTATTCACATCCTTGAGTTACAAATCATTTTTTTCATTCCAAAATACAAAATTTACATCCAAATGTCATATATGTTTGTTTTGTACAAAATCCAAATTGTGCATACTAACCATGACAGTACAAACTCAAAGTGGCACCAATACAACTAGATAGGAGTTGTTGTATACATAAGTGGTTTGTCCACAAGGGTGAAATATGAGAGAAATTGTCTCCAAGGCAGCAGCCCATATTACGCAATTCAACTAGTTTGAAATTTCAAAGCTTGGGGCTTAATACAAGACAATCAAAAAAAAAAAAAGAGGGAAAGCAAGAACGCTGGCGAAGGAAAAAGTTGAAGCAATGTCGTAGTCACCATCCAACGTCGCCATCTTTGGGACATTGGCTTGCAGTCACTCTCTTTTTCACTTCAAAGGCGCTAGTGAGAGACGGACCAAAACGGTTCAAAGTTACTAATGGCAGCCGTGATTCCATCTATTGCAGCTCTATGTTGCTGTCTACAGTAGCTTTAACCTCAGAAAATGATGCATTGGTAATGAGATTGGCCTCGTGGATGAAAGTCCCAACGATAGCACCATAATTCTCTAAGCCAAAGTCATCCTACAAGGAACCATAGCACGGCTCACTCAATATACTATTATATGCAATCAAGAAAAGAAAATGAAGAAGATATGTGACTTACCAAGTGAGTTACAAAGTTCCCGCTCAACAATGGTGTATCTCCCAAAGTACACTTATTTTATGCAAGACGGCAATGCGGCGCACTCAATAATCCCTATTGGCATGAAAAGGGGTTGGCAATGAGTTTTGACTTCCCACAATAGATTTTATGTTACCAAAGAAATTTGCGACTTCATTCTCAAACAAATGGAGCTGTGACACTACCACAAGCGAAAGCATCTCGACACAACGACATTTCATTGAACATTGTTTTATAGCCACGCAACAAAGAGGAATCTCCTACTTGCTCACAAGTTACGCCATTCATCATTTTAGCGTACACAACAACTATTTTACAAGGCGACCTCTCTTGCTATCATGGTCAATCTGGTCCTATCAAAGCCCAAGACGCGAGGGCTGTTATAAATGGGCAATACCACGATCAAATAATAGATGCTCTATGGAATCATTAATAATGGCTTCGCCAACACTCTCCTCATCATCACAACAAACATGAAGCAACAACAATTTGTGACTCTACATTTTATTCGCATTCGCCACGATAGCACAATACTGGGGGCTGCCAGTGCCAGCACAAACAGCAACTATGTCACACCCTTATACTACATCGCCAAGTGATATATTTGCTCCATTCCATCTCAATGCACTATATAGCTAGCAATATCACTTAGCGCTCGTGGTTACAGCTTCATCGAAACAAATCTTGGCAAATGTAATCTCACCATAGTCAAAATTGCAGTCAGTTATCTACTTATAGACAATAGCCAACCTACACAATCAACGACACTATTCATTCAAAATGTCGCTAAATACATCCGCGAGATCAGCAAAAAAAAAAAAAAAATTAACTCACCAAGGTGAGCATCGCATCCAACTTTATCGAGCTTGCACAAAGAACAGATTCAACATCTTGTCGCTACATTCGGCATCAATCTCTTACAACAAAATCCTCGCTCCTTAGTGAAGAAGGTTCCTTCCTCTTCGCTAACAACATTGCGTAGCCAAAATTGGTATAGATGGTCCAGCGGCCATGGGCGGCAATCTATCGCAAACCTCCACTATCATCGATGGAACAACTCTACTTTTTGTTGATGGGTTTCCTCTTCCTTTAGCGATGGCACTTCGTCCCACCTAAATCCACATTTTGAACAGTGGACAGTGCTGAGCTCTTCGAATTTATGCTCTCCACCAACAAAGATCTCCTCCAGCCCTCCATTTCGCCGCCATCATCTCACCGACCTTGGATTTCAGCAAATGTGGATCAAAGCAAATATTCACAGCTCTTGAAGTGAATAACAAAGAATAGAAGAAAATATGAAGGATGTATTGCTAAGAGGACAAAGTCGGTGAATGCCATTGAAAAAAAAAAAAGGACAAAGAAGAAGCAAAACAGTGCATTGGCTAAAAAAAAAAAAGGTGGCGTGAGGCCTTTTAAATCTAAAGACTCTCCACAATTGATATTAGGAGGATTTCCTCCTACACTCTTCCAAGAAGAGAGGAGAAAAACAACAGCCTAAAGAAAGTGGCGTGAAAGCCACTGAAGAAAGAAAAAAAGAAAAAGAAAAGTGGCGTGTCTGCTCATTGATGAGAAAACAAAGCCACAACTGAAGCATAAAAGAAGTGAACAAAATTGAGAAGTCAAAGGCCTTATACAAGGGAGAAGGGCATTATGTATTACAAGGCAAAAGTGACGTGGTGGATTTAGAGCCATTTACAATTTAAGTGGAGGAAATTTAATGCTACATGTAGGTGACTAAAGGAAGCAAGTTGCAAATTTCACAAGAAAGCTACAGGAAGCTGAGCAAATTTGAAAGTTCAAAGGCCACCTACTTCCTACTGGAGCACATGGAGTGAAATTAAAAAGCCAATCTAATGAAGCAACTTAGACAACCTGATGCCCGCGGTATTGACCCAAGTGAAGGCTTACTAACAATATCCAATTTTACTCCTTTGGAAAATATTGAAGGACTCCAGGCACGCATCAGGCCAGTGATGTGTCAGGCAAACATGAAATATTTATACAAACGGATTTCATCGATCCGTACCTTCTTAACAAAAAATGAAGCATTTGGATGGACTAATCCCCAAGCTCGCAAAATTTTCAAGCAATGGGAAACATTAACTACTCACACACATGCCGCAAGCGCCACGCATGCTCGGGGGGCTAATGTTGATACCCGTTTTCGTGACACGTTTCGTACAAGCCCGATTCAACTAAGCCCGACTTCTTTGTGGGCTCAATTTATGTATTATATTTTATTTTATTCTTTTAAGCATGGCCCGAGCCCATGCGAATGGTTGGGGAATTGAGTAGGAATGGGTTTGGTGGGTGTGGGTTAGTTCCCATTGGACCTTTTTACATAGGCCCGACCTGTACGTGCCGCGAAGTGGGCCAAGGACGCTGGGGGCATCTAGGGCCCATGAAGGAGGTCCAATGTCAGAAATTTCCACCCCAGACTTTACTCCATGCTCTGTGTGACTGTGCCCTTTATTTTCAGCTTAACTCCATTTTCCCACACCAAGGCAGCTGACTCTAAGAAAAAGCTGTGTAGCCTAGCCCACTCAGCCACCCAAATGTGGTCTTCAAGGCCTACAAAGACCAGAGACAGCAGCTGTAAAGAGGAAATAACTTTGTTTCCAAAATCATGCAAAAGGCAACCAAAACCTTTCCCTAAGCATAAAACATAATGCACCAAGTCATAGAAATAGCATCTGAAAGGTCCAAGGGCTTCCTCCCACCTAAAAACTAGTCACAAGCATCCCCTAGAGCTTGATATAAATATGTATCACCAACCCACAAGAGGGGCAACGTTTTTCCCTACAAAAAACCCAAAACTTTGACACAAAAAGCCCAGTCAGCTACCTAGTGTATGGGACGATTTGAAGGCCTGGGGGTGAAAATATTGATATAGGGGAACTCTCCCTCTCTTGCTCGGGACCTCCTTCGATTTCCTCCTCTGTGTGACTGCGTGCTGAAATTTCTGACTCATGAAATATATAGTTTTTGCACTTTCTTGTGTTTTCATTTTTGTGTTGTTTTCTCTTTCCATAAAGCACCATTAGCCTTTGTGTACCTCACATCGTGAATTTTGGGCTTGGCTCTCCAAATAACTGACGAATTTAACGAACCCAAGGGGAGTTTTGGGCTCATTTCTGCGATCTCAGCCCTTGTCGCAAAACGTCCCCGACAATGTTAATGGTCATTTTCGCGACAAATTTTATGACCCGACGGAATGACTAAGCCCAATTGTTTAGCGGGTCAAACTAATGTATTTTGTCAATATATTTAGCTCTGTTGCATGGTCCAAGCCCATGCGAATCGTTGGGGAATTGAGTAGGAATGGTTTTGGCGGGTGTGGGCTAGTTCCCATTGGACTTTTTACATAGGCCCAGCCTGTACGTACTGTGAAGTGGGCTATGGACGCTGGGGGCATCTAAGGCCCGTGAAGGAGGTCCAATGCCAGAAATTTCCACCACAGATTTGACTCCATGCTCTGTGTGACTGTGCCCCTAATTTTCAGTCCAACTCCATTTTCCCATACCAAGCAGCTGACTCTAAGAAAAAGCTGGGCAGTCTAGCCCACTCAGCCACCCATATGTAGTCTTCCAAGGCCAACAGAGACCAGAGGCAGCAGCTATAAAGAGGAAGCAACTTTATTTCCATAATCATGCAAAAAGCAACCAAACATTTCCCTAAGCATAAAACATAATACACCAAGTCATAGAAATAACATCTGAAAGGTCCAAGGCCTTCCTCCCACCTAAAAACTGGTCATAAGCATCCCCTGGTGCTTGATATAAATATGCATCACCAGCCCACAAGAAGAAACACGTTTTTTCCCTACAAAAAAAAACCTAAGACTTTGACACCAGAACCGAGTCAGCTACCTTAGTGTATGGACGATTTGAAGGCCTGGGGGTGAAAATATTGATATAGGGGAACTCTCCCTCCCTTGCTCAAGACCTCCATCAATTTCTTCCTCTGTGTGACTGTGGGCTGAAATTTCTGACTCATGAATATATGATTTCACACTTTCTTGTGTCTTCATTTTTGTATTGTTTTCTCTTTCCATAAAGCACCATTAGCCTTTGTGTACCCCACATTGCGAATTTTGGGCTTGGCTCTCCAAATAACTAACGAATTTAACGAACCCAAGGGGAGTTTTGGGCTCATTGCTACAATCTTGGCCTTTGTGGCAAAAACGTAAAGAACGCATCAAATTTTGTGGAGTGTCAGTCAATGAGAGAATGTGGTAGAGTGTCAAAACTGTGTTCTATTTTTAGCTATTTGGCATCACAAAAAGTTACTTTAACTATTTTACCTACTCGCATGCTGCAACAGTGGATTTATTTTAGCTTTCAACATAATAAAATAATATAAATATCACAATAAAATAATATATTTTTTACAATAAAATAATACAAATACAGCCACCACAAAATAAACCCACAGCAACCTGAAAATCCAGCAACCCAAAACCGAAACCCACAACGCAGGAACGCCGAAATCCACCACGCCGATACGTCAAAACCCACCACGCCGGTACGGCGAAACCCACTCCTATCCACGAGCAAGCACAACTACGAGCGATAACCACTTTGATCCACGAGCAAGCACTACCACGAGCAAGCACTTCGATCTACAGAAAGCCACTTCGATCCACGAGGCCAGAGCACAACCATGACCCAGCAGCAGAGTGGAGGTAAGGGAAGAAGAGCACCAACCATTTCGGCACTGAGACCACCCACGAACCGTTTCGGCACCGAACCCAACCCGAAACCCAACCGTTGCCGAGCTTAGTCTCACCGTTTCAACACCGAGATCCTCACTGAAATCACCAACACTGTCCATCTCTGATCTCGCCATGGAGGAGGAGAAAAAAAAAAAAAAAAAAAAAAAAAAAAAAAAAAAAAAGGGAGAAGAGCTGAAGTGTGTTTAGGCTGTGCTACAAATGAGAGTAATTTATATTATTTAATTGAAAAGATAAATAAAATATTATTATTTTTGTATAGCTTTAAGCTACAGTGCACATCTATCTTTGGATGTGCACTGTAGCTCAAAAGCTAAAAATTTTAGATTTGCCTCCATTGCTGCAGCTCCAATTTTTTAAGTTTGTGGTGTTAAAAATAGCTTTTTAGCTTTTTAACACCACTGCTCTAATAAGTTTGCAAAAGTGTTTTTTTTTTTTTTTTTAATTTTTTATTTTAAGGAAGAAAAGGACACAGTTAAACAACATCCAATGAGTTCAATGAAAAGTAATGAATGAGGATAGAGAAAATCAGTTATTAATTAGGTAAATAAGGTGGAAATCCTGAATTATTTAATACTATTTTTTCAACCGTTGGATCTATTAAAAATTTACAGTACCCATCTAGGTAAATAAGGTGTAACTTGAACCCATCTCATATATATATATATATATATATATATATATGTAGGGTCAGTTTTTGTAACCCAAGCCCAAAAGGTTTGGGTTATGAGCCCAATGAACCAAAAACAATGAATTTGTAGAGAGTGGGTGAAAGAGCTAGGCTGGTTGTGGATTAAACAATCGTCAACTATGATGTTAAGAGATGTATTAACGTGGAAATATATTTGAAAAACTCATCAAACATATGTTCGAAGAGGTGTATTATTGAATAAAGGGTGATTACAACTCTTAGTGCTACAGTAAAGTTACTCTCTTCTGTTTTTTTTTTTTTCTTCTCCTATTATCAGAGGCCTCTCCTCTTTATATAGCACCCTCTCCTATCATCTTCATCGTCCACTTGTTCTTCATCTAAGCATCCACTTGAGTACATGTCACGTCAAGTCTCCTCTTTAGCCCTCTGTGAGTGGTAGCAGCTGAGATTGTACTATTCAGGGGTCTTCTCCACATTAATGCGGCCAGAAAAGTAGTTACAGTGCATTTAATGTGGTGGTTGCATCTTGTCTTCTATATATTTTTCCGTTCCTATCTTCTCCATACATGCCTGAAACTTATCCTTATCATTAAAATCCTTAGAAGGATTGCTTGAACCTTTCAGGTGTCTGTTAGACCAAGACTCTTTGCATCCGAGGAGGATGACCTCTTCGGACCACTGGTAATCTCTTCGGACTATACTTCTCGTTCATTTCCAGGTATACTTCTTCCACATGGACTCTTTCTCAAACATTTTCCCCTTTTCGGACACACAGTAATCTTCAAATAGGGCCCTAGGCCCAATACATAAGGTTGGACTTTCACCCCCCACAATATATGTGAGAGAGAGAGAGAGAGAGAGAGAGAGAGATCTTTATTTGGAGTTTTATAATGATTATTATTATTTTTTACTTCCGCTCCTAACTCGAAATCTAGACTCCGTTTTGATAATCGGATAGCCTGTCGTTTTATTGAAGACAAATGAGTAATACCATGGACACATAAAAATATACAATTTTGTGTCACAACTTGACACGTGACGAGTTATAATTGCTGGACGTGTGATGGTGGGCCATGTAAAAATACACTTCCGCCACTTATAATTCGCTACAAATTATAACACAAAATTGTGTATTTTATGTGTCTCTATCATTGCTCAAGAAAAATGGTTATTACAGTCGATTTTTCCCGAAGATGCCAAAGGACCATCAACCATCAGGAAGGTTCGTTGATGCCTCAAGCTCTTGGGCCTAATCTTTCTGACTCTGTCTAACCAATATGCCAATACCTAATTTCCAAGGGACCCACTTACTTAGCCCTGCCAAGTTTTTTTTTTTTTGTTTTTGTTTTGCCCTAAGACTGGGTCACTTCTTGGGAATAGGGCTCGGCAGTCAGCACCAGGACGTGGACAGCTCGAACCCAGCTCCATCCTTCAACACGTGAAAATCGACACGAGAGTGGGACCCTCCATTGCCAACACGTGTCTCCCAAATCACGAGCCTCTTGGCCCCCCCACCCTAAAATGGGCGCTGACTTTTGTGCACGCACAAACTCGGCTTCTTCGCCTAAAGATTTTGGTTCTTCAATCTTCACCACACCAGCCCCAGCTTCGCTAACCGACGCTTCAGCAGCTAACCTAAGCCCACTCTGACAGTCAACCCATAATGCAGTGCCCCTCTCCTAGTAAATTTAGTAGTTTTCTCGAGTTCACAAAGTCAAAGCCATATAAAACCAAAAGTTCCCTGACTTTGAAGGAAACAACACGGATCACCTTGCCCTCTAAAGACAAAATTCCTGCGGTGGTTACATAATTTAACAGAGTGGATGCCCGCTAATTAAACTGTATATTTTTGCTTGTCCATTTCTAAGATCACGAATCCGCAACGTGTCAATGTGTTATCGACTTGTAAATTTGAGTGTTCAATACATATATCATATATGGTGGCTTCTTTTTTTAAATTGGGTGGGTGTTTATTAGTGCAATTAATGTGTGTATATTTAGTAAATGATATTTTACCACCGCACATTCTTGGTTTAGTCACTTTACGAGTATAAATGTTTGTGGAGTGTGAGAGGTAAGGGCCGGGGTTCAAATCTCCAGGAGGGAGTTTCACACACATATACACTTAGATTGGGTTATAGTAGAATTCTATCTTGTATAAAAAAAAAAAAAAAAAAGTAAATGATATTTTGTGAATACTTACGATTCTTATGTCAAATTAAGCCGTATAGAACTCAGAAGGATATTTATTTATGTTGATGAGTCAAGCCTTTTATGGAATATCTCTATTTTATTTTTAGAAAAATGTTAACAAGTACCGACCGATGCTTGTTAAGGTGCAAAAAAGACAAAAAAAAAAATGTCAGAAAAAGTTATTAAAAAAAAAAAAACACTAAATAATACTTATAAACTTGAAAAAAAATGAAATAAAGCTGTAAAAAAGACAAAAAAATTTGTCAGAAAAATTTCAAAAAAGTTGTTAACGAGCACCTTGCGATACCCGTTAACACAACCCTTATTTTTATCTATTGTCATATGTTTTTTTGTTGGTCATGTTTATGAAGAGATCCTAGTTCACTTCAAGGTGATCTACCCTAGGATAGTCCAAACTATAGTTTGTAAACCGAAATTGGATAAAGAAACCAAAAATAGGATCTGTTTTGGTTCTCTTTCATCTAACCGAGATTGGATTCGTGGTCAAATCGATAATATCATAAATAATTTATGTCCATCATGCTCACGAGAAATTGTCTCTACATTAATCTAGAAGATGCTTTCAAAATTTGATTGGACATAATCGAAAATAGGATCAGTTTTGATACTCTAGTATTTTATAAATAAAATAAATAAATGTATATAACTAATAACATTTTGTAAGGACGGAATTTGAGTCCCTAGCCCAAGTGATAAATGAACTTAGGCCCAAAAAGACCAATACAACAAATTTGTAGAGAGTTGGTTGTAAAACTGAGCTTTAACGAGTTTGACAATAAGAATGATGGATTCAGGTGATAAGAAAATGAAGATAGACTGATTAAACTAAAGAAAACTGTCTTGACACAATCCGAGGAGATCAGTTCTTGTATATTGATTCTCAAGTTTGATTACAAGTTTAGTTCTTGATTGCTACAGTATTTTTCTTTTTCCTTTCTGATCCCCCCTTTTCCTCAGGGGTCTCTTACATTATATATCTTCCTTTGAGTGATCTTAGCCCTCCATTTGTTGATTATCTAGGCCATTACTTGAGTGTTTGTCCCATTGGACACCCCTTCTAGCCCTCTGTGAGTTGGGTTAGCCAAGGCAACACTGTTCAGGGGGTCTTCTCCACACAAATGCGGCTAGAAAGTTAGTTGTAGAGCATTTAATGTGGTAACAGCAGCTTTTCCTTAGATATTTCCTAGCTCCCACTCTTCCATTACGTTCATAGTGTATGTCTTTATCAATAAAATCTCCTGGAACGTCGCCATGGATGACAGGAGGCACATCTTGATCTTCATTGCGTTTAGTCGAGGGGATATTCCTCCTCGGACAACCCTTTCCAACCGTTACGGTCATAGTTTGCTTGTGAAATTCGAAGTATCACGTCTCTCTTGCTATTGATCTATCCTTGGATCATTATGTCTCCTCGGACAAAACCCAAGACCCAATATATATTTGGGCCTGCATCTACACACATTTTCAAAAAAAATCTAAAATTTTAATAATTTTTATTATTTTATGTGAGGTTTCACATCCCATATTAAGAAAATAAAATTAATAAATTAACCACTATAGAGAATTTGTTGAGATGTCTCAAACCAAGAATATTCTTCTTGATTTTTACATGCTTCTAATGTTGAAGTTGTTTTACACAGTTTTAATACACAGCCATTAAGACTTTTAACCGGGTATCAAAACATTCAATAGTTTTATAAACGTTTTCACATTTGAAATCAATCTTTCCTACAAAAATTAAATATTCTTGAGTTTGGATATTTTGGATCATACTTTGTGTTTTATACTAATAAAAATACTTCTCACACTAAAATTATCATAATTTATACAGCTTCCCATTATTATCTATCCAATAATGTAAGCTCAAAGAATCTGATACCTTTGAAAATCACTTCAAAAAAATAATCTGAAGGATTTTTTTTAATAATTCTTTAGTGGTTGACCTCTGCTTTGGTTGAACTTTAGTCATGGGTCAGGTAGCTTTGGTCCACCTTAATGCATCTATCCCATCAGAAAATATAAGAAGACAAAGATACAATTTGAAAATACAAAAGAACGCAGTAAAGTAAAGATAACTACTACAAAAATGTGACACCCCATCTACACTATTTCAGCACCAGATCTTGAATGTATGTTTAGATAACCAAATCCCCTAGAATCTGGACCATCTATATTTGACAAAGAACTTATTAAATTTCTTTGAGAAAGAACAAAACTATTGTGAAAATTTACCTTGGACACGAAGAATCACCACCAGAAATAATGGCGCGGTGCCCCAGTAGTGCAGTTAACCAAAAATGTTACCGTTGACAAGGATAGCTAGAATTCTTAGCTAAAGTCAAAGCCGAATACATACAAAGCAGAAACACTGAAACACAGCAACTCTTTCTTTAAAAGTCAAGAGGGCAAACACATGGACGTCACAATTCTCTCTTTATCTGGTCCACTCTCTCCCTCTTTTAGTTCATGAACCCTCCAAGATTATTACATCTTATCATTATCTCTAATTCTTTCACCACCTTCTTCTTCATCTTCTTTTAATGCACTACTTACTTGGTTATACTAGCTAGGTATACAGTATAGTAATGGAGGAAGTAATGCATACTTGGTCAGATGGGCTGGAGGATGAGCTTGTGAGAGAGCTTGACAATCAATCACCTTTCTTTGTGCTACCTGAGAGTACTACTGAATTGAAAACAAGTAGTCCTTTTGATGAAGAAACCATTAACCGGTTCATCTCTACTGTCTATTCCGGGCCTACAATTGGAGATATTGAGAATGCATTATCAGTGACAAACCCGAATATGGACCAACCTCAGCAACTTCCACAAGCCAGGTTTGGACTCACTTTTAGACCATTTTAGTTTTTGACAAATTAAATTATGAAATCTTTGATACGAATATATACTTTCTGTTGCAGAATTTCTATGTTGGACAGAAGTTTAAATAAGGTTGAGAATAAGTATACTCTGAAAATCAAAAGCTATGGAAATCCGATGGCTGATGATGGATATAAATGGAGGAAGTATGGACAGAAATCCATCAAGAATAGCCCAAATCCTAGGTAACTTTTTCCTTCTGTTTTACCATTTCGGTCGTAACATTCTTGGCCACCAAACGCGCACAGAAACTCTTAAAATTGAATTACGTGAGTTAACTTCTGGCTTTACCATCTTTTCGAATCTGAGGACATGGAGAGTTTTGAATACAAATTCTCAGTACCACTTTTTATATATCACTCTATATTTTACAAATTACTACTTACTATATTTTGATTCACTTGCTTTATAAAATAATTAAAATTTAAAATATAAAACAATCATACACATGGTAATTAATGATTATTGGTGGAATATAAAGTAATACACAAAAAAAGATACAAAAAATTTGTATAGAAGAGTTTTGGCATCAAAACCTACCTAGTGGATAGATTACAAGTAGTTGTCTAGGTTCATATAAAGGCTATAAACAACCACTCACAATATTTTATTGAGGTAAAAGTTATGATTTTAAAAGAACTTAAGTTTGACAGTTGACAGCCAAGCAATGCTACTAATACAAAAAATTTCATAATATTTTTTTACAATTGTCAAATTCTTATTAGTTCTTATATTTGAATCCACTATTAGCATTATTTTTTTATCTACTACTAACTGCTTATCCTATCAATATATATATATATATATATATATATATTTTGGTAAAAAATATTTGTTAAATCTTTGACGTCTATAAACTCTTTCGTGGAAGCATTAGATAGTTATAAGAATATGAGGTACTGGGGTCTAGTCATTTTTTAATTCGGGCTTCCCTGGGACCATTTATTTTCTAAAGAGAAATGATAATCGCCAGGGCAAGTGAGGCCCAATCTTAATTGCAAAGTAAGTTTACTTGCTTTTTCCTCTCCCCGCAATGGTTCTTTTTGTTCCACGGGAAAGGCCACTTCAACGAAATGATGATTTGCGTAAAGATTGCATGTAACATCTCTCTCATATGAAGTAAATCTCACATTTATATGGTTCACCCCATATGAGAAAGATGTTTCATACAACCAACCATCCACTTAAACTTGTCAAAAAACTGGATGCCCACTATCCGATTCCAATGTTCTTTTCTTAGTTTAAGGTGTCTTAATTCTTAAAGGCCTTTTACAACACTAAAGGACAATACGAAATTATTAGCGTTGATTTATTTTATTTAGTATTCTTTTTGTATAGATCAATAATTATCTTATGTATCGTTATGTGTATCATCTCTCTCTTAAATAATGTTTAAGCCCCGTAGTCATATTGGGTCCCTAGTATGTGAGAGGGGTGAAGATGTATACATGTATCAAGTATGAGAAACCTCTATTATCTTATATTCTTATGGGATCTACACGAATATATATATATATATATATATATATATATATAGTGTGTATGTTCATTCAATAAAAAAGCTTAGGATCTGTTTGAGATTCGCTTATTTTACTGAAACTGAAAACTTTCTGCTGAAAGTACTGTAGATAAAGATAAAAGTTAGCTAAAATAGTATAGTGAGACCCATGAATAGTATCAAAAAGTGCAGTGGGGCCCATGAATAATAGTAAAAATAAACTGAATAGTAAAATAAGTTGACTTTTTAATTTTTGCCAAACACACACTTAGTGGAATAAAATATGATGTGCTAATTTTAGTCTTTCTCCAAATATGGCATATTATATTAAAGTTGGCTCCATGTAAGCAAATATTTTAAATTGATTAAAGGGTAGAAATGAAGGGAACAAGTTGTCACCATAAGGAAAAATAGAAGATGTGGGGTCCCTCTAATTTATGGGTAGCATTTATTTTAGCCTCTCAAATATCAAAATATGTGTCAAGAGTCTTATAGTTCAACTGACACTATTTAGTGTTTCAAATAAAAATATTCAGGGTTCAAATCCTTCACCAATGACACAAATATGTTAACTTTTATTCTTATCAAAAACAATTCTCATCAATCTTTGTGATTTTGATGGAACACAGGAGCTATTATAGGTGTACAAATCCAAGGTGCAGTGCAAAGAAACAGGTAGAGAGGTCTCGCGAGGAACCCGAGACATTCATCATCACATACGAAGGGCTTCACTTGCACTTTGCTTACCCATACTTTTTACCTAGCCAATCCTATGTCAATCCAACAAGCAAGAAGCCTAAGAAGTCTATCTCACAAGCCCAAGAGCCCCAAGACCATGAAACCCAACAAACACAAGAAGTCCAAGAAAGCCCAGAAAATCTAGCTACTTCGCCATTATTAATCACATCTGAGGTCTGCTTACAAGGATGGGACAAAGAAGAAGGAATGAGCTCACAAGGGTTGCTTGAAGATATGGTGCCATTCATGATTCGAAATCCTCCAACCAATACATCCTCAAATTCCTCTTCTTGCTCGTCTTACCATTCACCTCCTACTTCGCCTTCTTCTCTGTCTTGGTCCACTAATTATTCAGCTACATGTTTTGATATAGGCATCTAGCATTATATTAAAGTTTACTTTTATGGTTTTCTTGTAATGTGAGATTAAATAATTAGGTATAAGAACAAGAAAATATGCTAAGATCATATGTAGTTTTTAAATCTTGTTTAATATATATAGCAAGGAACAATCTTATTGTATTTTAAATTTATTTTAACTTGATTGATTCGAGAATCTTATGCAAGAAATTTCACATGTACCTCCTAATAGAACTCAATTCTTTCTCTCAGTTCGTTTTGGTACAATGTCTAGTCAAATTAATTTTAGGTTAATTTACTAACTTGGTCTTTCAATTATGGGATAAAGAGCAATTTGGTTCTTCAACTATGAATTATGTCAACTTTAGGTCAATTAACTACTCTCTATTTTTAAAATTTTGAAATTGGTAAGGAAACCCATAAATGACATTGACTTGATTTTAAAATTAAGAGACTAAACTGACACAATTCATAGTCGATATACCAAGTTGAACTTTTATAGACAATACATTCTCAAAAAAAAAACTTTTATAGACATTAAGTTGATTTTAAAATTATGATAAATGGATGTAGTAAGAGACGAGTTAAGGTTAAGGGCAATGGTTATCTAATTTCCTTACTACTTTGAGTCACAACTTGATGGGCAAGATATGTCTCACTCTATATGCAAGATTGAGATTTCTGATTTTCTTCCCATAGATTTTCCAAAATGCCCTTTTTTTTTTCTTCAAAAACAAAAACAAAAAAAAAACAACGCATTCTCATTTCTTGCAAAACAGATTGTTTGCATTTTCTCATAGACCATACAACAACATAAAAAGCTCTTGTACAAATTAACCAAAACAGGACATAATTTAAGAAAAAAGCTTTCGTATGTTGCAACATAAGATGTTAACACACATACTCTTTCTCTACAGTTGATTGTGTAGTACAACAATAGTTTTGTACTATATCAAAATATCAATTCAAAACCAAACATATAAAAGTTTATACATTTAAATAATGCACCCCTTTTTTATACAAAAAAAAAATTCAAAACCAAACAACACACATTCTTAACATCATTATTGCATACAAGGAACCCAATAATTTATAATGAACCAATAGTTTAGCCTTAAGAGGACTAAAGTTAAAACATCAAATCAAGAATTGATAACTTCCCGTGTGAGAGAGAAATGATAGAGAGGTTGAGAAAATAGGATAGACTTTTGAAGGGAATTTTAGGCATTTACAAAAGTAAAGATATTACGAGAATTTTGATTCAAAATTCGTTAAAAATTTTTCCATTCAACTCAATTCCTTCCAATTTTAACAAAATAAAAAATAGCTTAGGAGGAAAGGAAATAAAATGAGTATTCCTTTGTATTAAATTCCCAATGAGAGTAATAGGAGGAATATTCTATAAAAATTCTTAAAATTTCATTCCATTTGCCATTCTAAACGAGTTCTTATTACTTTTTGTTGGTTTTAACATTAACATATTTTGGAAAACTAGTCATTTTCCCATAAATATTTTCTAGAACGTCATCTTTTTTCTTTTTCTTTTTTGGGTTTGGTAGCAACCTTGAAAATGAGCTTGAAAATATGAATCTTTACTCCTTTTTTTTTAAGTGATATGAGATAGAATTGTTTTTTGAAAAAGGAACTTCTATGATTAAAATTTCAATGAAGTACAAGAAAATAAAAAGATGGGAAATCAAAGTAAAGTAGCAAAGAGGTTGTGTTGGTTCTATCCAAAAAAAAAAGAACTTGTGTCGGTAATGATGAGTTCAAAAAGACACTACGAGATAGTATATCAATGAAAAGAGAGGGAAAAGAAGAAATGAAATGATGCAAATTTATGAGAAGTGAGAGTGTGATATATTTACGGTAGAAGGAGACCAAGGGTGAAACAAAGAATTTACCATGAGGTGATCTCGTGATTCTTATCTTAACTTATTACTGTATTATTGTCATTAGGTCAATTAAGAATATGTGGTTCACCTTCTATCTTCTCTAGTAGCTTTGGTTTGAAATACTTACAAAGAGGGTCCAATTGAAATTGGGCCGTATGAGAGAAATCAAGAGGGCCCCTGAAAGCCCATGTCAAAGAAACTTCATTCAGTGGGCCCTTCTTGAGAATATTTTTTTATGTTATAAATCCTGATTCCTTTCTTTGTATTAAAATTCAGCATAATGGCTAAACAGACCTACGCAAATGACATATCCATATTCATTATCCAAGGGCATTCGAGTAATTTAGACAAAAAGGAAGGCGGTCTCTAAATACGGTTACGGTTATTCACAGACAGAGGACCCTTTTTCCCACTCCCCAGCTCCTCTACCTCTCCCTCTCCCAGATAGATAGATATATTAGCTGAGCTCATTCCATTTATATTTCAATTTTCCGGAGCATAGTTAGAAATTTTATCGGCAACCAAACAGGGTCTAATACTCATTCAAGTACTGTTACACTATTTACACAACACAAGCGTCAGCCAATTCATGTACCGATCATCGATACAATGATTTTCATAAGAATCGGACGCTCTCTTTTTCGCTCCACTCGTTCCTCGTTCCAAAGAGTAAACTTTCTCTCCCTCTTTATCTTTTGAATAAAGAAAATATGCTATTTTTAGGTGACAAATTTATGATTTTTGGTTAAAAAAAAAAAAAAAAAAAAAAAACTCTGTTTGGCTGCGCAGAATGTAAATTCTGGTAACTATGCTGAGAGGAGTTTGTTACCGAACGAATCGCACTTGTCCTCTTCGGGAAGTGCGTGCATTCCACGCGTCGATGGCGGATTAGGGCTTGTGAGGGGCTTCGTCACTTCCTTTGGAGCCGGGAAGCAACTCGTTTCGAATTCGTGCTTATCGAATTTCAGTTCCGTCATCACAAACCCTAGGGTTCGCCGATTTTTCTCTAGCGAAGCGCCCAAGAAGAAAAGTAAATCAATGATTAGCGTTTCTGATTTTTCAATCAGTTTATTTATTTATTTTTATTTTAATTTGTTTATTTTGAATAATTTGTGAATGTAGAATATGAAAATTACTACCCGAAGGACAGGAAGGAAATTCCGAAAGGGAAAGAACAGAAATCCGAGTCGAAAGGTAAGGTCTAATGATTTTTTTTTTTTTGGTGTAATATATGATAAATTGTGTTGAAAATGGATCAAATTCTATTGTCAATTTTCTTTCGGAGTTTGCGTTTATAATACTAATATTTATTTGTTCGCGCGCAACTCGTTAAAGGTATCGGAAATTGTATCTTTAGATTAGAGATTGTAGTTTTTAGGTTAGATTTTCTCTACATATTTTCCACATTTGCCTTTGTGTTTTTTGTAATTAGTTAGTTTGTTAACTAGTTGGTTAGTCTTTTTTTAGTTAGTTTTAGCTGTGTTTACTATTATGTATAAAAGTGCTTAGTAATGGCAATTTTGCACATCAATAATACCAAGAAGTTTGTTTATCACTCTCTCTATTTTTTGGCAAAAGATGATTGTTGATGGGATTTAATTAACAATGATCATAGTTTTTGTTTAAAAATATTTTTGATGATTTGATTTAACCTTTACTTGTCAAAAAATATTTTTGATAATTTGATAGTTGGGAGTGGGGGATTTGAACTTAGCTATAATGCACGGATACAGCAGGTTTGCTGCTCACTTGCTCAGTGGCCTGGGCTTTTAGCCTTATTGCCCTTAGGCCTTAGTTATGTTATTATATATTGTTTGTTTTGACTTGCGTTACCTACTGACTTTGGAATTTATTAGGATATATATTGCATCATTGTGGTCTGTGGGCTTGTGAGATATTGATATAGTGATATAATATAATAGTGTTTGTTGGTTAGCCACTGTGATATACTATTGCACACTTGTTTACTGTTATTCTGTTATATAATTTATGTATTTATTCTTCATGAAATTCGTAGGAAAAAGGAATACCCAAAAAGTGTCTGATAAATTTGCCAATAATCAGTCTCAGTCATTGTATTTGAGACAACATATTATAATGTCATTGTCCTAGTTTGTTGTTTAGTGTTGCCTTTAAATTAAATTTAGATATGTTTTCAAGCATTTTATTGTTGTTAATTTTAAAAATTAAAATAAACATAAATTATGTACAAAAATATTTAAATATACCTAAAAATAAATATTAATTAATTGCCATATCTCCGACGTATCGAATCCTAGGCTTTTCAAAAAATGTTGTATCCCCGTACCCTCATCGTACCAATACCCGTATCCATACTCGTGCATTATAGGAACCCAGACGTCTCCATTTGAAACCTGCCAGTTGAGCTACAATGCTTCTGGCAGTTGGTTTTGTTTAAGTATTGCTAATACTTTCCTTCAATCATCCTTTATATGATACTGGTGGTAGGTGTACTTTGTTGTTGAAATTTTGTTGTGGCGAACTAGAACTGTGGAGTCTGTGTTAATGTCATATAGATGATGCTGGTGATAGGACTGGTAGCTAAATATGATTCCAAGACCAACAATTCGATGTACAGCCTCATTCTAGTCCTTAGTTTGAGGCACAACTGCATTTTCAATGTTCGTTTGGTTTATAGCAGCATGTTCTCTATTCACTTCTGATCCTTTTTTTTCTTTTCATTATAATTTTAAAATTTTGATGCTAAAGTGTCATTTGTGGTCGTATGATGTTCATATTTTGTGTACCTCTCTAGGGGACTCAAATAGTGGTGATCATGGGAATTCCCAGGAGAACTTGGTGAAGCAGTTCCAAAGTTTAATCACTCCATTACTGTTCATTGCCTTTATCTTTTCATCAGTTTTATCCAGTCCTCATGATCAAAAGCAGGTCAGATCGTTCAGTACCATTTCAGCAATGAGTTTATTGGTTTCTAGTAGATGTGTAGGTTGCATTAAGTTACTGCCTTTGGTGAATTAAGGTCACCTACCAGTATTTGTCTGTTGTCATCAGGTTTACCATACATACCAATCTAATGGATATTTGAAAGAGTTGGTATGTATTGTAAACAACAATTTATATTTCATTCTACTTTTATGCACTATGGTCAATGGCTCCATGCTTCCTTCTTCTGGCTGCTGATAAAATATTATTGCACCTTCCTTTCCCCCCTATTGGTGGATGTGAGTGTTAATGATTTTGGTGTTTGACTTTCCATTGATATTCATTTGGAGTCCAACTTCTGCACATTACTGATTAATCTTTAGTCTTTTTAAATTTAACGTAGACGTGCAATGAATGACCTCTTTTAACCTGATGATTTTGAATGTTGTAATATTATTATTGGATGAAGAAAGAACTTTGTGGTATTGAATATTCTTGAGTGTCCGTTTGGCTTGAGCTTATAAGCTCAACTTTTAGCTTTTAGCTTTTATGTACGACTTTTTAAAACCTCACTTCTTTTAAGCACAAGTATACTTTAGCACACTTTTAGTAAAAAGCCTAGATAAGTTGTTTCCAAACGGACACTATTCCCCCTCTAGATACGGATAAATTATTTCCGATTGTTTCTGATGTGTCTTTTGGTTTTTGTAATATTTTATTCTTATAACTCTTTGATAGCTTATTGATGTCTTTGCTCAGATTAGCTTCCAAGAATTCAAAAACAAGCTACTTGAACCTGGTCTGGTGGATCGCATTGTCGTTACAAACAAATCAGTTGCAAAAGTGTATGTGAGGAGCTCACCACGTGTTAAAAATCAGACCAATGATGATGTTGCCCAAAGTCCTATCAATGGTACCCCTACTAATGGAAATGCAAGCCAGTATAAATTCTATTTTAACATTGGAAGTGTTGAATCTTTTGAGGAGAAGCTGCAGGAAGCGCAAGAAGCATTAGGGATTGACCCTCATGATTATGTCCCTGTAACATATGTTTCTCAAGTGAATTGGTACCAAGAATTGATGAGGTTTGCCCCAACAGTATTGCTTTTAGGATCCCTTTGGTTCATGGGGCGAAGAATGCAAAGTGGATTTGGTGTTGGTGGTTCTGGTGGAAAAGGTGGCCGTGGAATATTCAACATTGGAAAAGCTCATATTACAAAAGTGGATAAGAACGCAAAAAACAAGGTTATTCTGGGGTTCCGTTACTCCACTTTGCATTATCACATTGCTTTTATCTTATTTTGTTTTTCAAAATGATAGCAAATGAAATTTAAGAGAGCTAATCAGCATGATCATCCCTTTTGATGTCTCATATGGTGTCCAGGTATATTTTAAAGATGTAGCTGGCTGTGATGAGGCAAAGCAGGAAATCATGGAGTTTGTTCATTTCCTCAAGAATCCAAAGAAGTATGAGGAATTAGGAGCGAAAATTCCAAAAGGTGCACTTCTTGTGGGCCCTCCAGGCACTGGGAAGACGCTTCTTGCAAAGGCAACTGCAGGTGAATCTGCTGTCCCTTTTTTATCTATATCTGGGTCAGATTTTATGGAAATGTTTGTTGGTGTTGGGCCATCAAGGGTTAGAAGCTTATTTCAAGAGGCAAGACAATGTGCACCCAGTATAATATTTATCGATGAGATAGATGCAATTGGTCGGGCTAGGGGGCGTGGAGGTTTCTCAGGTGGAAATGATGAGCGTGAAAGTACTCTCAACCAATTACTTGTAGAGATGGATGGTTTTGGAACCACTACAGGAGTTGTTGTACTTGCTGGTACAAATAGGCCCGACATTTTAGATAAAGCCTTGTTGAGGCCTGGTCGGTTTGATCGTCAAATTACAATTGATAAACCTGACATCAAAGGTCGTAATCAGATTTTTCAAATTTATCTGAAGAAGCTGAAACTGGATCATGAGCCATCATACTACTCTCAAAGGCTTGCTGCCCTTACTCCTGGATTTGCTGGAGCAGACATTGCTAATGTTTGCAATGAAGCTGCTTTAATTGCCGCAAGGAATGAGAGTGCAGTGATTACAATGGAACATTTTGAGGCAGCTATAGACAGGGTTATAGGTGGTCTGGAAAAGAAGAACAGGGTAATCTCTATCTCATGCATGTACTTGTTTATATAGAACATTGTACTAATGTTGTATGCATATACTCAGTATGACTGCTGTACTCTGGGAAAAAGCAGTTGACTCTGGGTGTATATTTTTGACTAATCTCCAAAGCTACATTTCAAACTGATTTGATTTTATTATTAGTTTATATGTTAGAAACCTTCACAAATTTTCTCAGTTAAACTATCGCTTCGTAGAAGTTAAGTATTTTGCAGAACATATTACTTTATCAAGCCCTTAATCTTTGACTTGTAAAAGCCCTTTAACCTAGAACTCATTATTAAATGTACTGAAAAAAGACTTCTTTCTGGGAATTTGAAGTCTCTAAAGAATTTTATTGTCTGATGTCAAAAGTGAAAACAAAATCTTAAATGAAAGAAGACCAGAACTCTTTTTTTCTCGTGTTCTTTAGTTTAGTTCATTAGAGTTTTGCAACAATTTGCAGCCTCTAATTTTGTGGCAACAGCTAAGAGTTCTCCCAGTGTTTTAAGCCTCAAGCCCACTGACAGATAAGGAAAGGAAGGGATAGATTAATCACTAAGAGCAAAAGCTCGCTGGCTAGCTTTAGCCACTTTAGTGAGCTCTTACCCAGGTGCTGCCATTTTTTTGCCTTGTTGGGAGGCTTTGGTTTCAAATCTTTCTCAAATGTGCTTGTTAGGATCCTCCAGTGACCAAACTATAGCCTATAAATGACAGTGGCTTTGTGTACATTTTACAAACACTAAACTATTGAAAGAATTGAATTGTAAATATGATATTTGTAAGGTATGAAAAATTAGATGTCAAGGGTGAAAGAGCATCATTTCTTGAAAGTTTTGCTATTTAAGCAGAGAAAAAAAAAGTTTTTTTATTGATACTGGTCTATAGTTCTGAATGGGAGTACTGGAGTAGTTGCCACCCCACAGTAACCTGGTTGGTTCATGTTTTACTTATTTCTGATCTGGAGTATTTGCCATCGCCCACTAACTTGGTTGGTTGATTTTTTTGTCTCTGTGTAAGCATGTCTTTCAGACTTCCAATGTTGAAATATTTACATTTTTGAGGATAAAAACCAAATATTAAAAGATAGCTGCATGAATGTTGGCATATGGAATAATTCTGTTAACTGCTGATGCATCAGTTGATTTGGCGATTGACCTGCAGTGTGTTATAAATTCCTGTGTGCTGATGGGATCAGTAATTTGATGGACGACCTAAACTCTTAACAAAAAAGTCATTATTAAGTCCATTTTTTTAAAGACATGTAAACCATTACTCATTTCTTTCTGCAGGTAATAAGCAAGTTGGAACAGCGTACTGTTGCCTACCATGAGTCTGGTCATGCTGTTGCTGGATGGTTCTTGGAACATGCTGAACCCTTGCTTAAAGTTACCATTGTTCCCCGTGGTACTGCAGCACTGGGTTTTGCTCAATATGTTCCCAATGAAAATCTATTAATGACCAAAGAGCAGCTCTTTGATATGACTTGCATGACCCTCGGCGGTCGAGCTTCTGAGCAGGTGATTTTACTGATCCTCTTTCCCTTCTTTCTGCATTTTTTCTGGATGAGTTATTAGGGACTTGCTTAAAAGTGGTACGTACTGATCTATTATCAAGGTACTTATATGCATTTTTTCAAAGAATTTCTCTTAATTGAGATTTTGAAATACAGTTTAGCTTCAACTCTTCAATGGACAAATATAGTGAGCCATGAGGTGTGGGTCTGAACTATGTTGTGCATAATTCATCTACCATGTGATTGGTTGTACATAATGTACTTTGTTTCTCTTTCACTAATGTTATAGTGTTTTCGTTCTTATGGTTTTTATTTATTGATAGATAATGATCATTTTCATTGCTTAGAAGCTGTAAGGAATGTGAACTTTCAGGTTCTGAAATTATTTGAGATTCTAATTTTCCTCCTCTTTTCCGTGACATCTTGGCAATAAACAGAGCATAGAACTTTATATGTTTGTGTCTGCGTGTAGAAAGTTGATGAGACCACTAGCACAAAGTAGTTTCATAAAAGTTTTTATTTTTTTATATAGGTAATGAATGTTCCATGACAATTGATTGAAGAGCTATGTCTATTTCTTCCCCTCTCCCCTGAATCTCTCAACAACATTTGGATATTTAAGTAGTTAATGTGAACAGCACTATTTTGGTCTTTAAATGGTTTTTTTACAATTACATTACCAGACAAAAAGGATGGGTTTTTTTGGCATTTAGCATTATTTTTGGAACATTTTAGTTAATTGTCAAGTTTGCAAAACTATTTAGCAAACTAGCATCTCAAGCTCTGACACTCTAAGTCTCTAAAAGACTCAAGTTCCTGTGTTTTCTGCCGTTCTCTTCTTCTTCTTCTGTTCTTCTTCAGATCTGCCATTCTCTTTTCTTCCTCTTCTTCTTCGTCGGATCCGCTCGGATTTCTTCGTCGGATCTGCTTCTTCTTCTTTCTCAGATTTACTTCTATAGAATTCGGGTTCCACGTGGATAAATTGTTTCATGCCAGCACTAGAAATACCAAACTTGAGTCTCAAAGACTCGAGATGCTAGTTTACAAAATAGTTTAAAAAAGTGCTTATTAACGAAATGTTTCAAAAATCATGTTAAATGGAAAATTTCCTCCAAAAAGGATAGAACATAATACTTAAGACTGAACTTGTAAGAGCGAAGTAGAGGATGAGGTTGTGGGTTCATGAACCACCAGGTGCATGCTATTCCCAATAAAAAAAGACTCAACTCTTGAGGTTTAGCTCTAGACATTAGGGAATGTCAATACTTTGTTTCTCACTTTCTTCATGTGAAATATTACCTTTTGTGGAACATATCATTCCTTGCTGCAGAAAGGGGGGAAACAGCAATTTCTAATTTCCTGGATGTTTCCTTGTAGTTTAAAAGCTGATATGTATATATTATCCATTTCATGAATACCATGTGAACGGTACTTAAACAGGGAGATCATAAAGTTTATAATTATCACATCAGTTGATATTTGTGGTATTTGTGTTTTAAGTATACATATATTAAAGCAATTTTGGGCAATGGCCAACATATAAGGCCGTGGTTAGTAGGTATTGATGCTGGTCTGCCTTTATAGGCCCACGTTTCTTTAAGTATAGAAACTAGGTTATGTTTGGCCATGATTGATAAAATTCTCATTGAGTCATTTAATTATGGTACTGTGATATTTCTCTTGGATCAGGTTTTGTTGGGGAAGATCTCAACTGGAGCCCAGAATGACTTGGAGAAAGTGACCAAGATGACCTATGCCCAAGTTGCAGTTTATGGTTTCAGTGACAAGGTGGGTCTTCTTTCTTTTCCTCAAAGGGATGATGCATTTGAGATGACCAAGCCCTACAGCAGTAAAACTGGTGCAATTATCGACGGGGAAGTTAGAGAATGGGTGGGTAAGGCCTATGATCGCACTATTCAGCTAATAGAGGAGCACAAAGAGCATGTAATGCAGGTAGCAGAGCTTTTGCTTGAAAAGGAGGTCCTTAATCAAGAAGACCTGGTTCGAATATTAGGGGAGCGCCCGTTCAAGTCAAGCGAGCCCACAAATTATGATAGGTTTAAGCAAGGGTTCCAAGATGAAGATAAGGAGCCTAAAGAGACCACAGAGGGTGGCACAGTGGACGGCAGGTCATCACCTTTGGAACCGGATGTTGTCCCTGCATAGCTCTTCATAAGGCTTATGGTTGTATAAATTAAATTTTGTTGACGTTAAAATTCCTTCATTAGCCACAGGTATCTGAACCAACTTGTAAAGATCTTCTAATGGAAGCAAAAAATTATTTGTACGTTCCAGTTAATTCAATTAGTAAAGTCTCTTATCGTCTTATCGTCGAATAAGAGTTTTAAAAGTTTAATCTCTTGCTTACACAAAAAATCAATAATATCATAATTATTATGAAGTAAATGTTGGATGAAATACTATTGAATTTATTTTAATATATATATATATATATATATATATATAAACACATATTCCAAAACACTGGGCTTTGAATTGACTTATTCTCTGGTGGATGTGACTTATACCGATTCACAACATTGGATGGTGACTTACTCTTTGACGAATGCTGTGGTAGACATTTAAAAAAAAAAAAAATTGGAGTAGACTCCCTTTCAAAGTAAGGATTTCGTGGTGACTAATTTTTTTACTTTACTTCATTTGTCATTAACGATGGATGACGAAAGTTACGCACTTTGGGGCTTTTCTTACTTTGGAATCACGCTACCTATATGTGGCCTTGGTTTGTGTTATACACCTGTACGCATAAATATGATTGATATAATTCCCAATCTGCATTCAAGTGTGTGCCGCATGTATTTTTTGACCCCACGTTAAGTTCACAAAACAAGTGGTGAATGACTGACTGAATGAGAATGAATGAAAATACACTCACTCGGATTTGGACCATCCAGAGTGGGTCTTTAATGTTTAAGCAAAGTGTGTGGGTGCGGTTGTGTCCCTTAAAGCTCTAGCATTGCTCTATTGGATTAAAGCTGTAATTTTGTTCGGCGGAACACAACAAATTGTAGTCTCTCAACCCCAAATTGTAGCTGGCGGCATTTAAATATTGAATCTACCCATATATATTTCAGGATTTGACGATAGATAGATTTTACTGAAAATAGGAGGCCGAAAATATTCTTCAGGACGGGATGTGGCACAGAAAGTTGATTTTTTTTTAAGTACTACAAATTATTTTACAAATTTTTTTGCTACAACTTTAACAAGACAGACTATGAGTGGTTAATTATTATGTACATGTGAATTTACTATTTTTTTTTCACCAATCACACTCTGTCAGGTCTCAATTGTAACAAGAAGTTGTAAAAAAATTTATAGTTCTAGATTTTATTTTTTATTTTTTATTTTATAGTTTAAATGTCTTAATAGATGCCATGGAGATAGTTGTCCTTTGGTCATTGAATCTAACCGCATGAATCTTCTGCAAATAATCTCTCTTTTTATTCTTTTTCTTTTTCTTTTTGGGTCATGCTAAGTGCACTCGTTAATAATTCATTTTAGAAAAGTTTTAATACTATTTTTATGAGAAATGAAAAAAACTATCAAAATATTAATTACTTTTTTTTTCATTTCTCATAAAAACTTTCTTTAACTGGATTATTAACCAGTACTCTAAGGGCACTCGTTAGCATTTCACTTTCTTTTTTAAGGTCCATTGGGTGGAGTCCCAACTCTGTCCTCCTCTCACATAAAGACAATTCCAACTTGTAGGTTTTGTCCGCTTCAATGAGAGGTAGGCGGATTGTACTCTGGACTGAATAATTTTTGGGGTATACAAGCATATTCCCATGCTTACAATTTTATTTTATTTTATAGGTTTTTTTTTTTTTACAATTTATTGAATTGGTCGATTGTAAGTTAAAAAACAGTAGTGGAAACATGTAAAAGTAATTGTCTACCATTCTTCAACAAGTTGAAATATAAGTTATATCTCTAGATTTATTATATTGTTATACGAAGAGGAAGGGAGAACTTTACCTAACTAACATAATATTCTAAGAGTTCAGCAAAGTATCAATATATGTAAGGTTTTGTAATCTGTTATAAATTAAAAAAAATTTTAAGTTTAATAATAATTGTATAACAAATTTCTTTTTGTTTAACTAAATTGGAACAATTTTTTATCCTACTTTTGTTTCTCTACCGTCAACTCCTGTGTTAATAATGATTATTAACACCGCCCCCCACAGCCCGCGCCCCCCCCCCCCCCCCCCCCCCCCCCCACACCAAAAAAAAAGAAAGAAAGAATCAAGGGATCAATGGTGTCATGGTGCATTCTCTATAGGGACATTAATATTTGTTGGATGCTGACTCCATATTTGATAAGTAATTTGTGATGTGATTCCATTTTTCAATAATGGTATAAACAAACACACAAATTTTGCTATAATTGTCCTACATGACAAACTATGACGGGTAGAGAAAAAATTATTGGTTCATGCAAAAATTATATAATTAATCACAATCTGCCACGTAGGATAATTGTGGCAAAATGTGTGGTACTAGCATATTCCCATATCTTCAATTGATATTGTGGGGACTGGGTTTTTGGCTGCCCAGGCCCAATGGACACGGGTCAAAAGCCCAACGAACCCCGCAATGAATTTATAGAGAGTGGGTCGAAGGTCTAGGCGCCGGCCGGCGCTCTGGCGGCGTGAACTCCGGTCTCTTTTACTTAAGTAAATAGACTTAACACGGTTTACAATGGGGATGGGCTCCTCGGCCATGGGCCGAGGAGGCTTTTGCCCTCTGTTCTTTCTTTTCCTTTATTTCTTCTTTTCTTTCTTCTTTCGTGTCCCCCACGCAGGAGGGATTCCCTTACATTATATACCCCTTGCCCAATCAATCCTAGCCCTACACTTGTTGAGTGATCGTGACCTTTGCTCAGGTGCTTGTCCCATCAGCCGACTTCCCAGTCTCTTTGGGAGTTGCGGTGATCGAGGCAACGCTGGCGCAGGGTCTTTTCCTCATTAACGCGGTCAGGGCGATTGTCAGGCACATTTAATGTGGAGGTGACTGCTCGTTGCGAGCTTGTTCTTCAAATTCTCGGACGTCCGATGATGAGGTCATCCTCGGACTTAGACGTCTCCTCGGCTCGGGCTTCGGCTCAGAAATGGAGTGGGCTGGGCCGTGGAATTATTTGGCCCCACAATAGCCCCTCAAAATTTTGCTGTCCGCGTCCTCGGGCGGAGAGGAGGATTTTGATGTCCTCGGGCATGCGTCATGTACCGTTTGAGTTTGGCCCTCTGGGGGTACTGGAGTCTTTTCGCCTGCTTCAGAAGCGTTACTGATGCTTGAAGGGCGCGACGTGCCCTTCATTAAATCCGGACGGCTTTGTGCTCCCCATGCGCAACGGTAGGATGTTAATCCAACGGTGGGGATTCGCCTAACGGTTGGGAGTGGGAAAATCCGCTCTGTTCCTTGATTTTAGGGTATAAATACCCATTTGCAAGCCCGGTTCCTCTGCTTCTTTGTACTCAAGAGTCTACACCTCCAGCATAAAAGGCCTGTCCGAGGAGCTTCTACATCTTTCTGTAAGTCACTCTATCTCCCTTTGAACTTTCTCCTTTTCCATCTTTGCCTCTTTTTCGTTTTCTCCCTCTTAGCTCGTTTAGGCTTCATTTGGGATAGGTATTTTTAAGAAGTATGTCTTCACCGAGGAGGCGATGGAGAAATTCATCGCCGACTACAAGATACCGGCCAATGTTGGCTTGAGATATTGTGCGGAGGGTGAGTGGCGCTTTCGGAGGGGGGAGGGTGAGGTGGTGATTCCTATTGTTGCCTTCGTTGAGGGTGGCATGAGGATACCCATGGGTCCGGTGATGAGGGACTATCTGATGCACTTCCGGCTAGCCCCCACTCAGTGTGCCATCAACGTCTTTAGGGTTCTGGGCTGTGTGGATGCCCTAAATGAAAAGATGGGCCTGAGATTGACCCACCATGACGTCAACTGGTGCTATAATCTCCAGTGCCTGAAGGGCGAAACTTACTATCTGAAGACCAGGGATGACAGAGTCCGGCTCATTCAGTGTCTCCCTGAGTCCAGCAAGGGGTTGAACAAAGACTTCCTCATCGTGTCTGGAGAGTGGCATGATGGCCTTCACTGCCCGACAACGGAGGGAACCCCAGGTGGGCAGTGGGAAAATAGAGAGAGAGAGTTTTAGGACCCTGATCAGTTCCATCCTTTCTCTCGTCTCTTTCTCTCGCACTGTTTGGTTTCTAATGTGGATGTGTTTCTTCTTGCAGATCCGCACGCCTTCACGCGCCACTTCAGCCTGATAAACCGGGAAGACTTGCAAAAGGCGCTGAGGGCAGAGGTGTTTGTGAACGACGACGATAATCAGGTTAGGGCCGCTCACGAAATTTTGAAATACGACCCGGCTCACAAGTCATTTGCGGCGCCGAAGCACGTGATCAGAGCAAAGGATCATCGGCTTCGGAAGATAACTGTGACCGAGGACGGGTTTCGGTTCCCTGAGGTGCCCTCCACATCAGAAGGCGCAATACCTGCAGGTCCCTCCTCCTCCCTTAGAATCTCGGAACCCGCCGAAGTAGGCCCTGAGAGGGAAGTGGAGGTTGCTGATTTTGGCCCTGCCGAGGATGAATTTGACGTGTTTGATCAAGCTCACCAGTCCGAGGACCCTCCAGGAGATTTGGGCGACCCTCGTCTGACCGAAGCGGATTTCTCAGCGTCCAAGTCCTATTCTCGGCAGAAAATGGGCTACAAGAAGAAGCCGCAAGTTAGCTTGGCGGAACTGATCGAAGGCCAGCCGGGGAAATCTAAGCCGGAGCTCCCTCCTCCTCCTCCGAGAACTTGTTCTGCCCAGGGCAAGTCGGCTTCTACCCAATCGGGGCTTCCTCCCTCTCTACCCAAGGCGAGTCTGCCTCCCAGACGTGAGCCCTCTGATCCCAAGCAGAAGAAGGATAAGGGCAAAAGGCCAGCTGAGGAGAGGTCCGAGTCCCACGGGAGGAGGGTGATGATCGGCGGCCGTCCAAACAGTTGAAAATAGGCTCCCGAGGCCAAGACAAACAGTTCGAAGACCTGCCCGAGCCTCAGGCCTGGCTTCCTACCCCCATGCTCCGCGGGGCGCCGCTGAGGGAAGACTCCTCCCTCAGAGATTTCAACGAGGGCGAGGGCACATACGTGGCCGACGCGGTGGGAAGGTGCCTGTTACTCCCAGCCGACATGGCAGAGCTGGCAACTATGAGGAGCAGGGAGGTCTTCCTCTGCCTCAAGCGGTACTTGGGGATGGTAAGCCCCTCAATACTTGTAACTTTTCCTAGTTGTAGCTCTTCCTTTCCGCTTCTTGATCTCAGCTGATGGCGTATTTGTTTTGTTGAACAGGCCGTTCAGGCTATTTATAGGTTGGAGGACGTGGCCCACGACCAGGGGAAAGCCATGGGGGTGGAGCGCGAGAAACACCTGGAGGCCATCCAGGTTCTTAAGCGCTCTGAGGCTGATCTATCCAAGGCCCGGGAGGAGCTGAGTGCAATGACCAGTGCCCGGGACGCTGCCCTGTCCGGTCTCGCTGGTTTTCAGAAGCAGGCCGAGGATTACTCGAAGCGCCTGGCTGAGGCGGAGGAGCAGCTGAAGGCTGCAAAGGGGTTGCTTGCAGACTTGCCCAGGAAGGTGGCTGCTTCCGAGTCAGACAAGAAGGCAGCCGAGTGGGCAAGGGACGAGGCCGTGAGGGCCAAGTTTGAGGCTGTCCAGGGCAGGGAAGAAGCCCTGGCCACTGTGAAGGAAGCCGAGGAGGAGGCTTACGCCGCGGGAATGGAGGAGACAGCGGCAACCTTTAGGTCTGAAGTCCCCGGGTTGTGCAGGCGCTATTCTGCCGAGGTTTGGAGGGAGGCTCTCAGGCAGGCTGGGGTCGAGGCCTCATCCGATTTGTGGAAGGAGGAGAATGTGTACTATCCTCCTGCCATCCGCGAGGCTGCTCCAAGTGGCGCTAAGGCCGAGGAGGCTGCGGAGGAAACCGTCACTGCTACGGGTGAGGACACATCAGCTGCTGAGCCCACGGCTGAGCCCGCTCAAGGAAGTGACCCTTCCAAGGTGGCAGAATCGGGTGAGGACCCCGTTGGGGAGGCGCCCCAAGAGGCTGTGAAGTCTAGCGTTGGAGCTGGGGCTCCTACTGTTGAGGAGGCAGCTATTCCTGCTTCGCCTTCGCAGGCCCTCCCCTCGGGCCAAAGCTCAGAAAGCCTTGATGCTGCTATGGTCCAGCCCCCGGTTGAGGGAGGAGTATAAATGAGTGAGGCAGGCCCTCCGACCCTGTTGTCCTCCTGGTTCTTTGTACTTTCTTCTTTTTTCTTTTAGCTTTGTGACTGTAATGTGGTACTCACCATGTAACATTTGTGAACTTAATGGAACGTGAGTTTTATTCCTTTTCCTGTTTGTTGTGGTTGTTTGCTTATTCGCACGTTATTCGTTCTTTCTTTACTTGTGTAATCTTATCTTTGATTGCACCTCGGCCAGTCGCGGCACCAATTGTTGCAGCGAGGGCATGTATGCTCGAGTGGGCCCATCTTTCCCTAAGGGCCCGGTAGGAAATTCTTTAGGTTGACATTTAGGTTCCCCTTGATGTGGTTGACTTCCCCATAAGCTTGAGTCCGAGGACCATACAGCGCTTTGGGTTCCGTCTAACACTTGGAATCCTCTGAAGTAGTTAGTTTCCCCATAGGTCTGAGTCCTGGGATCATGCAGCGCTTTTGGTTTTGTCCAACACCTGGAATCCTCTGAAGGAGTTAGTTTCCCCATAGGCCTGAGTCCTGGGACCATGCAGTGCCTTGGTTCTGTCTAACTCTTAGGATCATCTAAGGTGGTTGGTTTCCCCGTGAGCCTGAGTCCGAGGACCGTGCAGAGCCTTGGTTCTGTCTAACTCTTAGGTTCATCCGAAGTATTTAGCTTCCCCGTAAGCCTGAGTCCGAGGATCATGCAGTGCCTTGGTTTATTTGCTAAGTGGTTAGCTCCCCGTAGGCTTGAGTCCTGGTTAGCTCCCCGTAGGCTTGAGTCCGAGGACCATGCAAGACCTAGGTACAGTTGCTAAGTGGTTAGCTCCCCGTAGGCTTGAGTCCGAGGACCATGCAAGACCTAGGTACAATTGCTAAGTGGTTAGCTCCCCGTAGGCTTGAGTCCGAGGACCATGCAAGACCTAGGTACAGTTGCTAAGTGGTTAGCTCCCCGTAGGCTTGAGTCCGAGGACCATGCAAGACCTAGGTACAGTTGCTAAGTGGTTAGCTCCTCGTAGGCTTGAGTCCGAGGACCATGCAAGACCTAGGTACAGTTGCTAAGTGGCCATGCAGTGCCTTGGTTCTATTTAACGCTTGGCATCTGGAAATAGGGGTTCGTCCTCGGTTTGCTTTACTGGGGACGATTCCTCCTTCGGAAGGCTCATGATCTTGCACGTGGCATTGATCTCATCTCCATCTCGAGCCCTCATCTCTGTCATTTGCCAAGCGTCCTTTGGCCGTTCGTATTCTGCGCCTGACGCTTCGGTGCGCGAGACGCGCCTTCATTAATGGCCTCGTGAATTGATGGCTTCATTATTATCCAACGCTTCGGTAACCCACTTTTTGAGCTCTGTGTGAATTAATTCTCACCAACCCTACTCCTCTATATAAGGCCTTCTGGGGGGGATGGTTTCCTCATACTCCATGAGCTTCCCAACACAAACAGAAAGAACACACCCTTCTAGCTCCTCAATCCCCTTTAATAACCCCGCCGGAATTGTGACCGGAGTTAGTTGGTATAAGGCGGCTTTGGGCGGGTGTGAGGACATCCATGCCAAGAGCCGTGGTGGCCGCAGGGGCTTCCGGTGCGGCAGAGTCTAGGCGTAACCCCGATGGGGCCATGCACGCTGGCCCGGAGGGATGTCGTTGAAGTACCTAACACCTCTCCTCCGAGCGCACCCCCGACGGAGGAGACATGCGAACTCACATCATGGGCGGTGCCCGAGTGTTGCCGTCACCGACGGCCAACGCTCGTGGGGGTTGGAGAGAATCAAGGGAACATCATGGGGAGGGCGTCCCGGAGCCCCTGTATCTGCTCCTCGCTTTGTTCAAGCTTCGCCGCTCCGAGAAAGGAGTCGTTGGGGGCCTTGGAACGAGCTAGCCCCAGCCCCCTTCAGCCCGCTTATTGTCAAGTTCTCCCATTCTCTTGATGCCAATAAGAGCACGGGTTGACACTTCCCTCTAGCTAGTTTTAGGACGGGTCCGCCTGGGCCTCTGATTGTAATCTGTAATCTTTTCTTTTTTTTATGAAATAATATAAAGTCTCTTCTTTTTTTTTTTTTTTTGAATTTTCTGTCTTGAGCTTTTATCTTTCTGCTACGCTCTTCTTTCTTTTATAGTTCTTTTTTTTGCATCACCGCCGATCTTCCATGGAATGGTGGTTTAGAACAGTCGCCTGTTGTGCCAACCGGTGCACTAATCCTTCCCACAGACGGCGCCAATTGTGGGGACTGGGTTTTTGGCTGCCCAGGCCCAATGGACACGGGTCAAAAGCCCAACGAACCCCGCAATGAATTTATAGAGAGTGGGTCGAAGGTCTAGGCGCCGGCCGGCGCTCTGGCGGCGTGAACTCCGGTCTCTTTTACTTAAGTAAATAGACTTAACACGGTTTACAATGGGGATGGGCTCCTCGGCCATGGGCCGAGGAGGCTTTTGCCCTCTGTTCTTTCTTTTCCTTTATTTCTTCTTTTCTTTCTTCTTTCGTGTCCCCCACGCAGGAGGGATTCCCTTACATTATATACCCCTTGCCCAATCAATCCTAGCCCTACACTTGTTGAGTGATCGTGACCTTTGCTCAGGTGCTTGTCCCATCAGCCGACTTCCCAGTCTCTTTGGGAGTTGCGGTGATCGAGGCAACGCTGGCGCAGGGTCTTTTCCTCATTAACGCGGTCAAGGCGATTGTCAGGCACATTTAATGTGGAGGTGACTGCTCGTTGCGAGCTTGTTCTTCAAATTCTCGGACGTCCGATGATGAGGTCATCCTCGGACTTAGACGTCTCCTCGGCTCGGGCTTCGGCCCAGAAATGGAGTGGGCTGGGCCGTGGAATTATTTGGCCCCACACTTACATATATTGATACTTTGCTCAGCCCCTACAATATTAAGTTGATTAAGTCAAGTACGGATCCCTCATTGTGTTACCTTAAAAGATATAATAAATCTAAGGACATAACTTTTATTATAACTTGTTGAAATTATAGATTATGAGTGGCGGACAATCGCTTTTATATATTCTCTACTTAAAATAAAAAAAAAAACTTATAGTTGACCACTTCAATAAGTTCTGAAGAAAAAAAAAAGTGAAAAAAGAAAGAAAATATCTGTGGGGGTGCGCTCGGAGGAGAGGTGTTAGGTACTTCAACGACATCCCTCCGGGCCAGCGTGCATGGCCCCATCGGGGTTACGCCTAGACTCTGCCGCACCGGAAGCCCAGTGGGGGCTGCGGCCACCACGGCTTTTGGCACGGATGTCCTCACACCCGCCCAAAGCCGCCTCATACCAACTAACTCCGGTCACAATTCCGGCGGGGTTATTAAAGGGGATTGAGGAGCTAGAAGGGTGTGTTTTTTCTGTTTGTGTTGGGAAGCTCATGGAGTATGAGAAAACCATCCCCCCCAGAAGGCCTTATATAGAGGAGTAGGGTTGGTGAGAATTAATTCACGCAGAGCTCAAAAAGTGGGTTACCGAAGCGTTGGATAATAATGAAGCCATCAATTCACGAGGCCATTAATGAAGGCGCGTCTCGCGCACCGAAGCGTCAGGCGCAGAATACGAACGGCCAAAGGACGCTTGGCAAATGACAGAGATGAAGGCTCGAGATGGAGATGAGATCAATGCCACGTGCAAGATCATGAGCCTTCCGAAGGAGGAATCGTCCCCAGTAAAGCAAACCGAGGACGAACCCCTATTTCCAGATGCCAAGCGTTAAACAGAACCAAGGCACTGCATGGCCACTTAGCAACTGTATCTAGGTCTTGCATGGTCCTCGGACTCAAGCCTACGGGGAGCTAACCACTTAGCAACTGTACCTAGGTCTTGCATGGTCCTTGGACTCAAGCCTACGGGGAGCTAACCACTTAGCAACTGTACCTAGGTCTTGCATGGTCCTCGGACTCAAGCCTACGGGGAGCTAACCACTTAGCAACTGTACCTAGGTCTTGCATGGTCCTCGGACTCAAGCCTACGGGGAGCTAACCACTTAGCAACTGTACCTAGGTCTTGCATGGTCCTCGGACTCAAGCCTACGGGGAGCTAACCACTTAGCAACTGTACCTAGGTCTTGCATGGTCCTCGAACTCAAGCCTACGGGGAGCTAACCACTTAGCAACTGTACCTAGGTCTTGCATGGTCCTCGGACTCAAGCCTACGGGGAGCTAACCAGGACTCAAGCCTACGGGGAGCTAACCACTTAGCAAATAAACCAAGGCACTGCATGATCCTCGGACTCAGGCTTACGGGGAAGCTAAATACTTCGGATGAACCTAAGAGTTAGACAGAACCAAGGCTCTGCACGGTCCTCGGACTCAGGCTCACGGGGAAACCAACCACCTTAGATGATCCTAAGAGTTAGACAAAACCAAGGCACTGCATGGTCCCAGGACTCAGGCCTATGGGGAAACTAACTCCTTCAGAGGATTCCAGGTGTTGGACAGAACCAAAAGCGCTACATGATCCCAAGACTCAGACCTATGGGGAAACTAACTACTTCAGAGGATTCCAAGTGTTAGACGGAACCCAAAACGCTGTATGGTCCTCGGACTCAAGCTTATGGGGAAGTCAACCACATCAAGGGGAACCTAAATGTCAACCTAAAGAATTTCCTACCGGGCCCTTAGGGAAAGATGGGCCCACTCGAGCATACATGCCCTCGCTGCAACAATTGGTGCCGCGACTGGCCGAGGTGCAATCAAAGATAAGATTACACAAGTAAAGAAAGAACGAATAACGTGCGAATAAGCAAACAACCACAACAAACAGGAAAAGGAATAAAACTCACGTTCCATTAAGTTCACAAATGTTACATGGTGAGTACCACATTACAGTCACAAAGCTAAAAGAAAAAAGAAGAAAGTACAAAGAACCAGGAGGCCAACAGGGTCGGAGGGCCTGCCTCACTCATTTATACTCCTCCCTCAACCGGAGGCTGGACCATAGCAACATCAAGGCTTTCTGAGCTTTGGCCCGAGGGGACGGCCTGCGAAGGCGAAGCAGGAATAGCTGCCTCCTCAACAGCAGGAGCCCCAGCTCCAACGCTAGACTTCACAGCCTCCTGGGGCGCCTCCCCAACGGGGTCCTCACCCGATTCTGCCACCTTGGAAGGGTCACTTCCTTGAGCGGGCTCAGCCGTGGGCTCAGCAGCTGATGTGTCCTCACCCGTAGCAGTGACGGTTTCCTCCGCAGCCTCCTCGGCCTTAGCGCCACTTGGAGCAGCCTCGCGGATGGCAGGAGGATAGTACACATTCTCCTCCTTCCACAAATCGGATGAGGCCTCGACCCCAGCCTGCCTGAGAGCCTCCCTCCAAACCTCGGCAGAATAGCGCCTTCTGATGTGGAGGGCACCTCAGGGAACCGAAACCCGTCCTCGGTCACAGTTATCTTCCGAAGCCGAGGATCTTTTGCTCTGATCACGTGCTTCGGCGCCGCAAATGACTTGTGAGCCGGGTCGTATTTCAAAATTTCGTGAGCGGCCCTAACCTGATTATCGTCGTCGTTCACAAACACCTCTGCCCTCAGCGCCTTTTGCAAGTCTTCCCAGTTTATCAGGCTGAAGTGGCGCGTGAAGGCGTGCGGATCTGCAAGAAGAAACACATCCACATTAGAAACCAAACAGTGCGAGAGAAAGAGACGAGAGAAAGGATGGAACTGATCAGGGTCCTAAAACTCTCTCTCTCTATTTTCCCACTGCCCACCTGGGGTTCCCTCCGTTGTCGGGCAGTGAAGGCCATCATGCCACTCTCCAGACACGATGAGGAAGTCTTTGTTCAACCCCTTGCTGGACTCAGGGAGACACTGAATGAGCCGGACTCTGTCATCCCTGGTCTTCAGATAGTAAGTTTCGCCCTTCAGGCACTGGAGATTATAGCACCAGTTGACGTCATGGTGGGTCAATCTCAGGCCCATCTTTTCATTTAGGGCATCCACACAGCCCAGAACCCTAAAGACGTTGATGGCACACTGAGTGGGGGCTAGCCGGAAGTGCATCAGATAGTCCCTCATCACCGGACCCATGGGTATCCTCATGCCACCCTCAACGAAGGCAACAATAGGAATCACCACCTCACCCTCCCGCCTCCGAAAGCGCCACTCACCCTCCGCACAATATCTCAAGCCAACATTGGCCGGTATCTTGTAGTCGGCGATGAATTTCTCCATCGCCTCCTCAGTGAAGACATACTTCTTAAAAATACCCATCGCAAATGAAGCCTAAACGAGCTAAGAGGGAGAAAACGAAAAAGAGGCAAAGATGGAAAAGGAGAAAGTTCAAAGGGAGATAGAGTGACTTACAGAAAGATGTAGAAGCTCCTCGGACAGGCCTTTTATGCTGGAGGTGTAGACTCTTGAGTACAAAGAAGCAGAGGAACCGGGCTTGCAAATGGGTATTTATACCCTAAAATCAAGGAACAGAGCGGATTTTCCCACTCCCAACCGTTAGGCGAATCCCCACCGTTGGATTAACATCCTACCGTTGCGCGTGGGGAGCACAAAGCCGTCCGGATTTAATGAAGGGCACGTCGCGCCCTTCAAGGCATCAGTAACGCTTCTGAAGCAGGCGAAAAGACTCCAGTACCCCCAGAGGGCCAAACTCAAACGGTACATGACGCATGCCCGAGGACATCAAAATCCTCCTCTCCGCCCGAGGACGCGGACAGCAAAATTTTGAGGGGCTATTGTGGGGCCAAATAATTCCACGGCCCAGCCCACTCCATTTCTGGGCCGAAGCCCGAGCCGAGGAGACATCTAAGTCCGAGGATGACCTCATCATCGAACGTCCGAGAATTTGAAGAACAAGCTCGCAACGAGCAGTCACCTCCACATTAAATGTGCCTGACAATCGCCCTGACCGCGTTAATGAGGAAAAGACCCTGCGCCAGCGTTGCCTCAATCACCGCAACTCCCAAAGAGACTGGGAAGTCGGCTGATGGGACAAGCACCTGAGCAAAGGTCATGATCACTCAACAAGTGTAGGGCTAGGATTGATTGGGCAAGGGGTATATAATGTAAGGGAATCCCTCCTGCGTGGGGGACACGAAAGAAGAAAGAAAAGAAGAAATAAAGGAAAAGAAAGAACAGAGGGCAAAAGCCTCCTCGGCCCATGGCCGAGGAGCCCATCCCCATTGTAAACCGTGTTAAGTCTATTTACTTAAGTAAAAGAGACCGGAGTTCACGCCGCCAGAGCGCCGGCCGGCGCCTAGACCTTCGACCCACTCTCTATAAATTCATTGCGGGGTTCGTTGGACTTTTGACCCGTGTCCATTGGGCCTGGGCAGCCAAAAACCCAGTCCCCACAGTAAGGCTTCATAATCTGGTATTAAAAAAAAAGTTTCTTAATCATTATAAATTCCACTTCATCAACATCCATTATCAAGGGTGAAGGCTACAGACTATTATACACCACCACCCTCTCCCCACCCCCACCCCCCCCCCCCCCCCCCCCCCCCAAAAAAAAATCAATGGTATTATGGTGCATTCTCTGTAAGGACATTAAAATTTGTCGGATGCTGACTCTATATTTGATATGTAATTTGTGATGTGATTCCATTTTACATTAATGCTATACACAAATATACACATTTTGCCACAATTGTCTTACGTGACAGACTATGAATAGTAGATAAAAAATAATGGGTGCATATGATAATAACAAACAGTCAATCACAATCTGTCATGTAAGATAGTTATGACAAAATCTATGTGTTTGTGAGTGTGATACTAGCATTATTGTTCAGTTTATTGGGCTAAGATTGATGATTGGGTTAAGTGCGCTACCTGGAATCATTCTGGACAAACCATTTGTTGCTTTTTTTTTTTTTTTTTTTTTTTGGGGAGAAAGAACCATTGTTGCTTTTGAGAGTAAAAGCCAATCTATAAATCCAAGCATTATTGGCCTCCTTGTTGGAAAGCAAACCGATGGAGAAACTGCCAATAATTTGTGGGGTTTTTGATTGTTGCTAATTACGTTTTTGAGTGGCTATAAATAATGGTACGGAGTGAATTGAATGGTTTAGATGAGTGGAAACCCTATGTTCATATCATGTACTTTGCATAAGAAAACCTAGTGCACAATTTTATAATAATTCCAACGCGATTAATTATGAGTGATAAGGAAAATAAGTAGGTTTATATGAAAGTAATTGTTCACAATTCACAGAGAACTACTTCAATAGCAAGTTATGACAAAATATGTGTGGTCGTAGAAGAATTGAGTTTGCATCACTTCCTCTACTATATATTTGATATTGTGTTTACCAACCCAACTTTCAAAGTTGTTAACGACGATACTTCTCTTAACCATGATTAGGGAATTAAATTAGTGCGGTTGTCCTTTTCTGTAATTTTGTTAAAAATGTTTAATTGATCTTTGTTTAATCTTCATACTTTACGTAAAAAGGAAACTTGGCAATACTTAAATGCTACATAAGTTTCACATTAGCACATAATGTATGTATAATATCTATAAAATTCTATAAAAGAGCAAATACCAAACCCAACCCCCCTCACCAACAAAAAAAATACTTTTTTTAGTCGGCGTTTAAGATAGTTACTGTGTGAATAGAGATGGTAATAGGTTGGTTTGTGGATTTTATCAACCAATATATATATATAAATTGTTTTTTTTATTTTATTTTATTATATAGAAATGGTAATGGATTACTTCTGGGAAAAAAAAAAAAAAAAAGCAAATCAAATCTTATCCCTCAAAATATTTTACATGTCAGACATGTGCCAAATCCTATCTCTTTTAGTTGATCTTATCTCTTTAAATGGTAGAATATATAGTTTCATATACAAACACAATTATTTTTTTTATCTGAGATAGAATATAATCATAATAAATGTCCATTAATAACTTCTTCCGTTTTTTGAGAATCTATCCAGATAGGTTTTATTAATCAAGAAAAGGCTTGTCAGCCGAAACAAGAGTACAGATATCAGAAGGAATAGACTCCATCCAGACAGTTAATGAAGAACCAAATCTAGCTTTCTTTGCCAAGGCATCGGCTATAGAATTACCTTGCCTATAGGTATGAGAAAAACTAAAGCTCTGTAAGGAGTTTACAAAAACCAGAGTATCCTAAATAAGATGACCAACTATCGAATGAAGATATTTAGGGTTCAAACCCCTCACTCCCAACTATAATAATTATCATAAATTGTTAAGAGTCTTGTAGCTCAATTAGCAATTAGCATCCATAATTATCCAATTTCACATTTAGACAACAAAATAAAAATAAGAAAAAACCATATTTTATTAAACTTTCTTGTGCATTGCATGGGTTACAACCTCATTCCATTCTAAATCTATTCCATTTATATTTTAAAAACTCAAATATGCTTTTTTGTTTTACCATTAATAGGGTTGCACAGGTCAAATAAGAAAATAGTGGTACGAAATGCCAATGCATTTTGTTGATTTATTAAAATAAAACAGAGACATACTCTTAATTTTGTTGGATAAACACATAATTAAATTGGATTTATAAGATCCAAACTCTTCTCAAACCCTAGCATAGATATAGTGGCAAATTCATAAAATTTTTTCAAGGAGGGTCAAGCTAAATATAAAAAAATTAAATTAAATCCAAAGAATAACACACACACACACACAAACATATATATAAAATATTTATTTATTGCTTATACATGGAATGTTTGTAATTTTGATTTAACTTATGATATTTTCTTACAAAAATAAAGATATTTATATCAAATAAGTCTTTACATCTTTATAAGAAAAAAAAAAAAAAGGAGTCTTGACATATCTAAAAATATATAAATAAATTTAATTAAAATAAAACATAATTAAATTACGTATGGTATACATTTAATACACTTTAACCTTCTTCTTTTTTTTTGAGTAAATAATACCCTTTAACTTAATGAGCTATGTATGACTTTTTTTCTTTTTTTTTTTCTTTTTTTTTGAGAAGGAGGTAAGTGAATTTATTGAACTAAATCAGATCGGAATACATCTTCTAAATCATTAGGTAGCTCTTCTACTCATACATCAGTGTCAGCAGATAAAACTGCTCTTCTAGCAAGGGCATAGGCCAGTTTATTACCCTCCCTACGAACATGTAGAAAAGAACATCCTACTAAAGATGAGCTATTAGATCGAATCTCCTCTATAATATGACCAAACAGTGTGCGACAAGCTCCAGGCACGTTGATGGCTTGAATGACCCACTAACAATCCCCTTCAAAACAGACTTGGAATAACATTAGTTCTTTCACCAGGGTCATAGCACTACGAGTAGAGAGAGCTTCGACATGCTCCACAGATTAGGGTCTGGCTATTTTTTGACTCAAGGCTCCCATAATGTTACTTGAGCTGTCTCGAACCACCACACCATGCACAGCCAGCTCACTGTTATCAAATAAGGCCGCATCAAAGTTGGCTTTGTACAAACCCACTGGTGGGGGTGACCATTTGACACAGGGGGCATATCGCACAGGATTGGAAGGTCGCTGATGGATCTTGAAGAACTCCAAAACCAACTCTTTTGCTCTACGGCTAATCTCCTGAAGGGGCCACGTTGATTGATGCTCTCGAAGATTGTTTCTATGCTACCACAGACACCAAGAAATTGTTGAGAAGAGAGCAACTGAAAAACTAGAACCTTGTTCGAAGATAGAATCAAGAAGATCCATGAAACTTCTATGTGCAATCTTATACAGCCCAGAAAAGTGAGGTTTCGATTTCCAAACCGATTTGGCTTGGTTGCAGAGCCATAACGCATGCATGATTGTTTCTTGGTACTCATCGCAGAGCGAGCTTGTCTCATCCATAAGGATTTTTCGTCGCACTAAATTCTATTTCATGGGAAGGGAGTCATTTCCCGCTTGCCATATGAAGTGTTTGATCTTCTGGGCGCATGTATCTTCCAAATACGCTTCCAGAGCAGAGAATAGTCACCACCCGACGAGGAAGGAAGTCCATTGGTTGCCTCTGTAGCAAGTAGTTTGTACGCTGACTTAACCTAATAATTTCCATCCGGAGATAGGGGCCAAACCAGTGCATCTTCTATACTCACTTCACTGACATATATCTTCATGATCATCTCAGCTTCCCAAGGGTAGAAAAGGTTCTGTATCAACCCAGAATCCCATACTTTCAAGTTTGGATAAAACAATTCACACACCTTCTTCACCCCTGCACCGTTCCTAGGCGAGATCACTCTACTCTGTCCCACATCCGACAGCCATCTGTGACTCCAAATATCTATCATTCGACCATCTCCTACTCTCCACATAGCCCCCTTTTGAATGACTTCCTTGGATTGTAAGATGCTTCTCCATGCATAGGAGCACTTCGAAGGTATTGGGGTATCCAAAATATTGCCCGTTGGGAAGTATTTAGAGCTAAACACTTTAAAGAGCAATGATTCCTTATTATTTAAAAATCTTCAAACTTGCTTCGCGAGCATCGCCTTGTTAAAATTTTGGATATCCCTAAATCCCATACCCCCTATAGATTTGGAGGAACACAAGGTACTCCACTTCACCCAATGTATCTTCTTTGTCTCACCTTGCCCCCACCAAAACTTCCGGATCATCATTTCAATATCTTTGCACAAGCTGACCAGCAATTTGAAAACACTCATAGAATATGCCGAGATTGATTGAATTACAGCCTTGATCATTACCTCCTTTCCTGCTTGAGAGAGTAACTTCTCCTTCCAACCTTGCATTTTTGCACAAACTCGTTCTTTGATTAGAGTGAAGCTTGCTTTCTTCTCCTTACCTATAAAAGAGGGTAAACCCAAATACTTCTCATAATGCTGAATTGCCGGGAGACCAAGTGACACTTTTATTGCTTCCTGGGTAGCTTCATCCATATATCTACTGAAGAAAAGGGTGGTCTTATCCTTGTTCACCATTTGGCTTGAAGCTGCTTCATACATTGCCAACAACTCCTTTATTTTGTCGCACTTAGTCAGAGTAGACCTACAAAATAATAAGCAGTCATTTGCAAAAAAGAGGTGAGTAAGCTTTGGACCATGCCTACTAATGGAGAAACCATGAATATGTCCATCATCAGCAGCCTTTCTAAGAAGAGCATTTAGACCTTCCGCACAAAATAGAAAAAGATAAGGGGATAGAGGGTCCCCTTGTCTTAAACCTCTTGTTGGAACAATCATTCCTTGTGGCTCACCATTCACCAAGATAGAGTATGACGTCGTAGTAATGCATTCCATGATCAAAGAAACCCAGGAATTCTAAAAACCCATCTTCAGTAAAACTTTCTCTAGAAAAGTCCACTCCACCCGATCATAAACTTTGCTCATATCTAACTTTAGAGCCATAAAACTTGTCTTCCTTGAGCAACAGGTTTTCATGTGCTGTAGAGATTCAAAAGCAATCAACACATTATCAGTAATCAACCTATCAACAATAAAAGCACTCTATGTTTCTGAGATGATATTGTTAAGAAAAGGTTTGAGTCTATTTGCAATGACTTTACTGACAATTTTGTAAATTACATTACACAAGCTTATTGGTCTAAATTCAGATACTCTCTCTGGATTTTTTACTTTTGGAATTAAAGTAATAAAAGTATGGTTTATGGATTTTAAGATAGAGCCAGAATTAAGACAAGATAATACAGCTTGAGTAATATCCATACCAACTTCCGACTAGTAAGTCTGATAAAATAGGGGAGGCATACCATCCGGGCCTGGAGCTTTTAAAGGAGTCATTTCTTTTATTGCTAGTTCAACCTCATCTGCCTTAGAAGGTGCTGTGAGTTTAGAGTTCATATCTCCTGAAACAACTTCCTGTACCCCCTCCAAAACAATCTCCAAGTTTTGCTGGTGGATGTTGTAAAAAGTTCAGCATAGAAGTCAACTAAAACTTTCGTAAAGGCAGCTTTCTCGGATTGCCAAACACCATCAGCATCACGTAGCCCCTTGATAAAGTTCCTGTGCTTCCTGTTGGTGGCTTTCCCATGAAAGAATCTTGTATTCTTGTCCCCACTTTTGATCCATTGAACCCGAGATCTCTGGTGCCACATTTGTTCTTCTCTATCAAACAAAACATTCAATTCTGACTTCAGCCTCGACACCTCCTAATAGTTATTCTCCCTATCCGATCTTTTCTCAGCTTTCCATAACATTTCCTTTGTCTGCTGGATTTGTTTTTTAACATTGCCGAAATGTGCCTTACTCCCCTTCTTCAATTGTTTTTTGCATCTCTTCAATTTCTTAGCAGCGGTGAACATAGGGGTGCCATTCTTGGTCTAATATGCCCAAGCTCTAGAGACCATATTGCCACATTCCAGGTCAATGACCTACATCGCTTCGAACCAGAATGGTTTTTGCTTCCATTTCTGGCTTTCCCCATTTGGATCAAGAGCTAGTAGTATTGGTCTATGGTCCGACGTGTAACAGTGCAAATGTGTAACTCTACCCGTGGGGTATCGGGCTAGCTAGTCATAGTTGGCCTCCCCACGGTCAAGACATTCCCAAATCCATTCACCACGCCAACGACCATGCCAGGTGAACTCTGGTCCGAAATACCCCAAATCAACAAAGCCGCACTCATCAAGGACATCTCGGAAGGACTGCATGAGATTGTGAGACAGTTGTGTACCACCACTTTTATCCTTAACCTCCAATAACTCATTAAAGTCTCCAAAACAACACCATGGGAGCTTTGGTTTTGAATTCAACATACGAAGCATGTTCCACCCCTCAGTTCTTCTACTCGTCTCCGGTTCACCATAGAATCCAGTTAAGCGCCACGCGTTCCCCGATCCTCCCTGCACTATTGCATCTATATGATAATGTGAGAAACTGTCAACCCAAACCACATCTTCCTCCTTCCACAAAAGTGCCAGCCCACCACCCCTACCATTACTTGGGATAGTGAAACATCCATCAAACTTCAACTGACATTGAACCCATTCCATCCATTCTTTATCAGACCATGTTTCCGACAAAAACACGATCCCGGGACCTTGCGCTTATACAATATCTACAAGCTCCTAAATTGCACGGCAGTTCCCAAGCCCCTGACAGTTCCATGCTAAAAGATTCATTGGTTCCGGCGGGGCTAGGAACCGATGACATTGAACCAGACTTTGCTACCTCTTCTTACTCCCCTCAGTTTCCTCAGTTTCTATGTTCTCATCTCTAAAAGCTCTTTTTGATAGAATGGAAGAGTGTTGTCCAATGGGCTCAACATGAATTCGTTCTCTACGTACCCAACCTTTTTCCTTATTTTTTTTTTCTTTTATCTTTCACTACAACCGGGCTAAGAGATAAGCCTAATGATCCAGGCCCATTAGTTTCCTTTTTCCTCAGACTCCTGTTGGTGGGGTATGACCTCACTATTATCATAATCAACCCCTTTGACCTTCACGTTGTCAAACTTGGAAAGCTCATAATCAATCTCCTCTAATTGCTCTTGGAATAAAGTATTCTGCATGGTCTTAGCCAAAATCTCATCGTTTCTGCTAAGCGGCTAAATCTCCATGTTTTTTGGACTTTCCAAAATGGTTCCCTGGTTTTCTGGACTTGCCAATCTTCTATCTCTATCAACCACCAGGCCAGAGTGCTCACCGATAACCTCCCTACTCCAAACTGCCATCTGGCTGCCCTCCAAGTCACACCCTCCATCTTCCTCTGAATTGTACCCTTCCCTAGTCTTCTCGTCATGCATTTCAAATCCTTCCCAACCATCTTCATCGTCCAAACCCAGCACACGGATCACTGTTTTCCTAGATGGGTTTAGCGTAGTTTCACGTAGCCAAGCACTAAACTATTGGTCACCGTCCTTGAGAGTACCTTTGCTTCTAATCCACAACGGACATTCTCTATCTCCATAGGTGAGTTTACCACACCAATAACAGATATTGGGCAGTTGTTCATACCTGAAGCTCTCGCCGTAGTGATCGTACGGCCTCGGCATAAAAGTTTATGGATGTCTATTGCAACCCTGATCCTTATGAAGTTTACTCCATATTGATCTCCCTCGTCTGTCGTTTTGTTCTCTACCTTGCCCACTACCGACCAATCTCCTTAGCCAGGTCTAGAGAAAAACTTCCAATTGGTAGATCATGGACTTGAACCCAAAAGCGAGTGACGTTAAAAGACGAGGGTTCCCCTTCTAAAACCATATCAATATCTGACTCCTCAGGAAAAACAAAAAGAATCCTGTGGTCACCCATATCTCTAATCTCAAATCTTTTCCTAGTTTTCCACAAGAGTTTGAAGGTCCTAGCTATGGCCTCCATATTCAACACCCGTCGAGTAAGAAACTTTGTTACCAACAAATACTCCTCCATCGCGGTCTTCACTTTGACTGCAAACATATTGCCTTCAGACTCTGAGAGGGAAAACCTCTTCCACGATCCCATCAACTTCTCCATAACGAAAACACTATGGAAGCCTCACTTAGATGCAGGCACTAGGTTATTCTCCCGATGGCTAGGGTTGCCCTAGGTTAGATAAACGATTGGTGTAGCTATGTATGACATAAGAATAATTGGAAGAAATAAAAAATGCATTAGTCATATATATAAATGCAGTATATGTTTTTACTAAAAATCTAGGGGAGGCCATTATTGAAATTTATGTTCAATTTTTTTTTTTTTTTACCAAAAAAACAAAAGGGAGGAAGGGTTTTGAAAAGTCAAGGGGGTCATGGTCCCCATACTCCCCCCCCCCCCTAGATATCTTTGCTAAATACACCATAAAGTACTACTAGAGTAACAAGACTCTTGATCGTTCTTCTTATACCATAACATTTGCAAACATAAAGAACAAAGGAATTGTGAATTACATGCAGAGTGTAAAAGTGAATCAAAGTTCTGATGTAATTTGATTTCTCCTTATAAATTATATGGCTTGTTGTTAGAGGTGACATTAGCCATAGCCCAAGGGGTATAAATGAACCCCCAGCATGGCAATATATATATATATATCTCAAAGGGAAAAGTACTGTAAATAAAAATGTACATAACTTTTTGCTGAAAGTACTGTAGATAAAAATGTAAAAACTAAATAAAATATGTATGAACTCACATGGGATCCATGGAAATAGAACGGAAAAAAAGAAGTAATAAGTTGGCTTATAATCAAGACTTAATACAATTACAAAGAATAATAGTTGTCAAAGTTGAATTGGATTGTTAAATAAAGAATTGTAAAGAGTATAGACAAACTAATAGATAAAAGAATTATGAGTAATAATAATTGTATAGGCACGGTTTGCAGCCCAAGCCCAATGTGTATGGGATTGTGGGTTAATGAGCCTAGCATAATTAATTTGTAAAGAGTGGGTTCAAGAACTAGGCCTTAGAGAATCTAACAACGGCTGGGAAATGTTTGAAAGACGATCATGCAAGAAAAAAAGCACGTAAAAATGGTGTCAACGTATTGCCGAGGAGACAAATATTTGCATAGATCAATCAAACTCCCCCCTTCCCTTAGAAGGGTTTCTTTATTATATAGTCCATCTTAGGCAATTCTTACCCTACACTTGTCAATAATTTGGGTTGCTACTTAAGTACTTGTCCCATTAGACATCTCCTCTGGCCCCTCTGTGAGTTGCGGTGACCAAGGAAACACTGTTCAGGGGTCTTCTCCACATAAATGCGGTCAGAAAAGCAGCTGCAATACATTTAATGTGGTGGCAGCAGCTTTTCCTTAGATATTTTCGAGTCCCCTTCGTTCTTGTGTGTCTCCAAGGCATGCTTCCGTCACTGGAACTTCTATGGAGGTCATTCTTACAGCTGGAATTCAAGCTTGAGGCGTATCAACCATAGCCGAGGAGAAGTTGCTCCTCAGACCACCTTCTATTTATTTCTTACTCATGAGACTTTAAACTAGAATTTCTTAACTCTATTTGTCTTTCCTCGGACGTATTAGCGCCTTCGGATAAGGCCCAAGGCCCAAGGCCCAATATATGAATTTTTGGGCCCTTATCCCTATAATAGCCCCTAAAAACTCCGGTTTTTCCCTCACATTTGAGGAGAAAAAGAGGGGTTTTAATCTTAAAGAGATAAGTTCATTTATTTCTCCGACTTACATGTGCGAGAGCGCCATTTTCCGTGCTTCATAACTGCTTCTGACGCTTCGGGGTCTACAAATTGTCATTTATGGCTCCAGGCGACGCCTTGTTCCCCCAGATCCAACGGTGGGACGCAGATCTAACGACTGAGTTTTTCTTCTGGAATTTTGAGCAGGATAATTCCCACTTTCTTTTCTCCCTCTATATAAAGCCTTGAGGGGACTCATTTCCTTCTTTACTTCGCGAATTTTTAGAAACTCTAGAGAACCCCAGTGCTCCAACTCTCAAAGCATTCTAACTTCCTAAGCCTTCACAGCTCTCTCTCTTTAAGAAAATTCTAAATGGTCCTTTCTAAGGGATCAGGGTTAGCACACTTACTTTCGTAAGTTTCTGCCTTCCCAGACTCCCTTTCCCTCCTCGGCCAATCTCCTCGACCCTTTTAGTTCTTGTTTCTTTGCTTATATATTTTAGTCGTTTTTTCTAGAGTTGTCTAGATGGGTAGATTCGAGAGTTTGGTAGACTCTCCTACCAAAATAGAGGCTTTTAAACAGAGATTTCATATTCCCCAAGATGTTAGTTTGCGGTATTGTTCTCCGGAGCAAATCGCTACACATAGAGAGGTAGGGGAGGTCATCATTCCCATAATAGCCTTCTTAGAAGGAAGGATGACCCTTCCTATGGGTAGGATAACCCGGAACTAACTCATTAATCATAAGCATTGTCCCCATCTGTGTGCGCCCAATATGTTTAGGGTCTTAGGCTGCGTCGATGCTCTCAACGAGCATCTCAGATTGGGTCTCACTTGGCATGACGTGGTCCATATGTATGAGTGTCACTCCCAAGCTGACGGTGGGTTTAACCTCAAGTCTAGGTCACACATTGTCAGGCTCATTTCGTGCCTCCCCAAATCCAACAAAGGGATGAAAGATGACTACCTCATTGTTTCGGGGCCATGGCACGACGGTCTCCACTGCCCGACCCAAGAGAGAGAGCCAGGTGGGGTACCTTAAAGTTAGGTCCCTTAGTAAAAGACTTAGATTGTTAACCCTGCCTATGTCATTTATTTTACTTCTCTCTGATAACGTACTTCAATTAGCTGATCGTGTTTGATTTCCCGGTTATTTTTGCAGATAGGAGGTAAGTCGCTCATCGGCTTAGTCTTACTAGTGTTACGGCCCTCAATTATGTACTATGGTCAAAGATCTTTGTTAGTGAGGACCGACAGCTGCGGGCCATCCATCTGATCCTCGATTTTGTCCCAATTTCGAAGATCTTCCAAAGAGGTCAGCCACGCCATCCGAGCTGGTGATCCTCGGATAAACTGCATCGACATGTCAAAGCCGAATTTCTTGGCTCCACACAACCTCCCCCCCATCATATTACCAACCCATCAAGTCCTTCCTCGGCTCATAGTTCCACTTTAGCAAGTTCCTCTCGAATCCGCAGCTGCATTGGAAGAAGGAGTAGCCTCCTCGCGGTTGTCATTAGACGAAGAGATAGACCAATTTCGCTTTGAAGGGGAAGGAGTACCAGAGAGGCCTATAGAGCTCTCAGATTCTGAAACTGAATCTGACAAGATCTTTTCTATTCGTCCTTTAAAGCTAGCCATTACCCAAATTGACTCGAGCCCCGATGGAGAGGAAGGGATGGAACAACAGAAGAAGAGGTCCAGCTTAAAGGGTCTAATGGCAAATAGGAATAAGGGGGCCACTAAGCCAAAAGCTCCTAAGGCCCAAGTTCCTGCCAATCTCTCTTTTCCTCCTCCTCCTCCCCCTGCTAACCTTGGACAGGGCACTGATCATAATCTGAAGAAGAAGAGATAGGTACAAGAGTTGGAAGAGGGGGAGGTGCCCCCTCAGAGGGGTACCAAGCAGAAAAAAACAAAAGACCTCAGGGATAAGAGGTCTAAGTCTATAGACTGTAGGGATGACGCTGAGGTGCACTGACAGCAGTGTTTGTGGGCTCTCGTGATGGAGTTAGATGGGGCCCCTATCCCCTATGATTTCATAATAAGGGAATCTAGTAGGGGGCATGCCATCCATCTAGCTCAAGCCTTGGAGCAGCCTCTCCTTCTTCCAAGGGACATGGAGGCCCTCAGACAAACAAGGCAGCCAGACATATTCATGTCTCTAAAGAGAGACCTTGCTGTGGTAAGTGAACTTCTTGTAATACCTTGATTCATTTATACATATGTCTTTCATGTATATTCTTTAACTGTTTTGCCACTTTATGTAGGTTACTTAACAGGTCTATGTGGCCGAAGAGTGGGTTTGAAGCGCCTATCACAAGCTTGAGGCTAAGTCCCACTGTTGGCACGAGGTCGAGAAAGCACTTGGGACCGAAAAGGAGGACAAGACACAGCTGGCCGAGAAGCTAAAGGAGTAAGAACATGAGCGTTCTAGGCTCTAACGGAGCTGAAGAATGCTCAAACTCAAGCCGAGGACCAGTGGAAGCTACTGTACACAACAGAGATCAACTTGGCCACCCAAAAACAACTAGTCTTGGACCTTAGGGCCGAGCTGCAGAGGGTCAAGGATGCAGCAAAGGAGGCAGCCTGGGTGGTCGAGGAAAATATTGAAGTTGTAGTGACCATGGCCTATGAACGTGGGGTGAAGGAGACAGAAAAAAGGCTGGCCGAGGAGGTGGCCGAAGTTTGCAGGGACTACTATGCTATATCCTGGACAGAGGCGCTAAATAGTGCGGGGGTCCCTGCTGACTCCGACCTGAGAAAGGCTGAGAAAGTATACTTCCCCGAGCACATTCGAGAAGTTCCAGCGATCTCCCTCTAACTACTGCTCTCCCGTTTCCACTCCCGAAGCAGGCCCTTGATACCCTTGGTGGAGGTTGGAAAGGGTAAGGAGGTCTTAACTTCAGCTATAGATACCCCTTCTGAGGACAACATTCCCATCAAGGACATGGTCACCCAAGCCAAGGTAGCAGAGGCCAAGTCTGATGTTAGGGATGCCAAGCTCAAGGCCACTGAGTCCAAGCAGAAGTAGCTATAGTATTTTTTATTCCATTTCGTTATATGTATTTTCTTTTGCGGTAGTATTGTCATCATCATTTTTGTTGTGGGTTCTGCCATTGTATGTGATGATACTACTTTTGATTAATGAATGGAATTCTCTTTCAATATCTTGTGTTTTTGCTTTTCATACTTTCTGGATTACTGTTGTCTCAAAACCAATTTATCTGAGGACCATTCTAGCTGTAGCAAATACTAGCAGCAATTTGTACTTGGATGAATAATTCAAGAATTTACACTTGGACAAATAATTCAAGAGTTTTAATTTGTCCAGAGTTACCGATCTGAGGATTTGGCCATGACTTAGTGAGACACAAGTAGATAACACAGACTGTTTTAACACTTAGAAAAGATGTCATTGTGTATTAACTTTCCCACATCATCTGGTCTGAGGACTACAGGTACGATTGGGTTTTCGTTTAAACACTTATAAAACTTGTCATTGTGTGTTAACCTTCCCACATCATCTAGTCCAATGACTTCAGGCATGATTGTCTTTTCGTTTAAACACTTATAAAAGTTGTCATTGTGTGTTAACCTTCCCACATCCTCTGGTCCGAGGACTACAGGCATGATTGGGTTTTCGTTTAAACACTTATAAAAGTTTGAATAATGAGAAACATAATGCCTTTAATAAACGGACATATTGATAGAAGAAACTTTCATTAATAATAATACATTTTCAGGTTGTTCACATTCCACGGGTGTGGTATTACATGTCCATCCAAATCTTCCAGGAAATATGCTCTTATACCGGCCACTGAGGTGACACGATATGGTCCTTCCCAGTTGGGTCCTAACTTTTCGCACGCCGGGTTTTTTGCTGTCCCCAGAACCTTTCTCAACACCAAATCCCCAGGTGCTAATGGTCTCAGCTTCACATTGGCATCATAACTCTGCTTGAGTTTGTGTTGGTAGTATGCCAATTGAACCATTGCATTTTTCCTTTTTTCTTCAACCAAGTCTAAACCTCTTTCCAGCAGTTCGTTGTTAGTGGTCGGATTGAAGGAGCTGGTCCTTAGCATTGGGAAACTAGCTTCTAAAGGGATAACAGCTTTGGCCTCATATGTCATTGAGAAGGGAGTCTCCCCCGTCGACCTGCGATGTGTGATTCGGTATGTCCATAGGACGTGTGGCAGTTCGTCCACCCACTTACCATTTGCATCGTCTAACCTCTTCTTGAGTCCATTTACAATGACCTTGTTAATAGCCTCTGCTTGACCATTTCCTTGGGGATAAGCTGGGGTAGAATTTCTATTTGTAATTCCCAAGTCTCAACAGTACCTACTAAAGGATTTGCTATCAAACTGAAGGTCGTTGTCTGAGATGAGGGTGCGAGGGACTCCGAACTGTGTGACAATATTTTTCCAAACAAACTTCTTGGCATCCACCTCTCTGATATTCGCTAGAGGTTCAACTTCTACCCACTTGGTGAAGTAGTCCGTGCCGACCAGTAAGTACCTCTTGTTTCCTGTCGCCTTTAGGAAATGGCCCACAATATCTAAGCCTCTTTAAGTGAATGGCTAAGGGCTAGATAGAGGATTAAGGACTTCGCCTCGTTGGTGTATGTTTGCTGCGAACCGTTGGCATTGATCGCACTTTTTTACATATTCTTGCGCTTCCCTTTGCATATTTGGCCACTAATAGCCTTGAGTGATGGCTCTGTATGCCAAGGATCTTCCTCTAGTGTGGCTCCCGCAAATCCCTTCATGCAATTCCTCAAGAAGTAATTCTGTTGCCTCAAGAAGTAATTATGTTGCCTCATGTCTTCTACGAGGATGACCCTAGGTAAGTTCTGTGCCAAGGAGGTTGCAAGCATGGCGAGGGAATCGGTGTGGGCGTTTCCACTCCTAAGGATATGTAACAGGTTGAAGGATTCGAAGTCTGATTACAGGTGTCTAACCTGGCTCAAATACTCCTGCATTCTTTCATCCCTCGCTTCGAACTCCCCTTTCACTTGGCCGACGACCAATCAGGAGTCTGAGAGTATCTTTATTGCCTTTCCGCCCATTTTTCGAAGCATGGCCATTCCCATCAGCAGAGCTTCGTATTCAGCTTCATTGTTGGTGGCCGAGAATCCCAACCTAAAAGACTTCTCGATGGTGATCCCTTCGGGGGATACTAGCACTAGCCCCACTCTAGAACCCTTTTGATTTGTTGTTCTGTCAATGAGCACTACCCAGGATAAGGGGCCCTGCTGGGAGATCATGCCAACTGATTTTCCATCCATGTGTTGTGCTTTTGTTTCTTCTTCTAAGGGGGATTCCGCGAACTCGGCCACCAGATCTGCTAAGACTTGGTCTTTGACGGAAGTGCAAGGCATGTACTTAATGTCGAAGGCCACCAGTATGGTGGCCTATTTGGCAATCTTCCCCGTATAATTAGCGCTCTAGAGCAGAGCTCTGAGCGGAAGTTGAGTTTAGACAATAATCGTGTGTGCTTGAAAGTAATGGGGGAGCTTGCATGTAGTGTGTACCACTGCCAGAATGGCTTTCTCCAGCAGTAGATAGCGGACCTCGGCCTTCTGTAATGACCTGCTTACATAATAGACTGGCCTTTGGATGCCGTTGTCAACTCGTATCATGACCAAGCTTACCACGTGAGAGGTCACGGCAATGTAGGCAAATAGGACTTCGTCAACCTCTAGGCTGGTCATGATAGGAGGCCGAGAAAGATAATCTTTAAGCTGCTAGAAAGCCAAAGCGCATTACTCGGTCCATTCGAACCCTTTCCATTTATTCATTAGTAGGAAGAAGGGTTGGCACCTGTCTGCTAACCGAGAAATGAACCGGTTCAGGGCAGCAGTCATTCTGGTCAGTTTCTGGATCTCCTTAGGATTCAGAGGTGGTTGTAGGCTGTTAATTGAATTAATCTGGTCGGGATTAACTTCAATTGCCCTGTGGGTTACCATGTAGCCTAGAAATTTACCTGATCCCACACGAAAAGAACACTTGGAAGCGTTGAGGTGCAACTTGTGTTTCCTCAGAACTCCAAAGATGCTCCCAAGGTCCTTCAAGTGCTCGAACACCACCTTGCTTTTCACTACCATGTCTTCTGTATAGACCTCAATGCTCTTACTCAATTGTGGTTCGAACATCCTAGTCATCATTCTTTGGTAGGTGGACCCTGCGCTCTTTAGACCAAACGACATTACTTTGTAGTGATAATTTCCTATGGGGGTGACAAAAGCTGTCTTTTCCTGATCGTCTGGGGCCAGTGTTATATGGTGTTATCCTTGAAAGGAGTCTAAGAAGCTCATCCGGGGATGGCCTACGGTCGCATTCACCAGCTGGTCTATTTTGGGCATAGGGAAAGGGTCCTTAGCGCAAGCCCTATTCAGATCCATGAAGTCCACGTACACTCGCCATTTTCCACTCTTCTTCTTCACCACCACGGTAATGGCCAACCATTCAGGGTAGAACACCTCCTTGATAGCCCCCACATGCTTTAGTTTCTCTACCTCCTCTCTCACAGCATCAGAGTGATCTCTGGACGAGTGCCGAGGGGGTTGCCTCTTGGGAATGGCGGATGCACTGACATTCAGATGATGGCAGATGAAGTTCGGATCCACCCCTGAGGCTTTGTAAGCGCTCTATGTGAAGACGTCCATATTTTTCTTAAGAATCATTACCAGCTCTTCCTTTTCTGGGGGAGGTATCTGAGCCCCAATCTGGATGAATTTCTCCGGATCATCATCGATAGAAACTTTTACCAGATCCTTGCATTTAGCCTCCTCAGCCGACCTATCGACAGACGATGCCGGAGTCCTTAATTGCTATAAACCCCCTTCGTCATGGTCCGAGGACTCGACTTCGAGTTGATGCTAGATGGCAGCCACTAAGAACTGCCTAGCCACCAACTGATCTCCCAGGATTTCCTTGACCTAGCCCCCGGATGGGTATTTCACCTTCTGATGCAGAGTAGAGGAGACGGCTCCGAGGGTATGAAGCCATGGTCTAGCCACAATGGCTGTGTAAGGTGAATAAGCGTCCACCACGATGAAGTCTACCTCCACTATTTTTAAGCCAATCTGCACGGGCAGTCTAATTTGGCCTTTTGGGATGACAACCTTCCCATTAAAACTCACCAGGGGCGAGCTGCAGGGTGTTAAGTCCTCGGGTCTCAAGTTCAACCCCATGTACAGGTCTGGGTACATCATCTCGGCACCGCTGCCTTGGTCCACCATCACTCTCTTCACGTTGTATCCCCCGATCCTGAGGGTCACTACCAAGGCATCATCGTGGGGTTGGATGGTTCCAATTTTGTCCTTGTCTGAGAAACCCAAGATCGGCTAAATTTCCAGTCTCGCCCTCTTCAACTCTTGATAAGCGTCCTCGGTGGATAGCGGTGCCACAAACATCACTTGTGAAGGGCAAGAGCTAGTCCTTCCTGGTGCAGCAAAGATGACGTTTATCGTCCCCAAGGGGGGTCTCGAAGATTCATTTCTCTGGGATTCTGAGTTTGTTTGGCTCCCTTGTCCACTCAAGTGGTGCAAGAGTTGCTTTAATTTTCATTCACAGACAAGCTGATCCAGGTGGTCCCACAGACTTCTACAGTCTTCCGTGGTGTGTCTGTGGTCTTGATGGTATTGGCAATAGAGGTTATGGTTGCGTCTTTTAGGGTTTCTCGCCATTTTATTTGGCCATTTAAAGAATGGCTCGTTTCTAATCTTCTTCAGAACTTGATGTACTGGCTTTCGGAACATAGTGTTGACCGCCTAAGGATTGGCAGATCCTGGCTGCCCAGCAAAGTCCCTTCTTGGCCAGTTGTTATTGTATCAATCCGACCTGAAATCCCTCATCTCTTGAGGGATAACCTTCTCCTTTCCTTTCCTTTGCTGTTGGTCTTCCTCAACCTTTTTGTATTTATCAATCCAATCCATGAGTTGGCGTACACTGATAACAGGTTTGCCAGTCAGAGATTTCCTCAGACCATGCTCAGTCGGGAGGCCAAGCTTGAATGTACTGATGGACACATCATCAAAGTCACCATCTATTTCGTTGAATATTTCTCAGTATCTATCCGAATATGCTTTCAAGGTCTCTCCCTTTCGCATGCACAAGGACAGCAGGGAGGCCAAAGGCCAAAGAGGTCTGTTGCAGGTGACGAAGCGGGAACAGAACGCCTGAGTGAGCTCCTTAAAGGAACTCACGGAATCTGCCCTCAGGCTGTCAAACCATCTCGTGGCAACATGCCCCAGGCTGGATGGGAAAATCTTGCACATCAAAGTCTTGTCCTTGGAATAGACAGCCATTCTCTGGTTGAAGTGGCTCACATGCTCCACGGGGTCTATTTTACCATTGTATATGGTGAAGGTGGGCTGAGTGAATCGTCGAGGAAGTCTAGCCCCCTCGATTTTGCGCGTGAAAGGCGACTTGGAGATCTGGTCCAAGGCCCTACTCACAGCGTTGCTCCCCACGACCTTGTGGGACAAGCTCCTGATCCTTCGTCCATGACGGTTCTCCTCTTCGTAGGAGAAAGTCTCGCTGGGTGGGGTTCAGGACCTTTGCTTGTAACTAGCGTCCCTTTCGTCATTAGAAGAAACATTAGAGTTAGAGGGAGATTGCCTTCATCGTGCATGGCACAGTTCCCTCTTTAGTTGGTCAATTTCCATCTGCATGGCCTTGTTACTTTTTGTGTGGGAGACATGGCTTCCTTCTCAAGGTGGACTTCTACCGGTATGCATGGTGTGCATGCTCCCTTCGCAATCACCTCTCCTTTCGAGGTTGACAAAAGGATCGTCTTGCTTGGATTCCAGAAACTCTGCTTCATGTGGACCTGATCCTACCATAGCCAACCGTTGGACTCGCTATTACACAAGTTCTTCCCATAGACGGCACCAATTGTATGGGCACGGTTTGCAACCCAAGCCTAATGTGTATGGGATTATGGGTTAATAAGCCCAGCATAATGAATTTGTAGAGAGTAGGTCCAAGAACTAGGCTCTAAAGAATCTAACAACGGCTGGGAAATGTTTGAAAGACGATCATGCAAGAAAAAAAGCACGTAAAATTGGTGTCAATGTATTGCCGAGGAGACAAATATTTGCATAGATCAATCAAACTTCCCCCCTTCCCTTGAAAGGGTTTCTTTATTATATAGTCCCTCTTAAGCAATCCTTACCCTACACTTGTCAATAATTTGGGCTGCTACTTGAGTACTTGTTCCATCAGACATCTCCTCTGGCCCCTCTGTGAGTTGTGATGACCAAGGAAACACTGTTCTCCACATCAATGCGGTCAGAAAAGCAGCTGCAATGCATTTAATTCGGTGGCAGCAGCTTTTCCTTAGATATTTTCGAGTCCCCTTCGTTCTTGTGTGTCTCCGAGGCATGCTTTCGTCACTGGAGCTTCTATGGAAGTTATTCTTACAGTGGGAATTCAGGCTTGAGGTGTATCAACCATAGCCGATGAAGAGTTGCTCCTCGGACCACCTTCTATTTATTTCTTACTCGTGAGACTTTAAACTAAAATTTCTCAACTCTATTTGTCTCTCCTCGGATGTATTAGCGCCTTCGGATAAGGCCCAAGGCCCAATATATGAATTTTTGGGCCCTTATCCCTACAATAATAATTAAAATTCACTTAACAACAATAATTAATATGTTTATTATATTTAAAAATAATATATAATTTCCAAAATTTCATCTTTGCAACAATAATTAATATGTTCATTATATTATAAAATAAAATGTCAAATAAATTAATAATTTATCTTTTATTCTCTTGCTAGTACTATGAACAAATTTGTAATAAGAAAACCTTATAGACTACAGGTACGGGCGTACCGCAAATGATTTCGTAAATACATAGAATGTTTGTAAACATTTCAATCATCTCATGTTATAAAAAGTAACTTCATGAACAAAACTACCTAATATCGAGTTTTAATTAGTTCCCAAACAAAGAATGAAAATTTAAAATAATCTTGGGTAAATGCTTGTAGCTTATCTTGTCTATTGCAATAGTAATGTCACAACTACTCAAAATTGAATCAAGTATGAGTATTTGGTTTCCAATAAGCTTATTATTATTATTATTACTTTTTTAGTTAATGTCTGAATCTATAATATAATTTCACTTTTTGAAGCATATTAACAACAACAAAAAAAGGCCAATAAAGTCTTGAAATTCAGATGGTTGTGGATTGCCCTTTTTGGTCTTATAGTACCAATCTTTGCGTATCTAGTATCAGAATAAATTATATTCAAATATCACAATTTAGAAGCTCAATAATGCCGCTAGTAGCATTAAGATTAACATTATTGCTTCTCCAAAAAAAAAAAAAACAAAACAAAACAAAAAACAAAAAATGCACTTTAAAGATTAGCATTGTTTTTTTATTTTTCTTTATTTTAGATAGAAATCTACTTTAGTCTAATCTCTTAAAGAGTGCTCTTGCCTCTCTACACCCTACAAGAACCTATACATGTGAAGTAACCATCACATCAAGTGTATGCGATGATTAAAAAATTATTTTTGTTAAATCAGCAATCTAAAAATAGGTGAACTTCCAAAACAAGGGGAAAAAAAAAATCAAGCGACCAAAAATCCCAGGAATTTAATAACCAAGGGCACCTAATTTTAAAGCTAAGAGGTGCCATGGCCAAATTTAAATACTAATCATACCCCTCTTATTTAAAACCAACCTGAATAAATTATTGCTGTAATATGGCATTATCTCAGGTTCAAAAGTTCTAATGACTTGTTAGCCAGATCACATTATTTACAATCTCCGTTGCTGTAGCTTTCCCAGTCAACCAAACCCACCTAATTGATCTACAAGGTCCAATAATAATCACAGTATTTTGTATAATAATTGTAGCTCAAACTATATGACAAAATAATCAGTCATTATCATAGCCAGCCCAGATTTATGAAATAATTGAGAGAAATAGTTAGAAATGGTGGTCTCGAAGTCCCAGACTGAGCTAGCTCCCCCAACTCTGCATGTTTTGTTTCAAATACTTAACCATCTTTCCCATATTATAAGATTTAGTGAGTGTGAAAGAATGACTAAACAAAGCCAACCCCATCAATATTTTTTTTCATCTACTTTTTTTGTAGTTTTGCCAATATGTAGTCTTAGGCATCCAATTATTTCATCCAAGCACATTAAATTATAGAGAAAACGAGTTGTACCGACCGTGGTCCGCATTAGGTTAGTCCTTTTCACTTTCTTGGTGGCTTAAATTATATGTGCTGTGTATCATATGCATAAATACATATGGACGCTCCACATTCACACACATTATATAAAAGATAACAACATAGGAAACAGTGGTCTTGGATTATATATATGTTGTACTTGTTGGAAGCAATGGCAAAAATATTATATAAAGATATGACCTTTTTTTTTCTTTTTTTTCCTTTTTTTTTTTTTCTTTTTTTTTTTTGATGCCATGATATGACTTTATTGAATACGAACATATCATTTACAATTTGCATTGACAACTATCTACGGTCATATACATCTTCTCAAGTTGAAATTAATATTTGTGCATGTTACATCGCCTATTGATTTAATTGGTACAACCGTACAAGTAATCCACAACAAAATTAGATCTTTAATGTGTATAATATTATTAGTTCAGATCAACTTTCTAAAATAAAACCACCATTTTCTTTTCCAAGATGTGAAGAGTTTTGTAATTAAGTAATACTATCTAGTTTTCTTTACGAAGAAATCAAGGTTGAATTTTCCTCTTTACCTGTGATAATTGAATTATATACTCTTGTAAGTACTCACACTTGATGTACATCATGCGTTGCTGGATATTTATTGATTTTTGTGCATGTAAATGATGATTCTCAAAGTCGAGTTGCCTTAAAATTATGAACTTGGATGGTGTTTCCTTTTCATTAGTATAAGGATGCGTTTGATAGTACGAAATTAGAAAAATGCTTTAAGAGCCTTGAAACTCTATAAGTAGAAATTACCAATTTTTTTGGCAATTTCGTTAAAGAGTTTTAAAAGGTTTTCAAAATTTTTGGTAATTTATCAACCACTTCAAATATTATAAGTGGTAGATTGTTATTGATTATTACAGAATTGGCAAAAAAGTAATTTTAGTGGTGAATTCAAATTAGAACAAATAACACCTTACCACCTATAATTTATTGTAAAAATATTGTGGACGTAATACTTCTTTTTAATTAACGGATTATATTGTAAAAGTTCCCCCATTGAAATTTTACTTTCAATAGTAATATCAAATGCGCACAAACCACTTTCACAAAAAAAGCAAATTCCTATTGCTAATGCTACCCTTTTTTTCCCCTAAAGACCTCATATTGATACTGGATTAGCGTAGAGTTTCGTAAGGCCAAAAGATCTATTTCATCATAAAAAGGAAAACTCATGTTGGTACCCTTTTTTATTTATTTCCTTGAAGTCCTCGTATTTGCACTTAATTAGCAGCATATTAAGTTTCATAAAACCAAAAGATGGATTTTTAAATTTGAGGATTAGGATCTTTTTTTATAAAGAAGACAAGAGTAGGAACTTCAGTAACTCCTAAGTGGTACGATTTTAAACAACTCTTTGGCTTGATCAAAGATCTTTATAAGGCATCAACTTGATACTCAAAATATTGTAAAAGCAAATTAAATGTTGACATGTTTCCAAACTCGTTGTCTGGAAACAGTTTTGTTTGGTAAACTCCCACGAATCAATCATTCTCATTTGTATCTTTCCTTGGGGGACATTTATGCTGATTTTTGTCCTTCAAATTACCAAAATATCATACTAGATCTCCATCTGAATGACATGTGTCCAGAAGTGTCTAGGTTTTTTTTTTTTTTTTTTTGAGAAGAAGAAGTGTCTAGATGGTTGGGAATGGAATTGGAAGCCATTAACTTAATGCTCTGCACACATTCAGCCAAAAAAAAAAACCCTTAATGCTTTGCACAAAAAAAAAAAAAAATCACACTTGTTAAGTTGATAAGCTTTCACATATTATTATTTGAGCTCATCATTGACACAATCTTTTTACCTACCGTTAAACAATCTGTCACATTAATAGGTGAGTTTTTTTTTTTGGTCAAACTTTTGTGTCTATACACTTAATTTCTTATTTGTACCTCTTTCACTAAAAGAAACAAAATGTCTCCAGAGAACTCTCTATCCTTAGGGATACAATAATTTTTTTTCACAATTTATTAAGGTCATAGACAATGATTTATAATTATAATACATCAATTTTTACTATACATCAATCACAAATCATTAAAATATTGGTAGTGCCCTTTAACTTATTGATCCAATATTCAAAATCTCATTAAATAATTATGTTCTCTCATTTCTACAACCTATGAAGTCATGAATTAACCATTTCTTTTATTTAACTTTAATGACCCCCAAATTAGTTTTTTTTTTTTTTTTTTTGAGAAACAAACACACAAACACACACAAAAGAGAAGAAAATGAGTTCTAGTACAAATGCACACCACAACTCCACTCAAAAACTTTCCAAGTTGGAACAAAGTTTTGTAGACTTTTTATTTAACTTTAATTTAATATTTTTGAGCTGGCTTCTCTGATTAGGTAACTGTGCTGCACTAGGCATGTACCTTGCTTTATACTTTTATTCCTTCCCGCTTATTTCAAAGATAATCTGTTCGACCCTGTCAAATTGGTTTTGTCCTTTTTTCCCTGCTTATGTATTGGCTTATGTCCAATTATAGCGGCCACAAAATGTACCCTACCCATCAGGGTCAGTTCCGGAATACTGAAAAATTAGAAGCAGAATCAATAATCTGAACCACGGGTCTAGTAGTAGTTGTTTAGGCTTCGAGTCTAGATCCAGAATAGAAAAATCTGGACCAATGAGTTAGTGACAATTCACAATTTGGAGGATGGTGTAGCTGGCAACAGTAGTATATTCCAGTAAGCCATGCAATCTTCCAACTTTTGTTACAATTATCCACGTTATAAATTGTGATAATTATTTACTGTATTATTTTTACACGGACCTATAACTTTTCCTCCGCAATTCAAAATTTCATACATAAATAATGGTGGCAAAAATTCCGACCGGTAGTAGAATTTTTGAGGAAAAAATGGGAGTTTTATGGACAAAAGAAACAATTAAAAGTAGAATCCTACACGGCTTTTTTTAACGTTCGAAAGTCGAAACGTTCCGTGGCCTTCCTGTTACCTTCCTTGTTCCTTCTAAGCAGTCCCTATCTTTAAATAATTGTCCCTGAGTAAATGAAACGTGTTTATTACAACTACTAAAATAAATAAAAAAATATTAATTTAATTAGTTTTCAAATCATAGAGCCCCAACGGTTTACGCCTATTTAAGCCAACCTTTCTTTCACTTCTTCCTCCCCCCACTTCTTCAATCTTTCACATTCTCTTTGCAATTCCTCTCTTTCTCTCATAATTACCCAATTTTTCTTCTTTTCTTTCATTGCTCATTTCGAATTTGGTAAGTCCAATTCTTGCACTTTAGTCTTTAGTTCTCTCTAGCATAGCATTTCAGTTTTTTTAATTTTTTGTGTTCTGGGTCGTCATTGGAGTTTTGAGTATTGCTTATGTTATTTGGTTTTGGCTTTTGCATTCTTTGATTCCTTTAGCAATGAATGGGTATCTAGGACGTGTTTTCTTCTTCTTTCTCCGGTTTTCATGGTTACATTTGATTAAAGGTTTGGTGTCTCTGTTGTTGTTGTTGTATTGTTCCAATTCTAACATTTTCGACTTTTTTAAATGTCGGGTCATGGCTGAAATCATAAGGCCAAGGTTCATTTTTGTTACAAATTAAACTACAGTTTTGAATTGGTTCACAATAAACCCGGTTTTGATTCGTGTAATCAATGTTTGTTATTGTTTTAATGGTTATATTATGTTGAGCTTTAAAAAGTGATATTGTGGTCCTTTCATTGATACCTATGTTTCGTAAAAGCTCTTGTTGATTGAAGTGATAATCCATTTCTATTTTAATATAATTCCTTTTTAGTTCGGCCTGAAGTTTGTGTCTAATGAGTTGTATTTGATGCTTAAAGTTATAACACACTCTGGAAAAGGTTTGCTAAATCACATGAACTTTGTTTAAAGATCTCTAATGATGCCTTTATGCCTTTGTCTTTGTCTGAGGAGGTAGTTGTTATCGCCAGCAAGTTGTATAAAAATGGAAACTTTTGAGCTTTCAGTTACTTGCTAAGGTGTTTTAGCCGAATAAAGTGAACTGGTCCACCTGTTTTTGATTCATATTGTAGTAAGTGGATGTGGATTGTCCATCCAGAAACTTAACTAAGCCTTATCCTAAATAGATACCCCTTTTTATAATTTCCTATGGTGGTAATCTGAGTCAATAGGGGCCTCAATTATTTAGAAGCCATGAAAATTTGTCGTTTGAGACTCAAAATGAATGTGCATATAAACTTTGCTGGATTTAAGTTGTCTTGGAGCTTAGTGTTCACTCGTTTGTGTTCTCTATTCAAGGGTTGCTGAGCAAAATGGAATTCAGGCAGACTCAGAGGCCAAAATATGACTGCCTTCTGTTTGGTAGGCCTTCTTATTCAAAACATTTTGTGTGCTAATCTGAATTTCCTCAGGTAATGATTGTAACTAATTGTTTGTTTAAACTTGCAGATTTGGATGATACTCTTTATCCCCTTAGCTCTGGTATTGCAACATCATGCAGCAAGAATATAGAAGGTAAGTCTATATGGTAGTTATGAACTACTTCTGCCTCAAATTTCTCTCTTATATTTTCAATTCTGCATTTCTAATCTGTTTATGGATAATTCCTTTGCTGTAGATTATATGGTTGAAAAGCTTGGCATAGACAAGAGCAAAATCTTTGACTTGGGTAACCTATTATACAAGAATTATGGAACAACAATGGCTGGTCTTAGGGTATGATTTTGATTTTTTTTTCTCTTTTTATTTTGTTGGGAACCTTTGACCTTTCGTGGCTTTCTTTGTCAATTTTTTTGTTTGGTGAAATGAAAAGTGATCAATTATGTCTTGTGGGATTCTCTCTTGCAGGCAATTGGCTATGACTTTGACTATGATGAATACCATGGGTAGGAATTTTTTTACTCCTTTTTGTATCCTGTACGCTTCTTGTTGTATTGGTATTGAACTTTTATTGACCTTTCATTTTCGTGTCTTACAGTTTTGTTCATGGGAGATTACCCTATGAGAATTTAAAACCTGATCCAGTTATGAGAAGTCTTTTGCTGAGCCTGCCTTACCGGAAAGTTGTAAGTAATTTATTACCAAATGGTATCATAGTGCCTAGTAAAGGCCAGAGTTGTGACTGTCTTCTTATTTCTTATGATCTTCTTTTTTCTTTTTCTTTTTTGCAAATAGATCTTCACAAATGCAGACAAGGTTCATGCAGTCAAAGTACTTAACAAGCTTGGATTAGAAGACTGTTTTGAAGGGATTATCTGCTTTGAGACCCTTAATCCCATTCACAAGAGCACTCTTTCTGATGATGAAGATGACATTGAGTTTGTGGGACTAAGCACTACTACTACTTCTACCAATACCAATACTATTAGTAGCTCTAAAATATTTGACATCGTTGGGCATTTTGCTCAGCCAAACCCCAGTTTGGCATTACCAAAGACACCCATTGTCTGCAAACCATCAGTAGACGCCATAGAACGGGCTCTCAAAATAGCCAATATAAACCCCCAGAGAACTGTAAGATTATCATCTTCTTTTAGAATTTTAGTATCATCCTTTAATTTTCTGTGTGTTAAAGTTTTACTAACGTATCTTTTATCATCTATATTCTTGCTCTTTCAGTTGTTCTTTGAGGATAGTGTCCGCAACATAAAAGCTGGAAAATGTTTGGGCCTTCACACTGTCTTGGTAAGTCATTGGAAATTTTGTACTATAAATATGCTTCATGAGAAAGTGAAAGTCTCAGGACACAATAAAATCTCACAACATTAACGTGTATACTACTGTGCCTACTCCAAAAATGCAGGTTGGCACTTCTCAGAGAGTTAAAGGTGCAGATTATGCATTAGAAAGCATTCACAACATTAGGGAAGCAATACCAGAACTCTTGGAAGCTGACATAAAATCAGAAGTTGCTTATTCAGGCAAGGTTACAGTGGAGACTTCTGTGACAGCTTAATTTATATGATATTGTCAATGTGTCAAAGCAATCCTGTCTTCGGGATCTTATCATCCCCATGCCTATTCTCATTGTGCAGATGATGTAGTTTCTTCGTTCTGATTAATTATTAATTCCGAAAATTGTCATTTTCTTTTGGCTCAAAATAAGTGTTCCTATTTTATTGGACATCTTTGTCAGTTAAGTCAAGAGTCATAATTAAAATTGCAATTACTGTTGGGTCGCAATCTAACAAAAATTCTCAAGCCTAAACACAACTCCGTGGCAAATCACCAAAATTTCCATGGAAAACCATTTCAATACAATAAAAGGAAAATAAAAATTATGAGACCAAGTTACCAACTCCAAACAAATAATATAAACTTCAGGGACGAGATTATAATATTAAAAAATTCATGGACAAGAAAGCCTTTTTTTTATCGTTTAAAACAATATATTATTTAGTGCTTCATATTACCTGACGCCAATAAGGTCTTTCCAAGTTCCAACTCGCATCTATCAAGTTCAAGCATCTCTAATTCTCTATTATCTTTACAACAACAAAGAAAATTTACGAAATCAATTTCTGAAAGAATTAATCTTCTCTTAGATATTCTTAAGATTGGTTGTTTGAGGTTCTCTATTGGGCTTTGATAAAGCCTGTGCTGAAAATCTCTAATATAGAGGGCTATTCCTCCTGCTTAAGACCCTTAAAATTTGGCATGATATATCAATAAAAAAAAAAAAAAAAAAAAATAGCATCATTAGAGCATTCACAGCAGTGAAAGTAAAATTTTAGCTATTTAGCTACACAAAAAGTCACTTTATCTATTTTACCTACACACATGCTGCAGCAGTGGATTTATTTTAACTTTTAACACAATAAAGTAATATTCACATCACAGTAAAATAATATAACCATTACAATAAAATAATATATCCTACTATCAAAAATACAACCACAGCCCCAACCACAACCGCCCTACCATCACCCACACCCACACCCACGCCCACAACCACCACCACCACCAGTCCACAGCAAGAAAAAAAAAAAAAAAAAAAAACCCACACCACGGCAATCAAATTCACGCAATGCAAAAAAAAAATTCACGGAAATCAAATTCACCAGGCAACACCCACACCATGGCAATCCACAACCACCACCACCACCAGTCCATAGCAAGAAAGAAAAAAGAAAAAAAAAAAACCCACACCACGGCAATCAAATTCACGCAATGCAAAAAAAAAAAAAATTCACGACAATCTACAACCACCACCACCACCACCAGTCCACAGTAAAAAAAAAAAAAAAAAAAAAAAAAAAAAAACCCACACCATGGCAATCAAATTCACGCAATGCAACAAAAAAAATTCACGGCAATCAAATTCACCAGGCAACACCCACACCACGGCAATCAAATTCACGCAATGCAAAAAAAAAAAAAAAAAAAAAAAAAAAAAAAAAAAACCCAAAGCTTGGATCGACGAAAAACCAAAGCAATGGGCGGAGGAAGGCAGTGGCGGCTTCAATGATGAAACCCAGAGCTTGGATCGACGAATGAAACCCACGAAATCTAGAGCTTGGGTCTGATCGGCGAGATGGGTTTATTGGCGAAATCGGTGGGGAGATCGGCGAGATGGGTCGGCGCCGATGATGGGTCGAAGCTGGGCTGGCGGCTGGGCTGTGAGATCGAGCTGGCGGTGGAGGAAGAAGAGAGAAGATGAGGAAAGTGGAGAAAGAAAGAGGAAAGGAGAGAAGCCGGAGAGAGAAAGAGAATGGCAAATGTATATTTAATGAGAGAAGAGAGAGAGTGTAATAAAAAAAAAAAATTTCTTACCTGTGAGCTACAGTGCACATCTAAAGATAGATGTGCACTGTAGCGAATCAGCTAAATTTTTTTGCTTTTGCTCCACCGCTGGAGCATCATTTTAATGAAAGTGAAGCTAAAATATAGCATTATTGCTTTATACCACCACTGCTACAAATGCTCTTATAGTGCCTTTTGGACAAAGTTTAGCTACAAAATTGATTATAACTTAAAGTTGCAACCTTACTCAATATCTTTTTATTGAAAGTGAATTTTGACAAATCCACCATTAGATTACATCTTCTTTTTATATCCTCCATACTTACAAAATTTATAGAAAAATAAAAATCAATAGATATGTCAATAAATTGTTTAAATTACAAGTTTTTGTAGTTTAAAATTATGTATAAAATATAAGCTTATAGATTACATACTATATAATATCTGATTGACATAAAATTTGATATGTGTATTAAGAGTGTAAAAAATATGCAATTCAACAGTTAGATTTTCAAAATATGTAATATTGTTTATTTTAATGAGTAAGGTTGTAACCTAAAGCTACAACCAATTTTGTAACTAAACTTTGTTTAAGCCTTTTTTCTTATATGCGGTATGGTCCGATAGAGGAAATTTGTATTTTCTTGGTAACAAGCCATTAATTCAAAGTCTAAGTTGTGGATTTCTTTCATAATCTTATACCACATTAAACTCATTGTTACACACCTTCATTATAAGTCTTGTACAAACCGCAAAAAACATTCATTCAAATTAATTAAAGTGACCACTTTTAGTTCTCGACATATAATAGTCATTTAAGGAACTAATGCAATCGCTTTAAATTTCAATTGAACTCATTGTAGCTAAACTTTGTTTAAGCCTTTTTTCTTATATGCGGTACGGCCCGATAGAGGAAATTTGTAATTTCTTGGTAACAAGCCATTAATTCAAAGTCTAAGTTGTGGAGTTCTTTCATAATCTTATACCACATTAAACTCATTGTTACACACCTTCATTATAAGTCTTGTACAAACTGCAAAAAACATTCATTCAAATTAATTAAAGTGACCACTTTTAGTTCTCAACATATAATAGTCATTTAAGGAACTAATGCAATCGGATTAAATTTCAATTGAACTCATTGTTACGCACCTTCACATTAGTCTTGTACAAACCACCAAAAAAAAAAATCATTCAATTTAATTAAAGTGACCACTTTTAATTCTACATATAATAGTCTTTTCTTTTCTTTTTCATTTTTTCATTTTTTTTTTGAGAAACCACATATAATAGTTATTTAAGGACCTAAAAGCAATCACTTTAAATTTCAAAGGCTAAAATCAGTTATTAGCTACCGTTTAAGGACCAAGAGTGCTTCTATTTTTGACTTTTTTTTTTATGGCCGCTTTTATTTTTGACCTTGGCTACTAGAAATTGAAACTTAATTGTATACTGTATTTTATTTACTTATTCTACAACAACAAGAAAGCCATTATTATTATTATTTATAACACTTCACGCGAGTTCACATCTCTCAATGAGATCATGGATGACCCAACAATAACAAATGGAAGTTTGCAGCGTCGTGTTAATCGTGTGCCCCATTGAATATATAGAGACCCTGTATAATTTGATAATTATTCAACGAAAGAGATTCATAACTAATACTAATTGATGTTTATGAAATATATACCAAATCTATAGCGGATTTGACGCCTATAAGTAGGAGGAAAATGACAAGTTTAATCATTTTATTTTCCAGGATTACGATTCACGAGGGTATGATTTATATATTAGATAGATAGATTACAGGTGTATGAAATCCATGTTAAGCTTATCAATATGATAGACAACAAAAAATGATAGACAACAATATTATCATTCTGTAATACTTTAGGCTAACCGGACCTATCGTTGAGTCCCCACCCTTTTGCATCATTGATGCAAGAAGATGGTCCAATGGGTCCATCAATTTTTTAGAAGCATATCACATGAATATACAAACCCTACAATGTGCCACACACATGGCCTCAGTTTATTCAAGGCCAGAGGAAGAACCCAAAAATGATTTTTTTTAAGGGCCTACATGGGTTGGGCTTTTGCCCGACGACCTTCACATTCCTAAAGAATTAGACTCGAGCTCATTATTACACGGAATGGGCTTGAGAGCCCATCCCTTCTTGCTTCATGAGTTGGGCTTGAGAGCATTATTGGTATGAAAAGCTTATACTACACAAGATGGGCTTACAAGCCCATCAACACTTGCCCCACAAATTGGGTCTAAAAGCCTAAACCTCCTTAGAGCATTCTCATCAAATGTGTCAAATGCCAAATATTTGGCATTTGACACACCAAACACCAAAAACTGAGCATCATGAGGTGTGCTATATGTGCTAAAAATTTGAGACGTGCTACAGTACGTTGTTATTTTTGGCACGGTATAGACTGAAATGCCATTTTCGTTTATTATTATTTTATTTGTCTTTCTCTCTCATCCCGATTAAAATATACCTTCCTCTTTCACGTTCAGCCCTTCCTCTTTCACGTTCAGCCACTCCTTTTCTGCCTCACCATCTCCACTCTCCAACACTCTTTTCTTCTCCCTTTTGCTCTTTTATGCTTCACACCGCCATCTTTCTCTCTCACATACTCCCTTCAACTTCATCTATACCATCACTGATCTATAAAAATCAGGTTCACCGGTTTTTTTTCCCATTTTTTTTTTGCTCTCTTCTCTTTGTTTTATGATCTGATACACCGAATCGGAAGTTCATCTCAGAGTCGTCGATTCACAGTTCAATTTGAGCCACCACCGATTTACTCTCTACCATCTCACAAATTCCACCATCACTGATGTATAAAAATCTCCTTCACTGGTTTTTTATCCCCCTGGTATTGAGCCATGCTGCTACAAGCAGCTTGTCTTCCTCAAGACTGAAGGCAACACCACGTGTTGATTTTTTCTTAGAAGTGGCATACGACGAATTTACAGTCCGATAAAAAGTGGGCATACTCTCATTACCATGCACAGGATCGACACTGGTATTGAGCCATGCTGCTACAAGCAGCTTGTCTTCCTCAGGACTGAAGGCAACACCACGTGTTGATTTTTTCTTAGAAGTGGCATACGACGAATTTACAGTCCGATAAAAAGTGGGCATACGACATACAAAAACAGCATTTTATGGTAAAGTTGCAAAATACTTCAAGGACCACAAGACTGACTCTACACGTAGTATTTCATCTCTAACAAGCCGATGGGGAATGATTAATAGGGAAACAGTTAAATTTTGTGGTGCCTTAGCTAAAATTGAAGCAAAGAATGAAAGTGGAACCACTGCTGAAATGAAGGTATAAATTTTGCAATGTTCTTTAATTTTTTTAGATTTACAACACGAATGAAATGTTTGAAGAAACTAATTATGTTATATTTATTTAATTTTTTTTAGATTAAGAAAGCAAGGGAATTGTTTAAAGAATTATACGGTAACCATTTTCTATATGAACATTGTTGGCAAATGTTGAAGGATTTTCCCAAGTGGGCATCTACTGTGCCTAGGGAAGATTAAAGCAAAGAAATGCCTCAAACTCCAAATTCAATAGATCAAGGAGGGGGGGTTGGTGACACTATGGATTTCGAGAGGCCAATAGGTAGAAAAGTTGAAAAGGCTAATCGAAAGAGAAAAGATGATGGGAAAGATGTTGTAGCGGAATATTTGAAAAAGAAAATGAAAATGCTTGAAGAATCTTATGCACAAGAAAAAGAGAGAGTGCGTATCAAAGTGGAAAAGGTTCGCTTGAAAGAGTTGAAAGAGAATGAAAGAATTATGATGTTAGACACAAGTGGCATGAACAAAGACCAAAGAACTTTTTATGATGGACTCAAAAAGGAAATCCTTGCAAAACAAAGATCAAGTTGTTCGTTGGGTTGAGAACTTATCGTAGGCCTTTTTTTTCGGTAGGAACTTATTGTAGGCCTTTTTTTTGTGTAGGAACTTATTGTAGGCCTTGATATGTATTTTGTGGCATTTTTTGTATTTTGTGATTTTAGGCCTTAATATGAATTTGAGGGAAACCCCATTATTCCTCTGCCCTCATCAAGGCATTGTGTCATATTCAAGCACTATTAAGTAATCCTAACATTTTAACTTATATAAAATGTCGTATATTTTCGTTGTCTGATTTTATATTACTATAGAATTTATATTACTGTCATGCTTAATATTGGTGTTGTGCTGTGCTATGGACGCTGCTGTGCTATTGGTGCTGATTTGGTTATATTTTCTTATAGTTTTTATACTTGTCTTAACTGTTGGGCTCTTCTAATTGTTTCTGAAATGTATCCATTGGTTTACAATTCTTAAGTGCTAGAAGAAGATAGGAGAGGATCTCATCTTAGGCCACGTTTGTATTTAAAGAAAATTTTATATTCTTTACATAATGATCAAACCTTCTTTTAAAGTTATCGATTTCATTTCATATTATGTTTCTTGCATCTATATTGATAATTGCTTTCCAATGTTTTCTTCTAGTTTATCTCCATGGGTCGTTCTTTTTTTCGTGAATTGCTTGATGACAACTCTGATGAAGATGAGATAATTATAAAACTTCTCATGGGTGAGACATCACAACGTAAGCGTCGTCGGTATATCGACCGTAATCATTTAGCAGGACATAAACGGCTTTACGATGACTACTTTGCTGAAGAACGTGTATATCCTCCCAAAGTATTTCGAAGGAGATTTCAAATGAGACGTTCTCTTTTTCTCCGAATCCTATCTAAGATAGAAACTCACGAACCTTACTTTATCCAAAAAAGAAATAATGCCAAAAAGCTTGGTTTATCTCCCCTTCAAAAGAAGACCGCTGCACTTAGGATGCTTGCATATGGAGTAACAGCTGATTTTTTGGATGAATATGTGAGAATAGCTGAAAGCACTGCAATGATGAGTCTGAAAAAATTCGTTGCAGCAGTGGTTGCTATTTTCTCAGAGCAATACTTGAGGTCACCAAACAATGAAGACATCGCTAGATTGTTAGCCCATGGCCAAAACCGTGGATTTCCAGGAATGTTCGAAACTATTGATTGCATGCATTGGAGATGGAAAAATTGTCCAACTGCATGGAAAGGGATGTATTGTGGTCATGTTCGTCAGCCAACTATTATTTTGGAAGCAGTGGCTTCATATGATCTTTGGATATGGCACTCATTTTTTGGACTACCTAGGTCCAATAATGATATTAACGTGTTGGAGCGGTCTCATTTATTTTCTGAGCTTGCACAAGGACGTGCTCCTGCAGTTAATTACTCAATCAATGGTCAGGATTACACAATGGGATACTATCTTGCCGATGGCATATATCCAAAATGGTCAACATTTGTGAAGACAATCCCATCTCCACTAGGAGATAAAAAAAAAATTATTTGCAAAAGCTCAGGAGGCATATAGGAAGGATGTAGAGCGTGCATTTGGAGTGCTTCAAGCACGATTTGCAATTGTACGTGGACCTGCAGGGTTTTTCTATCATGAAACACTACAAGACATTATGAAAGCATGCGTAATTCTTCATAACATGATTATTGAAGATAAGCGAGATGAAGCTGCAGCAGTGGACTTTGATTATGAGCAAATTGATGAGATTTCATGTACACCAATGTCATGTGAGCCGACAAATGAATTTTCGGAGTTCATTCAAGTTCATCAACGCATTATGGATAAAGAAGTTCATTCTCAACTCCAACAGAATCTCGTTGAACATTTATGGCAATTACGAGGAGAGTTGTGAAAACTTTTGGTTTTGTTTATTTCTCTCCTCTTCTTTTTATGGAGTTGTCATTAACTTTTGATTTGGTTTATTTGTTTCATTTTGTTTATGAGGCTGCCATTAAAACTCATTGGCTATATTGTTTCGTTGTGTTAAGTTTAAGTACTAGCCAATTGTTGTGTTGTCTTAAATTTAAGTACCATATGTGATCAAGGAAGCGGCAAGCTCAACTCTGTTTAATTCAAGTATGTGTGTAAATTTGACAGGTTGATGTTATTTAAGTACCATTTGTGTTGTGTTAATTCAAGTATGTCTGTTATTTGACCATCTGTGATCAAGGAAGTCCCATTTAAGCCAACTATGTGTGTAAATTTGAGTTGATGTTATTGGATATGTGTTAATTCAGGTTGGATTTTGGATTGCAGTTATATAAATATGTTTTTGCCTTTTAATATGAGTCTTGACAAGTTTTTTTTTTGTTATTGGATATGTGTTTTTTTTTATTTGAACGTAACAGGTTGAGTTTTTTTTTATTTGAACGGATCAGGTTTTGAGTTTTTTTTTTTTTTTTTTTTTTTTTTTTTTAAGGTGACAAGTTCTAAGTTTTTATTTTTATTTTTATTTTTATTTAAAAAAAAAATGCTAAATGGAAAATATGGATTTAAAAAAATATGACAGTTGAATAATAGGAGGAGTATTTTTAATGAGTCTTGACAGGTTTTTTTTTTTTTTTTTTGTTATTGGATATGTGTTTTTTTTTTTTATTTGAACGTAACAGGTTGAGTTTTTTTTTTTTTTTTGAACGGATCAGGTTTTGAGTTCTTTTTTTTTTTTTTTTTTAAGGTGACAGGTTCTAAGTTTTTATTTTTATTTAAAAAAAAATGCTAAATGGAAAATATGGATTTAAAAAAATATGACAGTTGAATAGGAGGAGTATTTGAAAATGTTACTGTTGATTAGAATAAGAATATTTGAACAAGAATGTTACCGTTAGAACAAGAACATGGCTGTTAGGAACAAATAATAAAAAAAGAATAAAAAAGAGTTAAGAAATAATATTTAAATGAAGTTGTAAAAAAATAGAACATCTGATAAATAGTATGTTGTAAAATGATGTGTTAAAATGATAAAGTAGATTTTTGATGTGTCAAAATGACATTTTTTATGAGAGAACTGGTGAGAATGCTCTAAGGGATCAAATATGATATCCACTCTGATCATTTTTTTTTTTTTTTTTTTGATAAGCACTGATCAGTTTTATTGAAGAATATATGTCATCTCGTAATAGAATTACAGAAATAGTCACAGCGTAGATGTGCAAATGCAAGTACGTCAAAAAGTATTAGGGCGTTTTTGGTATTAGGATTCAAACAATGATTTTTATTATTTTAGTATTTAAACGCTAAAAGTTGTGAGGCAAAAAAAGAGAGTACATATTTGGTAGAAGTGTTTATTTAGAAGTGTTTGAATTACGATTCTTAAATTAACAGTGTTTAGTTAAATGCAAAAGTAAGGCTCCATTTTTAAAGCTATAGTTAAAATTTTTGGCTTTTTTGCTACAGTGCACAACTATCTTTAGCTGTACATTGTAACTCAAAGGTATAAAAAAAAAACACTTTTTTTATTCCTGCCTTCACACTACTTTAATTATTTTACTGATTTCTTTTTTTTTTTTATCTTTATTGTAGTGCATATATTATTTTATTGTGTTGTTTATATTATTTTATTGTGTTAAAAACTAAAATAAAACCACTGATGTTGAATGTTTTGTAAAATGAAAAGGTAAAAATAGATAAAATAATTTTTTGTGGTGCCAAATAGTTAAAATTATAGCTCCACCAATGTAGATGCTCTAAGAGCATTAGTATTGGTGAAGGCAAATTGCTAAAATGCTAAATTTACCAACCAAATATAACAAAATGTTCCTGCCTTAGTGGAGGGAAAGCCAAAAAAATTTTGGCTGTTGAGCTACAGTGCACAACTACACGCAAAGATAGTTGTGCACTATAACTCATATGCTAAAAAAAGAAAAATTATTAAAAGATATTATTATTTTATTGCGTTGGTGGTGATGGTTGTTATTCATTGTAGTGGATATATTATTTTATTGTATTGAATAAAACCACTGATGTTGAGTATTTTGTAAATTAAGGTGATAAAATAGATAAAATAATTTTTTGTGGTATCAAATTGCTAAGGGCTTGTTTAGTTTGAGCAAAAAAAAGATGTATTTTGTATTCATTTTCATTTTTTGTGGGACCCACCACTAAAAAACTTGTTTAGCTTTATATTTATATTCAGTTTTCATTTTTAGTATCCAGAAAAATAGGATTTAAATACAAAGACTGAATACATTTTTTTGAAAATGAATACTGTAGGGTTAAGATTTGTAGCCTCAGCCCAAAAGATATGGGATGTGAGCCCGATAAGTCTAATACAATGAATTTATAGAGAGTGGGTGAAAGAACTAAGCTGTTTGTGAACTACACAACGATTAATCAAAATTTTAAAAGATGAACAAGTACGAAAACACACTTGAAACTTCAATAAACTGATGTCCGAGGAGATAAATTATTATTTGGAAGGCTAATACCATTCTTAAAGCTACAATAAATTTTCCTTCTTCTTCTTTTTCTCTTTTTTCCGATCCCCCCCTCATGAGAGGTCTCTTACATTTATATAGTTTTCTTTTAAACCATCTTCATCGTGTACTTGTTCTTCATCTAAGCATTCACTTGAGTACATGTCCCATCAGATATCTTCTTTGGTTCTCCATGAGTGGTGGCAGCTGAGATTGCACTATTTAGGGGTCTTCTCCACATAAATGCGGCTAGAAAAGTTGCTACAGTGCATTAAATGCGGTGGTAGTAGCTTTTTCTTTAGATATTTCTCTATTCTTATCATCTTTATACGTGCATGAAGTTCATCCTTATCGTTGGAACTTCCTGGAAGTTCACCCAAACTGCCCAGGTATTTGCTTGACTGATATTCTTCAAATCCGAGGAGGATACACTCCTCGGACTATATTCTTTTATCCTTTCCTTACGTGATTCTCCACTCTGAGGTCTTTTCCAATCCTTTACTCCTCCTCAGACGTACCCACATCTTCAAACTGGGCCCAAGGCCCAATATACGAATTTGAGCTTTTATCCCCACAAATACAGTGACATTTTCGTAAAAAAAAAAATCAAATTTATGGGTCCCACTATTACGGACTTGTCACATCAAAGAACACACACGCACTCTCTCTCAATTTGTTGGTGGTTGTCATTAAAAAAAAATGGAGAAGACAATATAGAAAATGATGCCAAACAAAAAAAAAATAGATGGAAATAAAAGAATGAGTACAGAAAATGAAAATAGAAACTAAATACAACCTTAATACAAATTACAAATCAAACAGAGTTTAAATTTTTGGCACCATTAATGTTAATGCTCTACAAAGCAAAGGAATGGATAATTTGTAGACGACAAAACTCAGTCTAGGGGTGTTTGAGTTTGCATACAAGGACCAAAGTCTTCCTTTTATTTATTTATTTATTTTTCTAGGTTTGGATGGCCAATGATGCTTCGATAGCAATTTGGCTTTGATTTAGCTGGGTTTGTACGGATTAAGTGGGTTGTTCAAGCTTGGACTTGATGAGAGGGAGATGGGACGAAGAAGAAGCAGAGAGTGGAAAAGTCGGTAGTTTCATGGTGGGAATTCTTTTTCTTTGAATAAAAATAATTATTTTATTCATTATGTCAAAAAAAGTTACACATTAAAAAATGCGTATACATATATCAAATACATAATTAAGATTTTTTACTTTAAAAAATATATTATTAGAAATATGGTACCAAACACATTTTTTAAAGGTCAATCCTAAATCTCTTCTTTACAATAATCATATACTATGTTTGGCGTGAGATAAATTCTAAGTTTTTTGAGGGGAATCCAAGTAGTAAACATAACATCGTTTTGGAAAATTGTAAGGGAAGTCAATCTAAGACTACATTCGGTTTCCTCGTAGATAAAACTTAAAGTTATGGACTCTTGTAGGCTTATTTCTTTTCTTCCCTAGATTCCCTCTATAATCATTTATTGCACCTTCTAATACATTTTTAGCATATTTTGTAAGTACTTTAAACACGTGTTTTTATAACACTTTATATTATATTTTTTACATTATTTTGAACACTAATACTTCAACCCTACTACCAAACAAGCCCTTATTATCAGTAAGGGAAGTTCAGGGGAGGAAGAACGGTGTTGTATCATAATCCTGCAACTATGCCCAGAGAACCATGAGTAGTAGTAGTAGTAGTCATGGACCAAGTGGATGATGAGGAGGAGGAAAGTATTCAGTCAAGAAGAAATATGGTTACATCCTTGATAATTTCCCTTCACTTGACGAGGCTTGCTTTCCTTTTTTTTCTTTTGTCTATTTGTATTTTGTATATTATATGTGTATTTTCTTTTAATAAAAAAAAATGTTTTTGCACCTCTGAGCATGCGCTCGCAAAAGCTAGTTGGGTTTATCTCGTTTTAAAATGCTTGAAATTGGACGGTTATGAAAATTTGGGTTTCAAAGCCCATTAAAATGTCTTCTTCCATTTTGTTACAACTTACAAAACCTAGTTTTATAATATTTTTTGGTTGAAAACGTTCCTTCCATAGTTGTCTTAGAAACTCGAAGATTTTGATAATGTTATTCTAGTAATGTTGTTTGTATTTTTAAAAAATATATGTAGGTGAAAAAGTGTGTAAAAATACGTGTAATGTTGTTTGGAAGGGCCATCGGTCTCAAATATGGGTTATGAGTTATATGACTATTTTAAATATGGTTTATGAGTTACTAAATTTTGAGTTTAGTAACCATAAATGATAGTTTGTATATTTCCCATTCATCAAGTCATCGGATTTTGAATTTTTATAATCTGAGACTTTGGAAATTAGTGTCCACAATATGCAATTATGCATGTCCACAACAATTGGGATACTTTAAAAAGTAGTTAAATTATTCCACAATTTTTTTACTAAAATTCTGATGTGATAATTTTTTTTTTTTTTTGGATAGAGAACTTGAAAACTTTCATTAAACAGAAAAAAAATTACATCCTGATAGAGAGCTTGTTCCAAGAAACAAGGATTCTCTTCCATCCAAACCATAAAGTCAACAATACTAATAGCATGTTTTGCTAAGAGATTGACAGGTTTATTTCCCTGTCTACATACATGAGAAAACAACACTATCCTAACATCATGACAAGAGCTTAGAATCCCATAAATTATAGGCATCACCGAAACTGAAGGAGGCGATAAACCTTGAAGGGTAGAAACAACATTGAGAGAATCTCCTTCCAAAATGAACTCCTGTAATCCCACTTCTTTGGCAAATTGCAAACCAGATTCAAATGCTTTGGCTTCCACCTCTAAAGGACCAAAAGGAGCATGAAATTTCTTTCAATGCAACCACAACCAAACCATTAGCATCACGAATTATCACTCCCACCCCAGATTCTCTTCGTGCTTTGAAAACAGCCCCATCCACATTCACTTTATACAACTGATTTGAGGAAGGCAGCCAACATTGTTGGACCATGGGTTCAATCTATATCGGTACAGCAGCAGCAGTGGCTTCCTAATATTCCAGTAGCCAAAATGAGGCATCACGACACAACTCCAATTCACCAAGCCTCTTCCCTCCATTATGAACTTCATTTCGATTACCCCACAGCCTCCAAGCAATCGTTCCCACCAAAGCAACGGCACTGTCATCACAATGATCAATCATCATCATTTTCCATGCTAACTCCATGAAGCTATCGAATTGATTTGCACAATCCGATGTAAAAATTCCTAAACAGCTCCACAATCGTTTAGCTCTTGGACATGACCAAAATAAATGGGCTGAAGTTTTGGACTCTAGCTTACATTCCTCACAAAGATCTTCAGATAATACCTTTCGTTGCCTAAGATTCGCTTTTGTTGGAAGAATATCACGGCAAGCACGACATAAAAAATGTCTTACTCTATGAGGAGCTGGTAACCGCCACAATGACTTCCAAAAACATCGCAGCTTGCTGTCATCTGAAGAAGATGCACTAACAGAATCAGAAGAGCTTTCCATAGCAATTTTATAGGCACTCCGAACAGTAAACAATCCATTTGAGGTCCTTATCCAGATTAGCTTATCAAGGGGAAGAGTATTACTAAGTGGAATGCTGCTAATTTCCTCCACTTCAAACGGTAAAAACAATTGCTGCAACAAATGGAGATTCCAGCACCTGTTATTCGAATCAATAAGATCAGAAACTTGGAGATTTGCTGGGGAATTCAACCTTGGGGAAACAACTTTATAGGTAGATGAACTTGGCAACCATTTATCCTTCCACACCTGAACATTTAATCCATTACCTATTTGCCATCTCAAACCATGTTGCACAAGCTTTTGGGCTGCCATAAGACTTCGCCATACATAAGACGGATTATTACCAAGTGAAGCTTGCACAGAATCACAATTAGGGAAATATTTTGCTTTAAAGACATGATAAACAATAGAATTCTATCCCATTTGCAATCTCCAACCTTGCTTAGCTAATAAAGCCAAATTGAAAGGTTTCAGTTGCTTAAAACTCATACCCCCATTTACCTTAGGCATGCAAAGTTTATCCCAACTAATCCAATTCAGTTTTCTTTCATCCTGTTTTTGACCCCACCAAAAATTACGAATCATATTCGTCAATTCCTCACAGAGAGTATCAGGAAGTTTGAAACAACTCATAGTATAAGTTGGAATTGCCTGTGCCACTGCCTTAATCAAAATTTCCTTACCTGCCTTAGAAAGCCATTTTTCCTTCCATCTAGCTAGCTTCTTTGCAAGTTTTTCCTTTATGTCATTGAAAGTATTTCGCTTTTTTCTTCCAACCAACGAAGGAAGACCAAGATATTTTTCATGTTGCCTAATAACTTGAGCACCAAATCTTCTTTTTAATTTCCTCTTGAGCTGATTGATCATTATTAGAGCTAAAGAAAAGAGAAGTCTTCTCTCTATTTAATTGTTGGCCAGAAGCTCTCTTATAAACCTGGAGAATCCTTTGTAGGGAGTCACATTCTTCCAAGGATGCTTTACAAAAAATAAGACTGTCATCTGCAAAAAATAAATGAGACAATTTTGGTCCACCCTTACAAACAGAAATACCCTCTAACTTACCATCACAAACCCCTTTTCTGATCAAAGCGAAAAGGCCCTCAACACATAACAGAAAAAGATATGGGGATAAGGGATCTCCTTGCCGTAATCCCTTTGAAGGGACAATATGCCCATGTGGTTTCCCATTAATCTGAATAGAGTAAGTAACTGTAGAGATGCATGTCAACAATAACCTTCTCTACCTACTCTCAAACCCCAATTTTTTCATAATTTTATCAAGGCAGCCCCACTCCACCCTATCATAGGCTTTACTCATATCCGATTTAAGTGCCATCTCCCCTTTTTTACCTCCCTTATTTTTATTGATATGGTGCATAGTTTCAAAAGCCACCAAAACATTGTCAGTAATTAATCTTCCGTGCACAAAGGCGCTTTGAGTGTCACTAATAATAGATGGTAAAATCTTCTTCAATCTATTTGCAATCGCCTTTGAGGCTAGCTTATAAACAACATTACACAAGCTAATTGGGCGATAATCAATAACTTTTTTTGGCTCTTTAATTTTAGGAACTAAAACAATATGAGTTTCATTAAAGTTTGGAGGTACAATTCCAAAATTAAAAAAATCAAGTACTGTTTTGGTAACCACATTTCCAATTAAAGGCCAAAAATGTTGAAAGAAGAGAGGAGGCATACCATCTGGACCAGACGCTTTTAGTGGATACATCTGCTTAAAGCTGTCTTCACTTCAGATTCTTGGAAGTCCCTAAGAAGCATTTGGTTCATAGCACTAGTAACTTTTGGCTCCACGGCTTCAAGTAACTCCATAAAATCCGCTGGGTTTGAAGATGAAAATAATGCTAAGTAATAATCAACAATTATACCTTCTACAATGCCAATATCCTCCTACCAAGTACCACCCGAATCCTCCATACCATCTATTAAATTATTTTGAAACCTAGCAGAAGCTTTAGAATGAAAGTACCTGGTATTTCTATCTCCCTCTTGAAACCAGTTAATTCTAGATCTTTGTAACCACATGGCATCATCCTTTTCCAACCAACAATTCAACTCAACTCTTGTTTTTTGCATTTTAGCAATGATTGAAGGAGAAGTGGACTGTAACTCCAACCATTCAAGAACTTTCTTCAAACATGCAATCTGCTGCCCCACATGCCCAAAGTCATTCTTATTTCATTCATCTAAACTCTCACAGCATGATTCCAAACATGAGTTTAAAGGGAAGGCCGAACCTCTCATCAATCCCTCGTCCCAAGCTCTTTGAACAACCTCTTCACATTTTTCATTTTTTAACCACATTGATTCAAATTTAAATGGTCTATGATACCTTCGTTTCTTATGTCTTCTAACAAAATGCAAAGCTAGCGGCAGTGATCAGAAACTGAAGAGGATAAATAATAAAGTTTTGCTGCTGGAAACTTACCTATCCAATCACATGTAGCCAATGCACGACCCAACCTCTCACGAACCTGTGAGCTATCAATTTTTTGATATAACCGAGTAAACCGTGGGCCAATGAAGCCGAGATCCTTAAGTTCACACACATCAATTACATCCTTAAAGGACAGGGATTTCCTCCAAACAAGTATGGAGCAATTCCTACAAACAAGAACATGTGTCAATAAAATAAAAGGACACATAAGCTTGGGGTCATGTGCATTTGAAGAGAAGAGCTGTTAACCCTAACGTTAACAGCGTCTCTCTCATCTAAATCAGACAGCCTCTCTCTCTCTCTCCTCAAACTCCTCAAAGGCTCAAACTTGGGCAAAATTTGCTAGTTGGACTGATTTTAAGAAGTTTTTGGGTGAGCAGCACGCACGTGAAACTAATTTGTTAGTTGGACTATTTTTGAAAATTGAGTTTAAGAAACTCGAGTTCCAACCCATTTTTCTCTTGCCCGCACCTTGTCAGTGACTAAAAAAAAAAAGTGAAACTCGAGTTCCATTTGCACAGAACTCGAGTTTCTTAAACTCGAGTTTCACTTTTTTTTTTTGAAAACAGTCTAACTAACTATATAGTTTCACGCGCATTTTGCTCACCAAAAAACTTCCAAAAATCAGTCTATTTAGCAAATTTTGCCCTCAAACTTGCGTCTCAACCTTCTCTCTCTCATCCTCCTCCACCTCTGTTTTTCTCAAAACCTCAGACCGGCAAAGAGAATCCGGCCACCCACTGCACACAGCCAGCCTCCATCCGGCCACCCACTGCAATGAGTCGCTACGATTCCAATCCTTTCGATGAAGAGGAGGTCAATCCCTTCGCGGTGAGTTTTGCGCTTTTGTATACCCGTATTTTTTGAATTTCGTCGTTCAAATTTGATTCTGTGGATTCGGGAATGTACTGGTCTCTAGATTCGTCGAATTTTGTTTCACTTTTTGCTGAAACTCTTTGTCGATCTCGATTTTGTAATTAGATCTGGTGTTGTATTCAAATTCCTAATTCGCAATGTGATTCAAAATTTCAAATAGCCAATTTTTTTAATAAAATAAATTTTCTGTTTGGTTTCCTAGAAAGCGAGAAGAAATTTAAAGCCTTTCTAGCAATATGTTCTTTGTTAAATTTTTAGGTATCTGTCTCTATGTGCTAAGTTATTGAATCGAGATTGTACTCATTTGCTTGATATGTTTAAGACTGTTAAATATTCTTTGTCTATGAATTTGAGTAAATGACATGTTGAATTTTGCCTATCAAAAACTAAGATTGAAATTTTACTCTATAATAACCGAAGGTAAATGCGTGAGTTTGTAGCAGAATATGGTGATGATAAATAGAATGGAAATGGTTTACAGAAGGTTTATGTTTTTCATTGTTTTGTCTTGGAGAGTTTTGTGGTAGCCCATAAACAGCAGTGAATCGATGGTGTAATACGAACCAATTTTATGGATTTTTCTTTGAGGAGATGTTTGAAAGGACAACGGACATGTTTGAGAAGGCTGCATATACTCAACAGTGTGATTAGTTCGCATTTGAAGAAATAGAAGACCTTATGGATGGAGTTGGCCCCATGGATCTAATCAAACCATTTATGAGCATTGGTGGAAAAAAGGGAGAGGAAGGGAATGCCTTTAATCCTACATCTTCAGGTATCTTCTGAATCACTTTTCTATTGTTCTTGATATTATGTTCAGAACTATGATGTAAGCTACTTTAGTGGATGTAATCCCCTATGTAGAGAGTGCACTTGAGTTATTAAAGGATTTAGCTTCTGCTAAAGCAATCTTAATTTTATTTACTTTTTGCAAAGACGCTAATACTAATTTTAGATTAGTTGTAAACAAAGTCACTATTACAAGTTTGAGAATAAAAATCGTAAAAGCTGAATTACCACTAATATTAGCGTAAACAAAGAAGGGAAACCTTTGGAATTAAAATGATATGAAGTAATATTGGTAGGAGTTTTTAAACACTCTTGGAAACTGAGGGGCACGTGTTATGTAAGATGAGAGTGAAGTTTTCTGGAAGAATAAGCGAGGAATTTGATTTGGACATCTACTGATGGAAGGAATATATTTTCTGGATTTGAATTGATGTGCAATATGAAAAACAAAAAAATTTACTTACTTTTTATTTCTTATCATTATGTTGCCTTGTAGGTCTGGTTTTCACATATATAAATTACATTTAGATTTTACAAAATTCAGTGTTGATATATATTGTCAATTTGGTGGGAGTCATCTGCTTTTGTTAGTTCCTTTTTTTGGGACATGAAATTCATGCAACTCCGGTTTATTTTGCTTTTGTGTGTGTATATTTATATATATTTTGATAGATATTTTGCTTGTGTGTATTTAATCTACTTGTTTGAATGTATCTTCTACATATATACTATATTATTTAGACTCATTTTTCCTTGTAACCTTTTCCTTAATTTAGTTGTTTATGTTATTTCAGGAAGAAGATTGAATGCTTTTGCCTTTGCGGATGACAAGTTTGTATATCTGGGTCATAGTTATGAATCCCATGAGTTCAGCCCCTGAAAATATGTTCATGGCAACAAGGTTATAGACCTAGAACTGCTACCTGAAGTGTGTGCAAAGAAGCAAATTGTTGCACCATTTCATATTGCACTAAATTGCATTGAACCTGATCCAGAGATGCAGCCCAGGATGCGAACAGTCTTAGAGAGTCTTGATTGTAAATCACAAAGAAGAAAGTAAAGAACTTAGTAGAATTTTGGTTCTTGATGTTGATTTTTTATGTTGAAGATGTTTGGTTTGTTAGCAGTCCATGATTGGAGGGGGATTTGGATGTATATTTTCCTATAAATATTTTTGTGAGCCAATGTATATTTCAACAAATCTATTGCTAAATTTTTATATTTCAACATTGATGATTAGAACTGGTGTACTATAGGTCTTGTGTCTGTGGTCTTAAAAATTTTCTTTTACATAAAATTTTTTGCTAATTTGTGTCCATTTTTTGTGTGCAACAAGAAGTCTATCTTCTTAATAAAATACCATAACTCATCACTAATATTCTGCAACTCTTTGTTTGAAAAGGCTCATTTGCCTCACAATAATAACACAACATAGCTTGAAAAATACACGATCAGTAACACTTTCCATTCATTACATCACCCAAGATAATCTGATGAAAATCATCAATGCAGAAATGGTACCATGCACTTGTACACAAATCACCAATTGAGTGCCACTGGTTACGCAAAAGGGGAAAAAAAGCCACATTGTAGCACTTTTTACTGAAAAAGATAGTTATACAAACCTACCAAAAAAAAAAAAAAAAAAAAATGAGGGAAGCCAGGGCTACAGTTTCCAATCAATTTTCTGCACTTCTGCTTTTAGTTTCACCTCATCTGCAAGTCATGGTATACTTTACAAATTTTTCTACCTAGTGAGGCAACTGCTCAAAGTGCTAGTAGCACAAACTCAATTTGACCACAAGTATGGTGAAGTGCCAAAGAATTCCTTTCCTCTCTGATTTCCAGTGAAGCAAACAAACACTAAGACCAACCAACAAACAAATAGCTTAGACCCATTTAGACAAAAGCTAAAATGGTCAAAGCAAGCTCTTCCAGCTACATTGGCAGTAAGAGAAAAACAAGCTCTTCCAGCTAAATACTATCAACTTGATGTCGCCTAGAAACTCAGGGTCATCAACTTGCAAGTGGAAAACAAAACTTGGGAATAAAGTGGTTATATCTCTGTCCAAGAAGAAACGGATGGATGTTAGCATCAAGAGCTTGAATTTAGAAATTATTCAAGCTTGAATTTAGAAATTATTCAAGCTTGAATTTATCTATTGCTAAATAAAAACCCATTATATGTAGGTCATATAAAAATAAAAATGAAGGGGAAAAAAAGGGGATAAATGAAGAACCATCAAAGAATTCATGAGTAAGAAAAATCCATAAAATTGGTTCATATTACACCATCAATTCACTGCCGTTTATGGGCTACCACAAAACTCTCCAAGACAAAACAATGAAAAACATAAACCTTCTATAAACCATTTCCATTCTATTTATCATCACCATATTCTGCTACAAACTCACGCATTTACCTTCGGTTATTATAGAGTAAAATTTCAATCTTAGTTTTTGATAGGCAAAATTCAACATGTCATTTACTCAAATTCATAGACAAAGACTATTTAACAGTCTTAAACATATCAAGCAAATGAGTACAATCTCGATTCAATAACTTAGCACATAGAGACAGATACCTAAAAATTTAACAAAGAACATATTGCTAGAAAGGCTTTAAATTTCTTCTCGCTTTCTAGGAAACCAAACAGAAAATTTATTTTATTAAAAAAATTGGCTATTTGAAATTTTGAATCACATTGCGAATTAGGAATTTGAATACAACACCAGATCTGATTACAAAATCGAGATCGACAAAGAGTTTCAGCAAAAAGTGAAACAAAATTCGACGAATCTAGAGACCAGTACATTCCCGAATCCACAGAATCAAATTTGAACGACGAAATTCAAAAAATACGGGTATACAAAAGCGCAAAACTCACCGCGAAGGGATTGACCTCCTCTTCATCGAAAGGATTGGAATCGTAGCGACTCATTGCAGTGGGTGGCCGGATGGAGGCTGGCTGTGTGCAGTGGGTGGCCGGATTCTCTTTGCCGGTCTGAGGTTTTGAGAAAAACAGAGGAGGAGGAGGATGAGAGAGAGAAGGTTGAGACGCAAGTTTGAGCCTTTGAGGAGTTTGAGGAGAGAGAGAGAGAGAGAGAGAGGCTGTCTGATTTAGATGAGAGAGACGCTGTTAACGTTAGGGTTAACAGCTCTTCTCTTTAAATGGCACAAGACCCCAAACTTATGTGTCCTTTTATTTTATTGACACTTGTTCTTGTTTGTAGGAATTGCTCCATACTTGTTTGGAGGAAATCCTTAATAATACTACCAAATAACACCTGGCCCCTGGCTCATCAATAATCAATCCACTTACTCTTTTAAAAATAAAAAACTTTAGACTTTTTACTCTGAAAAAAGTTAAACGGAAAATACCTTTTACACCGAGATGTTTGGGTCGGCTGCAAAATCTTGTCAAAGTTGTCAAGCTAACACTCTTTCATTTTCCAGCAATCACTCATACTCGCTCATCCGAACCAAAGAGAGAGAGAGGAGACTCACAGAGAGCTTGAACCAGATGAAGGAGAGAGCACAGAGTCAATCGGACCAGCCGCTGCGACCCAACAACGAACCGATCGGGTCACTGTGACTACCCAGCCACTAACGACAACCACCGTGACCAGATCCGCCGCCTCTACCTCTCTTTTTCTCTCAATCTCTCCCTCGCGTTCAAGTGTCTGGTTTGAGAAAGATTGATTTTTTTTGTTTTTTGTTTTTTTGGAAGCTGGGAAAATGTGGGAAACTAGTAGAAAATGGCGTTTTAAAAAGTATTATTACCAGTAACGGAAGTTCAGCGGAGGAAGAACGGTGTCGTATCATAATCCTACAGCTATGCCCAGAGAATCATCAGTCAAGGAGAAATATCGTTACATCCCTGATAATTTCAACTCACTTGAACAGGTTTTCTTTCCTTTCTTTCATTTGTCTACGTGTGCTTTTTTTTTTTTAATTTATTTTGTTTTTTCTATTTTCATTTGAAGCGAAGAACATATTCAGTTACTTATAAACTTTTCAAAAAAATAGGAGAGGGCTAGCTAGATGGGTTTATCTTGTTTTGAATTCTTGATATCGGACGGTTATGAAAATTTGGGTTTCAAAGTCCATTAAATTGTCACGCCTGTGCTCGAGGCTAGCTAGTTGGGTTTATCTTGTTCTGAATTCTTGATATTGGTCGGTTATTAAAATTTGGGTTTCAAAGTCCATTAAATGTCTTCTTCAATTTTGTCATAAAACCTAGTTTTGATAATATTTCTTGGTTGAAAACGTTCATTCCATGTGTCTTAGAAACTCGAAGATTAAGTATCAATACAACTGCCCCATAAACAAATTGCAAATTGGTAGGCTACTAATTAAGTAAATAATCCATTAGGCAAACAGTTCCACAATACCCAAATCTCGAAATACCAAACTTTTAATTTTCGTCCCAAATAAGTAAAATAAATAAACTATCATACCAAACACATTTTTTTATTCAAAGAATATTTTCTGTTAAGAGATTTGCTTTTGTTTTGTTATGAAAAAGGGAATTTTTTGGAAAGACCATTGCCCTCAAATATGGGTTATATGACTATTTTAAACTTTGAGTTTTTTGGGACAGAATGCTAAATTTTAGTAACCATGGATGACAGTTTGTATATTTCCCATTCATCAAATCATCGGATTTTGAATTTTTGCATGCCAATTATTGGCAACAATTTGCATGCCAAGAATAACATTGCAAAATCATCTGATACATGATATATTTAGAACTTTTAACATGAAGTTGAATTTTTGAATGGGCTCTCTTTTCTAATAGGTTACTGCAGCATTGAGAGAGGCAGGTCTAGAATCAACCAATCTTATCGTTGGAATTGATTTCACTGCAAGCAATGGAGAGACAGGTTTGTGGCAGTAAGGATATCATGCTCTACAGTTTCATTCATTAGTTATTCATGGAGCAGAAATTGATATCCCCTGGTCAATATTTGCCCTTACAGAACCCTGGGGTTTAATCTAACTTAAATAGAAAAGAATGACCATGTTCCTTATTATCTTCTTGAATAGTGTTTTCTCGACCTTAAGGGCCATGCATTATTAGACTTGACACTAGATAGTTTTGGTTTAAAAGGCATTATAGTGAAGGTCATTGCATCCCCTCTGTAACATATAATCTGCTGTTGCCCCTCCCCCCCTGTACTTTGTTAATTAACATGTGATTTCTGCTTATGATGCCACTGCCTATCCAGTCTCATAGTCAAGGATGTAAAGTGGAGGCAATGCATCAGTTTTGTCTTTTTAGTATCATTTATTTGTCAAAATGGTTTGCATTTGATTTGTATATCTGGGAAGCCAATGCATCGGTTTTGTTATTGAAGGCAAATTCTCATTCAATAACCGGAGCCTGCACACTGTTGGAGATATACCTAATCCATATGAGAATGCCATCTTTATCATTGGGAATACTTTATCTCGTTTCAGCAAGGACAACTTAATTCATTGTTTTGGTTTTGGTGACGGTATGTCTAGTGCCCTAAAGTTGAATATCTGGACAAGTCTCTCTCATTTTTTTTTTTTATGTAATCACTAGATTTATTTTCTGTTATAGCAAGTACTCAGGATCAGGAGGTGTTAAGCTTTCACAGTGATCACTCACCTTGCTGTGGTTTTGTAGAAGTCTTATCATGCTACAAAAAAATAGTTCCAAACTTGAAGCTTGCAGGTTGGTTTTATATTCCTTTATTTGAAAACTGGTATTTTCATTAATTGGCTGTTGCTTTCCATTACCAAAACCATGGACTTTTCTGGTTTCACATCATTCTATAATATTCTGCTTTATCTCAAAAAAGTCATTGCTTCATCGATTTGTGTAATTGTGTTTAAGGGCCAACTTCTTATGCTCCAATAATTGAGGCTGCAATTGACATTGTGGAGAAAAGTGGTGGCAAGCACCATGTACTGCTTCTCATAGCTGATGGCCAGGTTGAATTCAAAGTCATCTCTTAAAGTCTCTCGAACTGACACATTGTTGCATGCACACAGCTTAATTTTCTTATTTTGAGCAATGTTCTATTCTGAAGGTTACAAGGAGCGTCAATACAAGAGATACAGAACTCAGTCCACAAGAAGAAAAAACAATCAATTCAATTGTCAAAGCAAGGTGACCTGCGCAGATTGATTATTTAAAATTTCTCCTTAGGCTTCTGACAAATCTCCCCCCCCCCCCCCCCCCCAACAAAAAAAAAAAGACTTTTGAGCCACTTTGCTGTCCTATTTGTGTGTTATTCTTTAAAAAGCTAGAGTAGGCATTCTTCTGTCCAATAATAAGAAAAATATACTGGAGATTGAGGAGACTTGCTGACTTGAAATATGCTGTGTCATAAATCATCTTTGGACAAAGTGTACGTACAGAAAGCCTTGTTTTGTCCAAATGGGGTTCATCAAAATTTGCTGTGACTCAGGTGTCAGGAAATTGGATGCAATTTCCGGTCAGCTTTACTCTACTCTCCTCTACACCCTCTCCCTCCCTCTCCATCCAAACTGGCTATAACTATTTCAAAATAATGTTTGTCAACACTCAACATAAGTCCTAAGATTAAGATTAAAAATTTTGTTCAGTAAATGTTGTACAATAATTTACAAGCTTACTTTTAACTGAGAAATAAGTGGATATGGTGTAGGCACTGACAATTATATTTTTAACTTCCAGTTCATATCCACTCTCAATTGTTCTTGTCGGAGTTGGTGATGGACCCTGGGATGGCATGAAGAACTTTGATGACAAGATCCCTCAACGTGAATTTGATAACTTTCAGGTATCACGGTAGTAGCACACATTAGCTTTGAATTCCGTGTAAGCTCTCTGTATCGTTCTTTATAAGTTGAATATAATTCAACATGCATTGACTTTTAAAATATGTCTTCTTTGTTTGTAGTTTGTTAACTTCACTGCAATTATGTCTAAAAATGTAACACCCTCAGAGAAAGAAACAGCTTTTGCTCTGGCTGCCCTAATGGAGATTCCCATCCAGGTCAAAGCAGCAATGGAACTTGGCATACTTGGGTAGGGTTTCTTATCCATCTTTTTCATATTATTATAGTATTTGGGGAAAACTTGATACTTGTCGAAATGAAAGCTTTGCTGCACAATGGAGGTAATTGGACAACCAATTATTTAGTACTTTAAGTTCCCAACTGTGCGTGCCCAATTGATCTTTAATGGGGTGGGCCTGGATTTGGGCTCCCAACTAATTTGTATAGTGGGTTTAAAGTTTCCTACTATGAGTGGTCCTGTGCTCAGAGACCCAGGTACACTCTCCTAATTCTACACACCCTTCTCTTTATCTCACAAAGCTGCTCCCTTTTCTTTCTTGGTTCGGTCTCGCTTTTCTCTTCGTTTTCTCTCCAGAATTGCCAACCCCCACTTCTCCCTTAATCCTCTTATTTATAGCCTTAGATAAGTGGAGGTGTTATGATTACTCCCCCTTACTAGTGCGAATGGGGTCCAATTCTATCATCTTTAAGTGGATGTTTTGTTGGGAAAGGTGGTAGTGGCATTGGAATTGATTCCTAACTTCAAAAGACCGCTCGGCAACGATATTCCCTAAGGCACTTCTGAGTAGCCGAGTACAGGATGTCCCTGAGCTATGATACCCCCGACTAGGTTAAAGACGTTTGAGAGGGGCTTGCTTTAGGTACCCGAGACAGTGCATTCTCATTTCAGCCATTGGGCCTGGATTGGGCCCTAAGGTGTTCGGATCGAGGTTATAGGTCCAAAAAAGGGACGGGGTGGCATACTGGGTCGCCAGGCCAAGTCCCTAGGCCCAGTGGGCCTGTGGCCTTGGCCCGTACACCAACTATACTCAACATGTGGTTGCTAGCCATTAAATCATATAGTTGAATTTAATTCTCCATTAAGTCATATAGTTGAATTTAGTTCTCTTTGGGAAAGATAATACCATTTTTATTGCATTGACCTATGCATGTACGTGGTTGAATTTAACTGCAAAACTTAAGGTATAACATTGAAGTAATTCTACCTAAGTTTTGCTCATAATTTCAATGAGGATATAGCCCCAGTACTTATAGTTCCAATTGTGGACAAAACATAAATGTCATGTGATTGAACTAGTTTTTGAATGCTTTCTAATCTGCATTTACTCTATTGGAAAAAAGCCATGTGACAGGAAGTTCCCTAGGAAGAGCAACTACTTACATTCACACTGACGGTGGTGCTTCACCACAACCACAAGGAACTAAAGGTAAAAGTAAGGTTTTTTTTTTTAATAAGTTTATTTATTTATTTAAAATAAATTAATTGATTCCGCTATTTAATTGCTTTTTAATGATTAGATTATGTTCTGTTGTTGTTGTTTGTAATTGTGAAGTTTCCATAGATGTGCTTTGTGGTGTTCTATTAGAGATTTCATGCTAGACAGCCTAGAGCCCTAGGCTAATACAAATTTTAATAAAACTTTGTTTATCATGTTATTGATTTGGCGCCAATCACATTGTCCGTTGGTTAGACTTCTATAGTAAAATTGAAAGTAGCTTTAGCATTTGAGTGATAAATTACAAATTTTACAACATAAGCGTTAAGGTCTTATAAAAAGCCTCACAAACTACTAGGTCAACTATTAACCACGAAACAAAAAATAATTAATAAATTTATTTATAAAATTGATAATGTGACATCCATCACATTAATTGCTAGATCAATTTGTAAAAAAATTTATAGTATTTTTGACATTTTCCTTTCTATAATTGTATAAAATTGTAGGAAAATGCCATATAAAAAGAACAATAAGATAGGGTACTGAGTTGTAAGTTTGTAACATAAGATTATGGAGGTATATTATGAGGTTTGTTACGGGTTGAGTGTCAAATTATGATGCACAGTAATGTTTTTTTGATAGGTAATAAAATTTTATTAGAGTAGTGCTATAGGATCTACAAGTTTGACTACATTTATCTTACAAACTGATGTGTGACCAATCAGAAATGGGCAATTCAAATATTCAGTTATGAGTTGTTGAAACCCACCAATTATATTTATTGTCACATCAATTTGTAAATTCATGTAGTAAAACTTGTAGTACCTTTAACATTTTCCATTATATTAAGATAAAAAAAATATACTCCAACTATACAGGGAGTATAGACTGGGGACCATACAATCAATCATGCAAATTACATATATTCATTAAATCACTAACCGAACTTAAGGATTACATACAGTGTAATACTGACATCCAATCCAAACGAATTCTAAAAAAAAGAAAAGAAAAGAGATCAGGCACCACATCAGCCAAATCTCTATATCTCTAAAGCTCATGTTGTTCCTCTCCCTCCAAAGACACCACATCAAGGAACGTGGGGCAACCATCCATACATAACCATTCTGATGACGCCCAGATGACGCCTAAATTGCCCTTGCCAACAAGCTAACAAAATTACTGCGTATGATGCATATTATTTTTGCTAGCTTAATCTAAGAATAAGTATTGGGAATCCAATAAAATAAGGTTGGTGACTCCTTTATTTACAAAATGACGGCATGATTAGGAGGGACCATATGAATGGGTTTCCTAAATAATTTATTTTTGGTAAGTAAGCATTATAGATCGACTTTGATGGAAGGTTTAATATTGCATTGAGCGTCTATGCCATGATCAAATTGTTGACAGATGCTACTGAATTAGTATTTGCAATCAATTATTCATGTTTATGTTATGGACCTATTTTGGACAGCAACTTATGGATTAGTTCCATCGCAGCACTACAGCTTAGTTTTATCTATTTTTGAAACTCTATCTGCTTGCTGCTGCATGAACATATTAATGGCTTGTAGTTGTTTCTGAATTTATTGCACTAATACCAAATGATACAAACCCATAGACAGAACTTACCCTTGAAAAGCGGCTTGCAAGGGGTGGGTGGGCTGAGAGCTTAAATACACATGCTTAAGCCTGCACTTAATCCATGTGGGACACTTTAATCATAACATACCTCCATGCTCTGCAGCCAACATCCATGACAATTCACTCTATCAACACTAACCCGATGGTAGCCCTTTTTCTTTTTTGACGGCTCCCCTCACCTATCAGTTATTCAATGACTTGGCAAGACATTTTAATCTAGCCTTTAGGTTGCCCCCTCCGAGATTCGACCACAAAGCTGCAATTCATTTGATCCCATACTTAACAAGTTACATTCAATTACTCGACGTGGTGGTTGGCTCTAATACCAAATGTTAAGAATCAGAATGGGATTACGGAATTGTAGTAGGTCACTTTAAGGGCACCTAGACCTCCATAGCAGAAATGTAGAGAGAGAGAGAGAGAGAGAGAGAGAGAGTTTCATAAGCACAATGTTAATCATCAATGACAAGATACAATGAACTATTCTCTTCTTATACAAGCATCAGCCTCTAATTGACCTCCGGATTATCAGCTAACTAAGGTTGTGTTTGGTTCATGTAAAATATTTTCCGGAAAATAAATATTTTTCGGAAATGCTATTTTCGGGAAAGGAAAATGTATTTAGGCTGTTTGGTTGCATTTCAAAAAATGCTTTGAAAAATATTTTCTGGTGTTTGGTTGTATTTTTGAAAATACTATAAAAAACACATTTTCTACTTGTTGCTAACATTTTCTCAGCTTCCAAACAAATATATAATATCATTTCTCAGTCCACAAACACAATAGAAACAAAACCCAAAGAAAAAAAAATCATCAAATCCGGTCAAAATCATCAAAATCATCAACAAAACCCAAAGATTGCACCCCAGGATCGCACTGAGATCGCCTGAGAGTGAGAGATAGATCAGTATCAACGGAGGACGGCGGCGATCTCAGTGCGACTCGGTGTGATCTCAGTGCGATCGATGCGATCCTGGGGTGCGATCTCAGTGCGATCGGTGTGATCTCGGTGCGATCGGTTTGTGGTCGTCGGACTGGAGGATGGGTTGTTCTTGCTTACCGGTTCTCTCGCTCTCTCTCTCTCTCTGCTCAGCTCAGTCCGGAAGTGATTTGAAGTGAAAATAGGAATGAAAAATAATTTCCGGGTCAAAGGCTTCTAATTTACGGTCAAATGAAATGTAAATCCGGAAAATTCTATTTTCAAAGCCAACCAAACACACGGTTTTACGGAAAATGATTTCCTGAAATGGTTTGAAGCCAAAACAAACGCACCCTAATCCAACTAATCATTGCTAACTGTTATACCTGTCACTTACAACACAATACTATTCTACATAGGTACAGATGGTACAGATGCCTAACATTCTTGAAGTATAACCAGAAGTTTCTTTTTTATTCTCTATTAATTTTCCATAATTCTTCAATCCAATCATAGCCTCTCGTGGAAGAAGAGGTGCAGCATGTGGCCGTATCCGTTTATTTTACCTTTTATCATCAAATGGATTTCATTGAACACGGTATATTATTATTTCATTTTTCTCGATGATGAAAATCTTTCATTTAATTTATGATCTAGCTTATATGTATTTTCAGAAACTGCTACTTTTTATGATATTGACTCGTACTTGCTTATTTATTTATTTTTTGTGCTGATCTTTGATTCTCCAGATGAACCTTTTGATGTCCCAGACTCTGAGAAACAAATGCCATCACCATCCCTTGGTTCTTCTCGGAAGGCATTTTTATATGAGGATTTAGTCAAGGCAACTAACAATTTCTCCAAATCCTGCTTCCTTGGTCAAGGTGGTTTTGGTTCTGTTTATAAAGGAATCCTTTCAGATCGCAAATTGGTTGCAGTTAAGCAGTTGAAATCTGGAAGTGGACAGGGGGAGAAGGAATTCCACGCAGAGGTTAATATCATTAGCTCTATCCATCACAAAAACCTTGTTTCACTGGTTGGATACTGCATAGATGGGGCACATAGAATGCTTGTTTATGAGTTTGTCCCAAACAAAACATTGGATTTTCATCTACATGGTAAGTCTTTTTGGTGATTATATTATTTGTTTCATCTGTAACCTTTTTTTTTTTTGTTGGGGGATAATAATTCATGTTGGTGGTCTTAAATATAAAATATATTTGTCTCTTTTGTTCTTACAAACGGAAATGTCCTGTTGTTATTGAAAGAATAGAGCAAGAAGTTATCCTTTCCCTAAGATAATCCTTTAAAAAAAGGAAGGTCCATAAGCATAGTCATGATTCAATTGGTTTGCTCCACTTAATTTTTCCTATGTTGGTTCTAAGTCAATCAAGAATTTGCATCACTAGTTCACAAAGTGCAGGATTTCTGGAATGATGATCTCAAGAATTACATAAGTTTCATGAGATAGAAAAAATGACCGAGGGAAAGCATTTTTATAGTAAAACTTGAGTGCAAGATACTTGAAAGATTTTAGTTGTATTAGTAGAACTAGTAGATAAAACTGTCAAAAGTAATTGAATCGTGGCTTACTTTATGAAATGTATAATAATTCTAAAAGAAAACAAAAACAAATTAGTTAATACTTAATTTACGAAGAACTCAAGAGTTGCTTCAAAATATGGTAAAATATAAGCAAAATCAGAACATGGCTTATATGATATAGAGAAGTTGAGTTGTTGAAGAAGAAGAAGAAGAAGAAGATCTTTTGCATTGTTAAATATCATTTGTTCATTTCTCTAGATTTCTCTATTGATAATAGGGCTGTCCACGGTTCGGGTCGGATTGGGTTTCGGCTCAACCTGCATCCGACCCGAACTGATTGGGTGTAGCCATCATCAACCCGCTGCCGACCGGGAGGAGAATCGGATCGGGCTGGTTGGAGCTTCAACAGACGTCGGGCGGATTGGTTGGAGTTGAGGATCTGGAAAACAGCAATAATCCGGCGAGAAAAGATGAAAAAGGGCCAAAATCCAGCGAGAAAAGAATTGCAAAACGGCCTAAATCCGGTGAGATCTCGGCCATTTATGACAAGATCTCGGCTAGATCTTCCCAAAAAAATCCCAGTTTCGCCAGAAAACACAACTAGGTCGGTTGGTTCGGGTTTCTCAGATTTGAGAGGAGGAAATCCGATACCCGACCTGCCAATCTCGGTTTTTGGAGAATGAAATCCGTCGCCGACCGCCGGAGCAGTCGGGTCGGTCGGTGGCAGGTCGGGTTCGGTAGGCGGCAGCAGGTGGGTCGGGTCCCGCGGGTCCTGGACAACCCTAATTGATACAAGCCTCTTAAATGCAACTTAATTGGTTAAAAGTATTAGTGGAGAGGCATGAGCCTCTTTAATAACCTTATGTGAAAAATAGAGAAAATAGCCAAATTGGTGATTAAACTTCACTGAGTAGTATCATTGGGTTGTCATTTCAAGCAGTGTTCCTATAGGGTTTTACCATCCTGAGAGTGTTAATGGTAAATTGGATCACAATGTGTTGTTAAGATTGAGATTATTGTTTTTCAATTTGATTTTGGTCTAGTAACCTTATTTTCTAAATTACCACACAATGTTTTATTAAAGAAAAATGACATTGCAGGAAAGGGGGAACAGACTATGAGCTGGCCAAATAGAATGAAAATAGCTCTAGGCGCTGCAAAAGGATTGGCATATCTGCATGAGGGCTGTGAGTCTCCTTTGTGTTCTATCTTTACATTGCAAACAATAAAAATATTTTCTGGTTATAGTTTCACTCTCCTTTGGAGCTAAATGTTCTTCAGGTCAGCATAAGATCATACACCGTGACATCAAGGCAGCTAATATTCTTATTGATGATAACTTTGATGCAAAGGTAAGGTTATTAAGTTTCAAAGGATTATTTGTTAAGTTTCAAATATCTATACATGTATTTCTGCATTGTTTATTTTTGACTTGCTGCTCCATTTATATCTGTGATTGAGTTTTGAAAGTTCTAGATTTAGACCCATTTGGATTATCCTTGGCTCAAAATGGGTCAGGAGATGCTGCCATGATGGGAAAAATTTTGATTCCTTTTTCTCTTTTCCTCAGAAAGTTGTGTCATTTAATTGCATGGTTCTGTTTGCATGGCATAAGTTATGTGGAAAAACTTCATTCTCATTTTGTAATTAAATACTTTTTAAATATGGACTTTTATGATAAATAATGTACCTGGAATCTTTTGTTCAGATTGCAGATTTTGGGCTTGCTAGGTTTTTACCAGGTGCTGGTGATTCCTACTCCACTATAATAATGGGGACTCCTGGGTAAGATCCATTTCTCTGTGTTCTTTCTGCAAAGCTGTGGTGCTGCCATGACTTTTAGTTATGGAGCAGTCTAATTAATGCTTAAAAAACAATGATGGCTTGGCTATTACATATTCTTTTTAACTTTTGAGTTAATTGTTTCTTAATATCTTGAAATAATCCTGTATTCACCAATTGCAGTTATGTGGATCCAATGTATTCTTCTGATGGACAGCTCACTGATAAGTTGGATGTTTACTCCTTTGTCATTGTGCTTTTGGAGTTGATTACTGGATTCAAACCTATCGGACCAAATCAACCCTTCCCTGGTGGTAACATGGTTGAGTGGGTATGTATAGCATGATCACTAGTCCTTAATTGTTCACCATACTTTGTCAATGTAATCAGATCATCTTGGGATATAACTTTTTTTTGTTGTTGAAATATTAAAAAGAACAATCACTTTGTTTGGAACAAAAAAATCTTTGCAAGTATGTGCTTGTTTGCATGGGGGGCAAGGGTTTTGGACAAAATGTAACTACAAAATTGGTTGTAGCCTTAAACTACAACCTTAATAAAACAAAAATTACTACATATTTTGAAAATCTAACCGTTGAATTGCATGTTCTTTACTCTCTTAATACACATGTCAAATTTTGTGTTAATCGGATATTATTTACTATATGATCTGTAAGTGCTTATATTTTATGTATAATTTTAAACCATAAAAACTTGCAATTTAAACAATTTATTAATAACATAGCTATTGATCTTTAATTTTGAAATTTTGCAAGCATGGAGTTTATAAGAAGAAGATGTAATCAAATAGTTGATTTGTCTAAATTCACCTCCAATAAAATGATATTGAGTAAGGTTGTAGCCTAACTAATTTTGTAGTTAACTTTGTCCCCGGTTTTCATTATTCTTTCATGGTGTCCTATTCTGTGTTTGTATGCATGTGTGATTTGGTTTTAGGTTCTTCTCTTAATAAAAAAATTTAGGCTAAAGTGCAAATTACACCCTTTTAAGTTTGGGGGTTTTTTAATTTTACACTTTGAAACTTCAGAATTTGAATTTTACCTCTAGAAGTTATATTATGTGTGCATTAGCAACTCCTTTGTCCTTATTTTCTGTTAAATGTCACATAAACTTGCCACACATAATTAATTCTTCCAATAAAATGATGCCAATATGGCTCTTAACAGAACACTTTTTTTGATAGGTAAATCCTCTTAAAAGAACTGGTGGTGGAAAAGAGTGTGGGGTACCTTCTATAATAATAGGATATTAATTCATTGATTTGATTTGATTTTTTGTTTTGTATAGGATAGTTGATATCCTTTCAGTTATGCGTTTGAGAAAGTAAACTCATGTCATTTCTTGTTCATTATATTTTAATAAAGCGTTCTAAATTCATAGATTTTCTATGCCCTTTAGACATGCAGATACAAGGAATTTTTTAGTGTATCCTCATTTAGTTTAGGCTGTTATAACTTCTATATTTTGTGCTTAAAAGATGCAGCATTTTAATTGCATAGCTTGAGTGACATGAGACAAATAACATTTCACTGTTATGGAATTTTAGGCAAAGCCTATGCTCCAAGCAGCTTTGAAAGGGAAGAAATTTGATGATCTCATTGATAAAAGGTTGGAAAAGAACTTTGACCCTAAAGAAATGGATCGAATGGTTATCTGTGCTGCTAAATGCGTGTGTCTATCATATGAGAAACGGCCAGGAATGAGCCAGGTAACTCTACCACTTTCTAATATTGAAAATTTGAAATAATTACTTCTCTTTGTGTAATCCTCTTATCTTCATTCTTTTAAGCATTGCAAAATTACAAATAATAAACCTCCTTAGCCCTTACTTATTGTGTTTGTGAACTGTAATGCCCATTATCTTGTTAGTACGATACTTTTATAGTTGATTATTTTGTAATTTGTAAAGTATATGGAATATCTAGGTTTTGTATCAATATATTGCATAGTTTTGGCAGGTTGTTGTCTTTTTAATGTTCAAAATCACCAGAACGTTTATGGAATTTAGATTTTCCTAGTTGGCTATCTAAAGCTGAACTAGTTCTGAAACTGGTACAAAGGCATTATTCTTTGCGATTGTGTACAACCCTTACTCATTTTTCACAATGGAATATAACCCTATTGCTATTCTTGCTAAAAAGCAGATACTTCGAGAGTTAGAAGGAGATCTTTCTCAAGCAGTGAAGGTCGACAAAAAAGGATTTCTCAACAAGCTTTTTAGAAGGGTCCCAATTAGCCCAAATATAAATATGTAAGAGAAATGCTATGTTAAGTGGCGGGTTGTTATTATTGTATGTAAATATGCAAAAGAAATGCTAAGTTAAGTGACAGGTGATCTCTTGGCCATTACAAGTGGGCAAAAAAACGATTTCAATTGTGGGTTTAAATTAGAAGTTTAGAACCAATATCAAATATCAATTTACTATTTATGATTTATTGTGAAAATATTGTGAATATTTTTTAAAAAAAATGGTGTGAATATAACGTCTCAAATATGTAATGTAATGTAATTAGGCTTTGGTAGCCTTGCAATTTTTCATGTCATTTTTTTATAGGTTTATTTATTTATTATGTCAAAATGACAGTTTTAAACCACCACATAAGCTTTGGTAGTGTTAATATAAAAATAAAATTAATTAAATAACCGTAGTAGTTATTTATGCCATATAGTAAATAAATTGGCAAAAAGATGACATTTGTAAGTGATAGTTATTTTCTATGCATAACCAATCCCTTCTTTAATTAGTGGGGGTAGTTATTGGCTTAAATAACCGCCACCTATTTCCTATTAGTAAAAAATTGAAGTCTACAAGCAAATTCTCTTCAACATGTAATCCACTATCAATAGCAACAATTCTCGATCAACGGATGGATAATTTCGTTTTTGCAAGTGTGTTTACTTTGTATGAATTATCTAAAAGTAGGCTTGTAACTTAACTAGGAGTATTGTAACATAATTGGTGTGCGATCTTTACCAATTTCAGTTTGTGTTCTAATATAATCAAGTGACATTCTACTTGTGCTACTATGATATCTTCTTCTTCTTTTCTTTTTTTTGTCTTTTTTTTTTGGTTAAAAGGAAATATCATTAAAGATTAACTAACCAAAATGGCCAAAGTAGCAGTAGTAAGTCTACCATAATACAGCCCATTAGGGCAGATGGTTTCCATGAGGCATTGCTCTTGAAAGAAAGGTATTTGAAACCAATAGTCCTGCTGAATACTCACACTATCAAAGCCTTCGACCAAGGCTCCCTAATACGTAACTCTGTCTCCTTGGATAATTTCACTTCAACCATACCTTCAATTAGTGGTTCTATATCCACGGGGCTGGGAAAATTGTCTAGCTCCAAGAGGACCAAGACTTTCTTTGTATTTCTTAACACTCCGGCTAAGCTCATCTTCTTCTTCACTAGAGCGAGGTGGTTCAGTACAGTACTCCACTTCCATGCTTTTTCCCCATAACCACGAAAATTCTGTGCTACTATGATATCAAGTGAGTTCTATTGTCTAATATTTCTTGTTTAATCATTTGTGCATTTCATTTGTTTATATTCCTCTTTTCTTGGTTGAATTTATCACTTGTGAAGTCCTATTAGTTTAGGAAGTGGCAAGGCTCATCTTTTTGGTGCATTCTGTCTTGCATAATGCATATAATTCATTTGTGTAGACAACCATATTTTACAAATTAGTCTGTGCTCTCAAACACCGTTATTATTATTATTATTATTATTTTTATAACGCTTCACGTGAGTTCACATCTCTCAAGGCCATCATGAACTGGCCTCCTTGCTGGCCCTACAATAACAAATTGAAGTTTTCCGTGCTGTGTTAATCGTGTGCCCCATTTAATAGATTACAGGTGTATGAAATACATGTTAAGCTTATCATCAATAATATATATATATATATATATATATATATATATAAAACTCCAGTGTTTACTCTAATTTTATATTGTGAATTCTGTAATCAATATGGTATTAACCATGAATATGATTGTGATTCTTCACAAGGTCCTTTTGATGGTTATCTATCCGATACTCTTTCTACTGATTAATTGACTCACCCTATTTGTCTGGCTTGCACAATAGCCAAAATGCTACAATGTTTGCTCCTTGGTAAAGCCCATACACTACTATTCCACTACATGCGTAAATGATGATGTTCAAAGAAGTTCCTTTTGACTTTTTGTCCTTTCAAAGTCAGAGATTCTTCTGATCTTATGCCCATGCCAAAGCCTCAATTGCTGGAGATTTCAAGTCATAAAGCTCCTACACCACTATTCCAATATGATGCTTCTGAAGATTCCCAATAATAGTGCTCACTTGGTTTCCTTTGGCACAAAAGGGCAACAATGATGAAGTCTAGACCCTTGAATTGAAGGCTTCAAAACTCTATGTATTCTTCTCATGATTCCCCAAAAAGTTGAGTCATAAAGTGGAAAAATTCACTTTCACTATTCATCAGCCACTATTCACCTGTCACTATTCATCCGTTACTGTTCACCTGTTACTATTCATGACACTGTTCACTCCGAATTTTTTACCTATTTAAGGGGGGTTGTCCCTTAAGTTTAGAACAAATTTTTTCTTAGAATTTTCTCAGAATTCTCTCCTTAGAAAACCTTCTATCCTTAGAAGCTTTCCTTGGAGAATTCCTACTACCTTATTCCTACTATTACTTTCCCTACAAACCTTGTAATTAGAACTAGTTCAAGCTTTGTAATTGTTAACCGGTTCTAAGATCTTGTATTTACTACTACTACTGTAAGTGTTTTGTTCTACTTTTAATAACAAGTATTTTTAGTATTCTGTTCATTATACTACTTGTTGCTACCGCCACCTTGGACGGATTACCGCCATAACGGACGGTTTTAAATTGCTTTCATTTACTTTAAATTGTTTTGATATATACTGCTTGGCTAGTTCTACCGCCTTATCTATTGGTCTAAATTATTTACTTACATTACTTTCAACATATATTATACTGTGCTTCCATCTCTTCTCTTCAGTTGTGCGTCCCCTTCCCCCCATTTTGATATACTGCTTGGTTGGTTCTTGTTGAGGTACAAATTTTTGGGCTTTGATTTTATTAGCCCACTCACAAAAATACCCACATAAGCCCACACATTATTTTAAACCCACATAAATATTCCCATATATATTACCCAAATATTCTCTATGTTATTGGACCTTCACAAATACTCTATACACAAGCCCATAAATTGCCTTTGGCCTTCTCATAAATGTTACCTATTATATCCCACATATTACCCAACTTAGAATTTTCACAAATAATACTCACCATATTGCTACCAAAATTGGGTCACAAAACTGCACTATCTCCACAAAAAGCCCAATAATGCCATTTATTAAGCCTGTTGCTACACGGCACCTCTAAAGCCCGGTATGATCCGGCACCTCTAAAGTCCGGTACGATCCGGCATCGGTAAAACCCGGTACGATCCGGCACCTCTAAAGTCCGGTACAATCCAGCACCTTTAAAACCCGGTACGATCCGGCACCTCTAAAGTCTGGTACAATCCGGCACCTCTAAAGCCTGGAACGATTCGACATCTCTAAAAGCCTATTACTACATGGTAATATCTTTTACAAAAACTCAAACCATTTTTTACAAAACCCAAATACTAATTTGGCACTATTTTCACAAAGCCCAAATATTATTTTGGCAACTATCTTATAAAGCCCAAATGCTAATTTGACACTTATTTTCCAAAAGTCCAAATGCTAATTTGGCACTTATTTTCCAAAGCCCAAAATGCTATTTTGGCAAAAACAATTATTTTAAGCTCAAAGCCCAAATATTAATATTTGGCACTACTATTAATTTTACACTTATTCTATAAAGTCCAAATATTATTTTGACAACTATCTCATAAAAACCAAATGCTATTTTGGCACACATTTACAAAATCAAATACTATTTTGACATTTGTTTTTACTAAATCCCTCACTCATGGGAAATATAAATTACTCATCTCTCAAAAATATTGCTTCCACAAAATTTATGGAAACTATGTCTATTATTTCCATAATCAACTAAACTACAAAGCCCATGAATATCACCCATGGCAAAACTACTCATTTTGTAGGGTTAACCAAGCCCAAACAAGCTTATCTACAAAGACCAGCTGGGTCAGGCCAGCCCACACACAAATCTCAGCAAATGGAAAACATGTGAACTGGTCAGCCAAATTTCAGCAACAATTGAACAGCTGGAGCTCCTTCTCATCAGGTCCCAACTTGTCCAATCAGATCAGAAAAGGGACACGTGTCCACCAAGGGATGAATCCTTTCTCTACAAGCTGAAATCCCATCATCCCTCAAGTGACATAAAGCTAAAGGTGATGTGACAGAAAGCTGAAAAAGCTTCAGCCAGCTGTCACTTCTTTCTACTTTAACTCATTCAGTCAAAAACTCAAAGCTGCAATGCCCAGGCTAGTGAAGCTCCTAAAACGACATAAAATCAGCTCATTTTCATACCAAAAATATTTAAATATGTATTCTCTGGTTCATGAACCAAGCACATGAACCCCAAATGGGGAAATTTAGGGAAATGTGGTTTGGAGGGCATCAAGGGGATCCCAATAGAGTTCCAAGCAAGGGCTCCGAGGTTGACACTTGGCTTGGGGTGACACAACCTGCCCTAGGGAGCTTTGATTCTAGTTGCAGCATAACTAAGATCATTAGCCTTAAGCATGCTCTAATCCCATCAGCCAAGGCTAATCAGCATTCAATGCTAAGTCAGAAACCCAACTGTTATTGCGCAAAACAGCAAGAACCTTCTAAAAGTTGAGCTTACTACTCTTAGCTAAAAATCCTAAGAATAATTTCCTAAGGATTTTTTGAAGATTGGGAAAGATTTAGCAAAGATTATTTGCTAATCACCCTCTAAAAATCCAGATATAAATGGAGCTCTCCATTAATGTTTTACCAACAGACAACCAACTCACTAAGCTACACACCAAGATTTTTCCTCAAGCTCTCTGCAAATAGTCTTCTCTAAGCTCTAAAAAGCCACTGAGTTCTCAGTCTCAAGCTTAGAAACCGAGTTCCCCAGCTCCTGGCTCACAAACACTTCTCATAGCTCTACTCATAAACACTTACTTACCCTAGCAGAAAGCTCCATCAGTTTTGCTACACACTCTCATTCATTACTTATACTACCTACAAATGACTCTCTCTACTCATTACTCACTATACATTCATGAGCATGTCTTGGCACCATGATGATCTTGATGCGCTAGCTGGGATCTCTCTCTCTCCCTTCATCTCAAACTAAGTTTTCTCCATTATTTGTTATTATGGAACCCATGATATTTACTTATTCATTTACTATTAATGGTTATGATGTAACTATCACTATAGAATTTTTCCCTCACATTGTTGTGTTAGAAGACTCTTCTCCAGAGCTAACCGATGATGAGTCTGAAAACATGGACATTTCTTTTAATTTGTGAAGTAGCTAACAGTTGGAAATTTTTTCTGTTTGTATTATTTTACCACTGGGCCGTTTTCTGCAGAAACACTCTACCGCTGTGCTATTTTCTACAGAAACACTTTGCCGCTAGACTATCTTCTATAGAAACGTTTTACTGCTGGGCCATATCTTATAGTATGCTTTTTAATCTCGCTGGCGCATCTGCTGTAGGGATTGTTTATGGGCTACTCTTGTCAGTTCTAATCTAGGCCCAAGGCATAAAATATAGTGGATTCCTTGGATCTTCACCGATAGCCTTTGGGCCGTGCATCAAGCCCATCGTTGAGTTTCGGTTTAGACCTCCAACCCATTACAAATCTTATTTGTGGGAAGGAAAACTTTTTCGCCCCCGATAGTTCTATCGCCTTATCTATTGGTCTAAATTATTTGCTTACATTACTTTCAACATATATTATACTGTGCTTCCATCTCTTCTCTTTAATTGTGCGTCCCTTTCCCCCCATTTTGGTATCAGAGCCATTCTTTTCTGGCCGGTGATAGTGTTGTTGTGTCTTTGTATCTTGTCTATGCTTACTCGAACCTTTGGTACTCTGTTGTTGTGTTTCCTTCTTACCATCGTTAGCGCTACCCTAGACGTAAAATGAATTCCCAGAACCTGATTGTAAGGCCCGTTTGAGCCAATAGAGGGCGTGTAGGGCATGTGTGTGGTATAGGGTTGCTTGGGGTATGTGTTATACGAAATGCAACGGTTGTGAGAAAAACATGATAATTAAGTGTTGAACCTAGGATAGTATGGATAAGTTGTAGAGATCCAAATCCTCTGTCAATTCTAGGACTGGTTGTCCTCCTGATATTGTAAATGAAGAAGATCACACAGTTGAAGATAATGAGCTTCCTGATTTCCGGGAATGGAACATTCCTAAAGTGATACTAAAACTATTTACAAAACTAGTTCGGCTGAAATCACTTTTCATCCCATTTACAAAGTTAGAACTGTTGAACAAATATTTTCTATTTCAAAAACTCATGAAAAATGTTGCTTGTTTTCTGAAAGAAATATTAATGATTTCATTGCTAAAAACTCAGTTATTTGCATATTGGCATGGTTCAAGTTGCTGTTAAACCACTCACTAGAAAAGGAATAAATGCTTCTATTCTCATGTGTTTAAGAGATGCTAGATTTAAGCACTTTAAAGATAGCATTTTTGGTATGATTACTGCTTCTTTGTATGATGGTCCTGTTTATTTTAACTGTTATCCTGATATTACTCTTGCTTTGGATGATCCTAATATTGTTAAAGCTTTGACTTTGAATATTGCTTCATCTGGTTATCACATGGACGAAGGTAGTAAAACTTTTGCTTTGATTTATCATATTTATTACAGACTTTTGGGTACTCAGTTAAATCCTGGTTGTTTGAATCATAGAGAACCTTCTGGTAAAACAATGTTAACCACATGTTCAACTCCTGATGCTAAAGTTCAAGTTCCAAAAATGATTCAATGGCAAGATGTTAAGCTTCCCACTGAATGGTTGTTGGAACAAGAATCTCTTGTTGCTAAACCTATTTTTGATGAGCTAGATCTCACTGATATTCAACAATATTTTGATGGTACTGTTAAAATAAATTTTCAAAACAATCAACCCCTGAGAATCAACGAAGGAAGACATTCCTTTGCTGGATCTGAAAGTATTTCAAAAAGAGATCAAGATCTCAATGATTATTTGCGAAAGAATCTTGAAAAATCTACTGATTTAAAATTGAAAGGTGTTTTAAGTGACAAATCTCAAATCAGCTCTGTTTTCTATTCAACTAAACCAGAAACTACTTCTCCATATGGCAAATCTGCTAATGAGGAAGAAGATGATACTAAATCTGTTTGTCCATCTGATTCTGATTTTCCTCCTATTGAAAATCCTGTTTATCAAAACCAATTAAGAGTTTTAAATGTTTTAAATGAAAACTTTGAAATTGATTTGGTTTCCCTATATGATGAATTTATGCTTGTTAAAAACAGAAATAAAAGAAAATATTACCAAAACAATTTTGCTCAGTCTGAGAAAACCGTGTTAAAAGAAAATGGTTAGAAAAAATGAATTAATTGAAAAAACATATTTTGTTCTTTGATTTTCTAGAGAATTATTATGTTTCAAAAGATGAAATTTCAAAAAATCATTTGAATGTAATAAAGAAATCAAATTTTGTTAAAGATGACAAAACCATTGTTAGGTCTAGTCATCCATCTTTTGAGACAATTTTGATAATTACTAATAAAACTGATGTTAAAACTTCTCCTTTCAAAATTGCTGATGATCAAACTCCTATTGTTAGTCTTATTGAACAAAACAATTTTATTAATGAATCTTTGCATGTTATTTGTCAATAGCTTGACTGTATTGAAGAAAAAATTGTTGAAAAAACTGTTTTTGTTGAAAAATCTGCTTCTGTTGAAAAACTTGTTTCTGTCAAAACGGAGAAACCTTTGATTAATTTACCCAGTCATGATAACAAATTTAAGTTTAAAACCTCCCAATCTAAAACTCTTGAAATTGTTGAAAAAATATTTGCTGATTTAAAGGTTAAAACTGAGGGTACTTCTACAAGTAATCCTGCTGCTCAAACTATTTCAAAAAATGAAATTGTTTCTGATGAAAACACAGATTCTGACACTGTTTCTTCTGTTTCTGCAAAAAAAGGGTTTTGAGGATGATTTACTAGAAATTAAAAGATTTGTTGGAAATACCAAACCCATGTTTCTTACAAAAAATTGGTATTCAAAACCTACTCCTCCTGATATGCAGTTTGAAGAGACCTTTTCAAACTCAGTTTTCTGTTTCAGCTGATAAAATTTCTGAATGGAATATTGATGGTTTTTCTGAACAAGAAATTATTAACAAAATGGGACATATGTCTATGGTTGGTATTGCTTACCAAAATAATCATGATTTTGACCAACCTGAAATTGTTGATTTACTTACTACTGGTTTTTTGGTACTCTTCGTGGATGGTGGGATTCATATCTCACAGAGGAATCCAGAGATTCTATTAAACATGCTGTTAAAAAGAATGATGAAGGTTTGCTTATTTTTGATGAACGTATAGGTCGAGGTATCCCTGATGGTGTCAATACCTTAATTTATACTATTATCAAACATTTTGTTGGTACTCAATCTAATGTTTCATCTCGAATTTCTGATCTGCTAGATAATTTGAGATGTCCTACTATGTTATGTCTGATTACAGATGGTATCAAGATGTTTTCCTTTCCATGGTGATGCATCAGAAAGATTGTTACAAGTCTTATTGGAAAGAAAAGTTTATTGACGGTCTGCCTTCTATCTTTACTCATAAGGTAAAACAAGAATTAATCGGAAAAAATGATTCTATTGATTATGATAATTTAACTTATGGTGATATCTTAAGCACCATTAAAAAACTTGGTATTAATATGTGCAATGATGAAAAACTGTTAAAACACCAATTAAAGGATAAGAGAAAAGCTAAATATGAAATTGGTAATTTTTGTGAACAATATGGTTTGCCCCCTATTGCTCCTTCCAGGCAAAAGGGTAAGAAATATGATAAAAGTCACAAAAGTTATAGGCATAAAAAAACATAAAAATTATAGAACTAATTTTAATGATTTTTATGCTAAAAAGAAAAATGCTTCTAAAAAATATGATAAACAAAGATCAGGTAAAGGTAAATGTTCAACTGTGGAAAACCTGGTCATTTCTGTAAAGATTGTAAACAAAAACAAGGTAAGTTAAAAAATAAGTTTAACATGTTAAATATTGATGATAAAGTTCAAGAAGAATTATTCAGAATCCTCGAATCAAACAGTTCATCTGATTCTTCGGAAGATGATTTTTCTTCTTCATCTGATTCTTGCTATCATTCTGCTGATGATTCTTCTGATTCTCCTAATGTTAAAATTGGTTGTAAAGATTCCTGTTGTAATGTTATTAAATCTGTTAATGTTCTCACTAAAGGTGAAGAAAATGAAAGTTTATTGGTTAAATTGATAGGTCAAATTGAAAATCCTGAAGTACAAAAAGAATACTTGGATAAGTTTAAGAAAAACTTGCTAAAAGATGAAACTAGTAAAAAATTTAAATCAACGATAAGTTTTGAAGAAACTTTGGAAAGATTTAATACAAAGAAATCCAAAGGTTCGGGTAAGCACAGACAAGATACAAAGACACAACAACACTATCACCGGCCAGAAAAGAATGGCTCTGATACTAAAATGGGGGGAAATGGACGCACAACTGAAAAGGAGAGATGGAAGCATAGTAATAATATATGTTGAAAGTAACGTAAGAAAATAATTTAGAACAATAATAAGGCGGTAGAACCAGCCAAGCAATATATATCAAAACAATTCAAAGTAAATGAAAGCAATTTAGAACCGTCCAGGATGGCGGTAATCTGTCCAAGGTGGCGGTAGCAACAAGTAGTATAATGAACAGAAAACTGAAAATACTTGTTATTGAAAGTAGAACAAAACACTTACAGTAGTAGTAGTAAATACAAGATCTCATAACCGGTTAACAATTACAAAACTTGAACTAGTTCTAGTTACAAAGTTTGTAGGGAAAGTAGTAGTAGGAACAAGGTAGTAGGAATTCTCTAAGGAAAGCTTCTAAGGATAGAAGGTTTTCTAAGGAGAGAATTCTGAGAAAATTCTAAAAAAAATTATGTCTTAAACTTAAGGGACATCCCCCCTTAAATAGGCAAAGTTCTGAATAAACAGTAAAAGTAAAAGTAACATGAACAGTAAACATTGAACAGTGAACAGTAAAATCTTTTTCCAAAGCATGGCGAAAGTGGACTCGGAATACTTGAAAGAAGTCTTGGAAACATGAGGAATCTTCTTTTCAGAACATTATTATAGCATGGGAAACAACAGTAGCAACTTGGCCGTTGTGCAGGCCAGACAAATAAGGTGAAGCAATCAATCTTTTGCTAAATCATCAGCATCATCTTCATCATGTCCAAACCACTCCTCATTTTAAGGGTAGTAAGGGTCTTTTGTAACAGAGGCTTCAGAGGACCGTTCATTGTCTGAATCAGCATGTTTTTCCTTTGATATCATTTTGATAAGAGCATATAGAGCATCAAGGTCCTTGTGAATTTCATCCAAATGAGAACCCTTCTTTCTAGGTTTAGCAGATGGTTTAACAGTTTTAGAAGATGAGGAAGCAGGTGTAGCAGCCAGTTCAGCTTTTTGCACTGGAGTTGTGATTCTTAATGCTGGAGAGGCACTTGGGGAAGGAAAATCTCTGGAAACATTGTTAATAACTGATTGAGTGTGAGGAAATTTATCCCACCACTTAACATACCAGCAGCGAGTGAGAACATCACTTTCCTTAGCATATTGCCATTTCAGAATCCAAGGAACCTTATATTTCTTAATAAAATGGAGCAGGGGAGTGAACTTAGCTCCATGAGCATCAATTCTGAACCATAGTGTAAAATTTTGGAAGGAATCCTTCAATGGTGTAGGGAATATTTCAACAGTTGAACCAAACTGGGACCACCAGCGAATGAACTAGAGGGGAAAATCAGAATTGAAATCTTTATCAAAATTAACAAACCATGAATGAGACATATTTTCATTTTGGTGGAGCATGAATCTGAACCAGGCAGTAATGTAATCATGATATGAATAGGGAATATGATATTTTGGTAGTCTTCTTGTGGCGGCAGGGTTGGGGCCCCACATTTTTTCAGAAATAATATGATTCAGAAAAACACTATGATAGATTATCTTAGAAGTGTTGGTCTTATCAGTTATGGCTTTAATAGTGATTGAATTTTCAGTGCGCAGGATATCAGAATAATATTGCACAGTTTTCTCACCATGCTCAGGGATCCAATGAAATTGTGGGGGAAAGTAGCTAGTAGCAAGTGAGAAGGGATCAATAATGGAAGCCCTATTTGGCTCTATGGAAAACAGGTTTTGAACATATTGTTTTTTAACATACTGTGAAGCATTGGAAGCCTTAGGGTAAATAGTTTTAACAGGTTGGGAAACACTGGTTAGAGCATGAGTATAGGGATCATAAGGAGCAACTAGAACGGAAGAGTAATTAGGTTTGGGAATAGTACCTAGTGGGGTGAAACGATTAACAATGTCCAAAGAGAAAACATGTTCTTTTTTAACAATTGGATTAGGAGTGGCAGGTGTCTTGTCTTTCGACCTTTTACTTGCCATTGGGACATTGCAGAAATTCACGAGTAAGGAAATCAGGGATGGAATTTTGAGATCCTTTAATATATTCAATATCAAAATAAAAAACACTTAAAATAGCTTGCCATGTAGCAAAAATATGTTTTGAAGCTATATTTTCAACATCTTTTTCAATAACATATTTAGCACTTTTGCAATCAATACGCAATAAAAATTTTTGATTTAATAAATTACTTTGAAACTTTGAAATACATAGTACTATAGATAAAATCTCTTTTTTAATAGTACTATAGTTTAATTGTACATTATTCCAGATTCCTGAATAAAAGTGTACAATCAGGGGTGGCTCTAGGATTTTTGTCCAGGGGGGTCAATAAGAAACATAAATTATATAAAATCTAAAACAAAAGAAACTTAAATATATCAATATCACAAAAAAAAAAAAAAAAAAACATGAAATTCTACAATTGTCTTCTACGAGGTTTCATATTTTGAAACCGCTGCATGATAGATTCATTATCAATCCTACGAGCTATATCCTTTTCAATGTACACAGTCAAGCAATCATTCAACCACTGATCCCCCATTCGATTATGCAATTCATTCTTGATATATTTCACTGCTGAAAACTTCTTTCCACTGTTGCAATTGTAACAGGAAGGGTCAAAACTAACTTCACAAGTAAATATACCAATGGATATATAACATCTTTCTTTGTCTCCACCATCTTTCTAGCAAGGTCCCCAATTCCTTTAAGTTCTAAAAACTCATCATTGGAGCGCATATCAACAATGTAAGCCTGAAGTTGATTATCAAGTGCCAATACATCTATCTCAGAAAAATCAGATGGATAGAACTTTGCAAGACCAGTCAATTTTTGTATATCAAAAGCCAAAAACGAATCATTTAGATTCAAGCAAGCCATACAAAGTAGCAACTCAGTAGTCACCTCTGAAAAACGATTATTAAGCTCTTGAAGTTGCAGATCTATGACTTCAAAGAATAGATCAACACGATAGTGATGTAAATTTGTAATTTGTGAGGCGTTGCGTCATTGCCTCACACTAACTACAAATATTTCTTCCATGTTCAAGATAGGAATATCATGCTTGCTACAAAATGTGGATACTTTAGTCAATAGAGCTTCCCATTCATCATCTTTCATCATTTGCAATCGTTGCTTAGACACTCTGACAAGTGTCATAGCATTTACAATATCTTGATTTTTCTTTTGCAATGCTATTGACAACTCATTTGTGATCCCCAAAATATTTTTCATCAAGTGTAAAGCAAAGGAAAATTCAAAAGATAGAATTAACCTTAAAATAGATCGAGCTTCAACTCTTTGCTCAGAGAGTAGGCTATCCTTTTCAATCATCCCATGTACATCAACTGTGGAAGAGAACATCAAAATCAAGTTGAGGATTGTCCTATAATGTGATCCCCAACGTGTATCACCAGCACGTTTAAGACTTGTCTCTTGGTTCAAACCTTGCCTACTTTCAAGTTCACCCAAGTTTAATGCTTCTGTAATTTTGGCAAGCTGTGCATTTCGTAAAAATTCTCGTCTTTTACAAGAAGCTCCAACAATAGTTACTATTTTACTAACCAAGCTAAAAAATTCAGCAATATCAGTATGCTTGTTAGCAACAGCTACAAGAGTCAACTGAAGTTGATGAGCAAAGCAATGGACATAAAATGCTGATTTATTCTCCTTCAGAATTAAAGTTTTAAGACCATTGAATTCACCTTGCATGTTACTAGCCCCATCATAACCTTGCCCACGGAGTCTTGATAAACTCAATGCATATTTACTGAATAAAAATTCAATTGCAGCTTTTAGAGACAAAGCGGAGGTATCTGCTACATGTACAATACCAAGAAATCGCTCTGTAACAATTCCCTTTTTGTCCACATAACGCAAAACTACAGCCATTTGTTCTTTTATTGAGATATCATGGGACTCATCAACTAAAATTGAAAAGAACCCACTGCCAAGATCTTCGATGATGGCATCCGTAGTTTTATATGCAACTGCATTCACAATGTCTTTTTGAATATCAGGATGGGTTAGCTTGCTGTTTTTTGGAGTTTTCTGCAACACTTCATTAATAACATCATTATGATCTGCCAAAAATTGTAGAAGCTCAAGGAAATTTCCTTTATCACTTGAATCATCAGATTCATCATGACCACGAAAAGCTAACCCCCGATGCAAAAGGAATCTTATGCAATCAACTATTGCATTTAATTGAGTCCGATATTCAATTTTATCTTGATTTGACTGCTTAACAAAAACACTTTGAATGTGTTGATTTTGCTTCATTAGATTTTCACCATTCTTAAGAGCTTGGTTATGGGCACTATTAACACCTCCAACATGTAGGTCTAGCTTTTCTTTCTTATTCCAACTATTGAATCCTTTTGTCACAAAACTGTCCCCTCCAGATTGCATACCAACATCTTGTCTAAATAAGTAACAATATAAACAATATGCAGCATCCTTTTCAATACTATATTCCAACCAACTTTCATACTCTTTAAACCATTTAGGATTAAATCGACGCATAAGTCCACCAATTTTTGTTTGAGGGAAATCGTGTTTATAAGGTTGACAAGGTTTTTTTGCAAATAATATCTTCTTATTTCATCTCGATCATTAGGATGATAAAATGAAATCTTTTTTTCGTAGTCCAGGGTCCGAAGGAAGATTGTTTACATCAACACGACCATACTTAGAAGATGAATCTTGAGTAGAAGATGAATCTTGAGTAAAATCTGCATCTTGGGTAGAAGATGAATCTTGAGTAAGATCTGCATCTTGGGTAGAAGATGAATCTTGTAGCCTACGGGGTTTCCTTATTACAAATTTATCCATAGTACTAGCAAAAGAACAAAAAATAAACTATAAGTTCATTTGACATTTTTTTTCTAATACAATAAATATATTAATTATTGTTATTAAGCGATTTTTTTGCAATTCTTTAATTTATAAGTTTACAATTCTTTAAATATTTTATATTTTTATTCTCTTTAATGCTAATGTATTGACTAAGTCACATAGCTAACAACCACACACAAATCCTAAGTCACATTCAACAAAATTAAAAAACTACTCACAAGTTACAAATTAGTCAAATAATCAAAGTAATAAGTCATGACTCAACTTTATATCAAAACACTTAGTCACTTACAGCAAGTTAGCAACTCTGCAACACCCAATAGTAAAGAAACTTTACTCAAGTACTCAGCAACAATAAAACACTAAACTAATAAAAGTAATAAGTTGTAAGTCTATGACTCTATAACCCATTAACCCCCAAAGGCCCACACATAGTCAGACACGGTCAAACTTTACTTTAGAGACTCAAAACCCAAGTTGAGTACTCAGCAACAAACACCAAAAGTTCAGAACACACGCCACAGCTCCCACACACACAGTCCAAGATTCAAAAACTCAACAAAAAACATCAAAAGATAGGTAACTGCACACATACATACGGTGATTCACTCACAGTGAAAGAAAGAGAGAGCTAAAAACCAGATCAAGCTGCAGTAGAAGGGCCTTCCAAGTGGCAGCAGCAGCGGCAAATTAGGGACAGTCAGGGCCTCAGGCAGCGGCAGATTTGTGTGTGTGTGTGTGTGTGATGCAGAGGCAACCTCTTTCCTTTGGGTTTGAAGAGTAAAGAAGAATAATGAGAAATTTTGGAGGTTAGGCAGCAATAAATTTTTAGGTTTTATTTGACCCTTTTTATTTATTTATGATTTCTCAAATTTTGATTAATGGGCTTCTTATTTTTGAGATTAAAGACCAAAATTTTTATTTGAACTTATTTTTTTTCGGGAGTTTAAGTTGGGCTCATGGGGAGGGGGTGCAAATTTGTATTTGCAAGGGGTTCAAAATAAAATTTTTTTTTAATATTTTATATATATATATATATATATAAATTTCGGGTCAGGGGGTTCATTTGAACCCCCTAACTATAACGTGCCGCCGCCCCTGTGTACAATTTGTTCAGAAGACTCAGGGGAAACTCTTTGTTTCAGAATACTACCATAACCAATGTCAGAGGCATCGATTTCAACAATTTTGAAAGCATCAACAATGGGAATACCAAGACATGGCAGTGTCTTAACATGAGATTTGATTTGTTTAACAAGAGAATTTTCTCAGAATTCTCTCCTTAGAAAACCTTCTATCCTTAGAAGCTTTCCTTAGAGAATTCCTTCTACCTTATTCCTACTACTACTTTCCCTACAAACCTTGTAACTAGGACTAGTTCAAGTTTTGTAATTGTTAACCGGTTCTGAGATGTTGTATTTACTACTACTACTGTAAGTGTTTTTGTTCTACTTTCAATAACAAGTATTTTCAGTTTTCTGTTTATTATACTACTTGTTGCTACCGCCACCTTGGACGGATTACCGCCATCCCGGACGGTTATAAATTGCTTTCATTTACTTTGAATTGTTTTGATATATACTGCTTGGCTGGTTCTACCACCTTATTATTGTTCTAAATTATTTGCTTACATTACTTTCAACATATATTATTACTGTGCTTCCATCTCTTCTCTTCAGCTATCAGCAATATATGAACCATCATCATAATTAATTAAGTGACTAGGAAATGGGTGTTTCTTTTCATATACTCTGAGAGTACTCCCAAAGTGTTCTTCCCAATATAACTGGATAAACACGTTATCACCTTCATCTAGTTCATCAGGATCAGGAATAGTGGCTATAACAAGTTTCTTGAAACATTTGAACCAGAAGAACACTTTGGGAGTACTCTCAGAGCATATGAAAAGAAACACCCATTTCCTGGTCTCTTAATTAATTATGATGATGGTTCATATATTGCTGATGAACTAGATGATGATGATGATAGAGATCCCAACTGGCTTTCCCAAATGTTTAAATATGGCTTTATCAGGTTCATAAGATTAACAAGCCATTTTCAAGCTAGCTAGCTTCCACAAATAATTCAGGATGCCATTAAAGGATTTAAAGGTCCTTTTGTTACCATCAGATGCTGAAGCACTCTACCAAAATGGGAAAGAGATAACTGGATGAATGTCCAGCCCTCAAAGCATCTCATTCTCATCGATGGTCATACTCACCAAGGACCATGGCTTGAAGGAAATTCTCAATTGTCCTTTGATGATCCTTATGTTCTTGCAGAATGTTGGAGAAATTATTTTAATAACCAAATTATTGAGGTTGCTCAGAATCTATGAAAAGATTATCATTTCATAGGGAGCATAGATAGAATTTCTGTTCTTGGTCCCAGACAATATGCTGATGCTATTGCTCAATTGTGGATAGTTGATCATCGTAATCTAAGAAGTCTCCTCATCGTGTATATATATATATATATATATATGCTAAAGATACAAATTACTGATATGATGAGTGGTTGTTGATAAATGAAAAAGTGATGTTAATGGTTGACCTAGATGAAAACTGTTGATACCCATTTTGGCAAGGAGGCCCAATAGCAAGAAGAAACCCAACAATACGGGAGGAAAAGAGTTAGTAAATTGAGAAGAAAACCATTAAGCTCAAATGGCAGGAATAATGGATCATAGGCCTAGAAAATAGCAAATGGGTCTCAAAGAAAGCAAGCGGGCCTAAAGGAGCCCAGAGAAAGAAGTAGTAAACCTATTGGCATTATGAGAAATAGAAAGTAAGCAAGAATGAGCCAAAGAGGCCCGAAGTAATGAATTAAGTGAGTAAGGGGTTGATGGAAAGTTCATAAACCCTAAAAGTAAAGGATATGGTAATTTTGGCCGGGGAAGCCCAAAGGACTTAGCAAAGGCTTATGGGAGTAAAGAATTGGAATTAGCCGAGGATGCCCAAGGAAAGGAAATGGGCCAAGGAAGCCCGAAAGCGATGAATTGGGCCAAGAAAGCCCAAAACAGCATAAATACTAGCCCAATGATAATACTGGGCCACTGGAGCTAAGTAAAGGGAAAGCATACAACAAGCCTAAAAGAGGCCCAGCAAGCACAGGTCAAACAATAGCACAACATGAATGACATAATGGCATGACAGAAGTGCTAGAAGATCCGCAAAAAGGGCAAAGAATGGATTAGAGAAGGAATAGCCCACAATCAAGCAAGATCCAGCCTAGGAATGAAGTAAGTAAGACATAAAGAACGAAGATTTAGGGAACCATTCACGTTACAAAAGGTCAAGAAGGAGTAGCAGAATATACAGATGAGCTTTCAAGTCATGCCAAATGCATGAGCAGTAGACAAGCAATGGACACACATGGAAGTGGAGCACGATGAATAAGGCTCAGGCACCACCAACCTGTACCTAGCCAATACAGGAGTGGTGGGCCATGGGTCAGAGGTAAGAGAGGGTATGGTCTAGTGGTGGGGAGAAGGGAGAGCCTATTCTAGGGTTCCCGCTCAAATTCTTTTGGGGGAAATGTCTTGCTAAGATGACATACCACCCAAAAGAAGGAAAGATGAGTTGGAATCACTAGGTGCATGCCATGAGGGATAGTGAGAGAGAATGTCCACCCTTATCCGGATGGGAATGCCACGGTGAATAAGCAAACAAAATAAGACTCTTTGTCTGGTAATGGGATGTGGCACGGTCAGCACAGATAAGTGGTGGTGACTGGGCAGCTAACAGACCAGTGGGTGGTCTGGAAGGAAACCCACACCCAGACAAAAGTGGTTAAGGGGTAAAATAAAATAAAAAAAACCATCACGACAGGCAATATAAAAGGGTCCTCTGCCGTGCATAGGAAGGGGGGGGGGATAACAACACAAAACAAGAACAACATAAGGTAGGAGAGAACATAACAACTTCACAAGAGAACAACAAAAGGAGAGAAAATAGAGTAGAAAATTTAAAAAGAAAAAGAAGGTGTTAGAAAGGAAAACAGAGAGTAGGCAAGAGTGTGATAACAAACATGCATCGATAGGCTAATCCCTTCTCTTCCTCTAAAAGCCTACTCTCTAGTAAAGATTAAGGAATTTGAGCATAAGTCATTTAGGCCAATTCTCTCAAAGTGGGTAATTTTTGTGACAAGATCTCCATGTGAGGTTACCCATATTGAAGAAGTGGTTCCCTTCTTGGACTTAACTCCGTAAGACGATCAAGCATGGTAAACTGACCATTCTTTCTTTCCTTTTATTAATTAAGCACTGGTGTTATTTCCCTTTTTATTATTATCATCTTATTTATAATGCATTTACATTGCTGTGCTACTCTTTCCTTTATTTCATTTAGTATTCCCTGCTTTTCTGGCTGACAGTAAGCATATTTCCTTTTATTGTTGTTATATTATACCTGTTTGCCATAACTCTTGTGTAACAGTTTCATTTGCCATGGGCATGTCACCAAAGCTCTAACAAAGGGGCTTTAGTTTGGGCACAAGCCGGTTTGGGGTGTGTTGCAGTCAAGCCGGTCCTGACTCTCCTACCTAGAACTTTTGGGCCATAGTATGGCAGGAGGTAGCCCAGCCTGTAGTTGCTAGGCCCACCACAAAAACTAATAAGAAGTTAGACACATTAATCGTTTGTAAAAATATTGTACAATAGTTTGTGGCTATAGCATTACTATATCTATATATATATATATATATATATTAAGGCAAAATTTAGAGAAAATTCAATTAGATTTCAATTAATTGTAGGCTAATTTTGTGCCATGTATCCACTTAATTTTTTTTTTAATCTTTGTGCCAATAAATTAATTGTGAAATATACTAAGAGTCTAATATTAATCAACTAAAAAAAAACAATCATATATCTACTCAACAAAATAAAACACATTCTATCTTATCAATTACATTTATTTTTTCTTATGGAAAAAGTTTGGCAACAAGCTTAGCTGTAGCCTAAAACTACAATTTCACTCAATATCTTTTTATTGGATGTGAATTTTGACAAATTCACCGTTAAATTACATTTTCTTCTTAAATCCTCTACACTTGTAAAATTTCTTAACAATAAAAAATTAATAGCTATGTCATCAATCAAATATTTAAATTTCAAATTTTTGTAGTCTAAAATTATGTATAAAAAAGTAAGTTTTAGTATTGAATAGTAAATAATATCCGATTGACATGGAATTTGACATAAGTGTTAAGAACATAAAGAACATGCAATTCAATAATTAGATTTTTAAAATATATAACTATATTAAATTAGTGAGTGTTGTAACCTTAGGTTACAACCAAATTTGTAGCCAAATTTTGTCATTTTTTTAATAATTCAATTAGTTATTTATGATAAAAAAAATATGTATTTTTAAATGGATCCACGAGTATGTAAAAGTTGCAATCTAGTATTACCGTTATGTAATATTTTAGGTTAATTGGGCCTGATTTGAGTCCCCACCCGTTGCATTGTATAGCAAAAGGGGTAAACTCAAAAAAGTTTGAGTATGAGCTGCTATCTATCTATAGCTCACTGTAGCTTAAACTTTAAAAAAAAAATAATGTGTGGTGTTAAAATAAAAATAAAAAAACTTAATGTGTTGGTGGTTGATATTGTTATTTATTGTGTTGGATATATTATTTTATTATGTTGTTTATATTATTTTAATGTGCTGAATGTTAAAATAAAACATTTGATATTGAGTGTATTATAAAGTGAGTTGTTAAAATAGATAAAATAGTGTTTTGAGTTGTCAAAAACTATATTTTTTTAGCTTTTTTACTGCAGAAGCATATCACCTGAATATTCAAACCCTACAATCTATCCCTATGGACTAATAACAAAGTGACAACTAATTAAAAATAACACACAATTAACAACTCAATAATCTGAGGTGTAAATCTAATTGTAGCTTGTTCAAGGTGTAGGCATTAAAATTTTATGACGTGTTCACAACCGTCCGATTAATTATTATCAAATATTTGTGATCAAATTAATTTTTTATTAGTGATGTGTCAACAAATGAAATCAAACCACACATCAAGTCTTTGAATTACCATGACTCACATAGAAATGACACATGTCCAAGCCATGTGGCAACGTCAAATAAAGAAAGCCATGTAGCAACTTTTTTTTTTTTTAGAGATGCTACGTCTACAACAATTTTATAACAAATCACAGGTGGTTTGTTGTTATTGGTTCAAATTTGAAACTAACACTAAGATTACTTTTTTGCCCCCAACAATAACAACCAGTAACAACCTACTACTTAAAATTTGTTGTAAAAATATTGTATACATATTATTTCTTTTTTTTTTAGAGGAAAAAATAATAGACTTTATTCATATAGAATCATTTTATACAATGGAAAAGAGAAAAGAGGGACATTTTTCTAATCAAACAATGACATCCTTATTCTCTTTTGCAACACTAGCCAAAGCCAAAGCCAAAGCAACACCATTACATTGTAAATATATACTAACAAAAGAAATAAAATCAAAACTATCACAAATAAGCTTAATGTCTTCAAGATCCAAGCTACTGCAAGAGTACAAATTATCTCCTCAAAGTTTTTCAATGCCCATAAAATCTAGAAAAAGAGTCAAACGACACCCTAATGATTTACTAAGACATCAGTGTGGTGTGGAGAAATTTTCATGGCAGGAGAGGGGGCTGTAGACAACCCCAGAGGTAGAATGAGATACTGAAAGTTTACCTTAATCAATTGTGTCTCTTATGAGAAGGAATTTCCAAAGGTGAACAAATACTATCAACAGCTTCAGAAGGACGTTTAGTTGAAGAAGAGAATATTTGAGGCTTCAATAATAGAAAAGTTATTGGATTTACGTATGAGGCATTTCCAACACCGAAGGGGTAAAAGTTTGACCCAAAAAAACATCTGAGGTATTTGAAATTATCTTCATATCTATATCAAAATTTAAATCCCCCTCAATAACCTTCTGCTTATCCGTTTCTACATCCAAATTCAAATTTGCTTCAATTATCTTATGATTATCCATATCTAGAATATTTTTCAAATTTCCTTCGATAATCTTCTACTTATCCATATCGCCTACTAGTTGTTGCATAGGACTCAAACATGGGACTTTTTATCTTCTTTTGCCATTGCTGTAGTTTTTGTATTTGAAACAATCTTTTCAGAGGAAGGGTTGGACTTATCCGATTGAATCACCAAAAGATCACTGGGGAAATATAAAATATTTATGAGCAGGTGATCTAGTGGTTTGGATTTTAATTTTGGAGGATTTCAAATTTTCCCACTTAACAGAAATTCTGGTGGGCCATGAATACCTAACTACCTTCTTATTGGATTTTTCGACCAACGGAGGAGCTGTCAGTTGATGGTGGATTTGAGAGGACTCGGCTCTGCCTTCTTCATCCTCGGACACATGTATTCCATCATCGTCTTCCTCTCTTGGTTTGGAGTTGCTAAAATTACTCTTCTTGTGACTAAATTTTGGAGCCATAGAACGAAGCCATGGACCAAATTGAAAATCATCATCATCCAATGAAAGACAAGCTTTTCTAGTTTTTTTTTTTTTTTTTTTTTACATTCACGATCTTGGAGACCAAGTATACCACAATGATAGCAAAAGATAGGTTGCCTCTCGTATTTGAAAAAGGCCCTCCCTTCTTATACATCTTCAATATGGACCATTTTTCCTCTCATCAAAGGTTTTGTCATATCAATATCCACCCGGATACGAAGAAAGGGTCCTCAAGCTAGATCACTTTTAGGGGCATCAACCATAAGAGGATTATTGATCTCATTAGCTATACGAGTACCAACAGCTATGTTCATAATTTTAATAGGAATGTTAAAAAACCCGAATTCAGAAAGGAGAACGTTAGAAAATAACATTATTAGAGTTGAGATCACCATTGAAACGTTTCAATAAAGCAAGTCTTTTATCAAAAGATCAAGGGCTTCTATCTTGAACTTCAATCATGTTCTCCGCTTCTCCTCCTTGGCAAAGATAGCCAGAGATAAATTATTTCCAACTTCTTTAATAGTTACACCATGTAAGCAGTGCCAAAGTTGTTGAAGTGTAGATTTAACAAGCCTCCTTGTTAAAATCTTTGTTGGTTTGTAGCTTAGAAGACTAAATTGAGCTTGTTGTTTAGAGAGAGCCACTTCCTAAGAGCTAAGCGAGGACCCCTTTTTCTTCTTCAAAAAGGTGAAATTTTTTCCATAATTCCTCCAATGAAGCATCCATGTTGGATTTAAAAAAAAAAAAAAAAAAGGTAATAAGGAAATGAAAGGAAAAGAAGGAATGAAGGTATGAAAAAATTTTATGAGATAAGAATGGATGGATTGTGATAAGAGCTAGACATAAAAAGAAATCCCCTACTACAATTTGATACTTAGATCTCAGAGGTTTGAATCTTACATAAGAAAATGCAAGATGGTTTCTTTTACTTTCCAAGACTGCAAAGAGCTAGGGAGAGAAAAGTTTATGACTCTAGTACTTGTCTAATTCATTTTTATTAGTATTGAATTGTCCTGTAGCAACGTTAGAAGAAAATATGCACATGTAATATTCTTATTAGATGCAAGACCAAAATTAAATTCAAATTCAAATTTAAATTTAAAATCAGTAATTAACTTTTAATAAATGCTGAAAGAAAATTCTAAATTAAAGACTATTGACCTATAAATATAAGCTTCTTATGTGAGAAAAATGACAGAAACTTAAAAAGAAAACTCTACTAACACTCTGCCAAAATAGAGAGTCATATCTAAGTCCAAATAACACTCTTGCTCCCTTAAAATCAATGTTCATTCCTACTTCTTCAAATCAAACTAGGAATTTTCCTTCAAATTCCTATTGATTTTGTTCGGGATTAAGCCAATGGCCCTTAACATCAAATCAAATACATCAAACTTGGAGATATCAAAACACAATTCAAGATCAAGCTCGAAAAGCACTGCAAAGTTTGAATTGGAGGAGTTTATTGCATTCTTTCATTGTAAAGAGTCATGCAGAGAACTGTACTTGCTTTCATATAAATCAATATAAATTGATCATTTACTATACTATTTTATGATCGTGGGATTTATTTTTTACAAAATTTGTGCACACAAGATCTTTTTTTTATATTTTATTTTAAAAAATGTGCCACACGCATGGCCTCAATGGGAAAATTATGCCAAGTCAACAAAAGGAAATTATCTCACATTCAAGGCCAGAGAAGAACCCGAAAATGATTTTTTTTAAGGGCCTACATGGGTTGGGCTTTTGCTCGACAACCTTCACATTCCCAAAAAAATTAGACTCAAGCTCATTATTACACAGAATGGGCTCTCAAGCCCATTCTTTTTTGCTTCATGAGTTGGGCCCAAAAACCCAAACTTTCTCACCCCATAAATTGGGCTTGATGCCCATGAACATTATTTTTATTAAAAGCTGGCACTACACGAGATGGGCTCACAAGCCCATCAACTCTTGCCCCACAAATTGGGTCTAAAAGCCCAAACCTCCTTACTACATGGATCAAGTTTGGAAGCCCTTAGCTTCTGTCTATTAAAGCCCAAGATTATTTGACTACAAGACGGGCTATAAGAAGTAAAAGCCCCACTCAAGAAAGCCATTTGGACCATCCAAATTAGTTGGACCCATGTTCTAGCACTAGCCTAAGGAAGGACCAAGATAGCATAACCCGTTAAGAAACGAGGAAACAAAACAAAAGAGAAGAAGGGAAGAGGAAAGAAACGTTAATTAAATGGTGGATTAGGTGCTGGCCAAAGCTGGGAGAAATTATAAAGTCTTCATGATGGATAAGTGATGTGGTCCACTATTCTAGTAAAAGACTTCCACGTGTTTAAAATTGTGAAATTTTAAATAAAAACTAAATACTGACTCAGCAATTTTAAATAGGTGGAAGTCTTTTACTAGAATGATAAACAAGTGACGTGGTCCACCATGAGGACGATATAATTTCTCCAAATGAGGACCACATAAACTAGAAGACAAAAATGAAGGAGCTGATGGCATAGAAGTATGTCAAGTATCCCAAGTTCTCAAGACACGCCATTTGTCATACAATTTGCCACAATTTGTTTGATGTCAATTTATAACATTGGATTACATTACTTGTACATAGATTTACCACTTAAAGTAATTCAATTACCAATTGACACTCAAACAAATTATGTCAAAGTGTACGTGAAAAAAGAAGAAGTATTCCTATACCTTTTGCTAGTATCTCAAGGATTCGAAATTCCGTTTTTTGAGTAACTCTTTGTTGCTACCAGCTGGAAAAAGACAAGACTAGGAGTAATTGTAATTAATATAATCTTGTTTTTCAAAAAAAAAATTTATAAAGTAATTGATATGATCTTCGGATTTGGTATGAGAATTTAAGTTTTACGAAGATGAAAGATGGGTATTTTAGTCTTTTAACTTTAAGTGGTGGAGTCTAGCTCACTTAATGGATCTAGAAGTTTCATGTAATGTATATTCAAGCAAAATCCATAAATGTTAACTTTGTCACAAATATAGGTACACTAAACAATGGGAAGCGACCAAAATAATAGTGACAATGAAAAGTAGATAAAAAAAGATTTTTTGAGTAATGCTGTGGTTATAAACTATTTTAGAACTTTTTTTTATAAATTATTAATATGACAAATTCTTACTAATTCTCATTTAGATATATTCAATAATATCATTATTTTACTCATTAATAACTAATTACCACATCATCACTCATTTGTAAAAAAGGTTTATGGTTTTAAAATTTTTTTAAAAAAATGTGGAGTAAATGGTTTTAAGTTTTAACATTTATATTTACCCAAAAAAAAAAAAAGTTTTAACACTTAAAAAAAATGTGGAGGCCGACACACAATTGGCAATTATTCTCGAAGTTTGGAAACAAAGAGAGCGTGTGCGTATCGTAGAGTAGAGCGTGGAACGAAAGAGCGTGACATGACTTCCTCTTCCTAGTTGCTTCGCTAAGATAAGGTACGGATAAGACGAGGAGGAACAAGAATCTAAAACAAACGAACCTAACCTAACCTAACCTGATTAACGGCAACGAGGAAAAAAAGCAAGCCAAAAAGCTCGGAACAAAAGAAAATCTGAATCTCACCGACGGCAAAATGGACAGCACATATTAGTGTCCGTGCTACTTACTATTTTGAATTTTCCTCAATGGCTATCGTTACACGTGTCCCATTGGGCTTCCCTACACCTAGCTTCTCCTCCTCATTAAGCAACGCAGGTCAATGTCATAAACATAGACATAGTTTGGTGGCATTATCATCACCATCTACAACATCTATAAGGGTTCCTGAAACTTCCACACTTTTCTCTCCTTATATTATATTGAGTAATTCACCATTTCTGCAAAAGAGGGACACAAAGGGTTTTAGAAGAGTTAAAGTGGTATCAGCAGCAATGGCAGATTTGGCTCCAAGCACTGTTCTTGTTACTGGAGCTGGTGGCAGAACAGGTTTAATTCCCTCCCTTTCTTTTTCACTTTTTTTTTTTGTCTGTAAGTGGGGTTTTGGTAGATTTGTTAAAGGGTTTAATTGTTTGTATAATCATGTAAAAAATGGTGCTTTGTGTTTAAGTGGGTGTAATAACTATATTAAATTTGGAGGGTTAAATGGATTGCCTTTAGCCATACGGGTTTATGTGCAATTACATTATATCGTATTGTATTATTTTATTCCGTCTAGTCACGCGTGTATACTAAACAACCTGACACTGTAAATTAGATAGTTATATTGCGATTTACCCAAGGCTTGATGGTGAAATTGTTAATATAGAAAAGGGGTTTTGAAGAAATGGAAGTCACCCCCATTGAATTTTAGTGGGACATTTCTTTAGGTTCTAAATGAATTCTTGTAATAAACACAATTTGTATTTCTACTGAATCAGTAGCTAGTTTTTATGAATTTTTACTGACCCTTTGATTTTTGATTGGATCACTTTATATAATCTTGGATTTTCAATGAGTTTTGATAATTGAAATAGAAATGTAGATGAGAAAGTAGATATCTTTCTCTTTCTTCCTATTAAGGAAGAGTTTCCAATTGACAGGGTTTTAATTTGTTAAATTTTGGTAGGTCAAATTGTTTATAAGAAGTTAAAGGAGAGGTCAGGGCAGTATGTTGCAAGAGGTCTGGTCAGAACAGAAGAGAGCAAGGAGAAAATTGGTGGAGCAGATGATGTTTTTGTTGGGGATATAAGGGATGCTGGCAGCCTAGTTCCTGCAATCCAAGGTATTGATGCTCTTGTAATTCTGACAAGCGCTGTGCCGAAGATGAAGCCTGGTTTTGACCCAAGCAAAGGTGGAAGGCCTGAGTTCTACTTTGAAGATGGAGCATATCCTGAACAGGTCATTTCTACATTTCATAATCTTTGTATTGTGTTATGTTTTTTATTTTTGTTTTTCTTCCTATTGTTGATGTAATGTTTTTGCTTCTTAGGTTGATTGGATTGGGCAGAAAAATCAAATAGATGCTGGTGGAGTATTTGCTTTCCTCCTTTCTACTTAGTCGGATTCTATTTACAGCAGTTTTTGTTTTTCTGAGTTACATGGTTTCTATGACAGCTAAGGCTGCGGGAGTGAAGCAAATTGTGTTGGTTGGCTCTATGGGTGGAACAGATCTAAATAATCCCTTGAATAGCTTGGGTAACGGCAATATATTGGTTCGTGATCCCTTTATATTTAAAAATCAAATTGACCTTTTTTCTTATGTTTTGTTTTCATTTCTTTAGTTATTTGTTCTTTGCTAATATTATACTTAATAAAAATTCATAATGAATGCTAGGCAAAATGCTTAATCTTGTTTACCATAATATATATAGGTTTGGAAGAGAAAGGCTGAGCAGTATTTGGCTGACTCTGGTGTTCCATACACAATTATAAGGTACCTTGTTAGTTTTTACCATCCATGTTTATTTTTTCAGTGTCATATGAAATACTATAAACAATATAGTTGACTTATAAGCTATAGAGGAAAAAAAAGACCCAATGTAGTCGGTATTTTCACCTATATGGTGCTTGGATGAAATTGACAATGTAAATTTCTACTAAGTGGGGATAAACAGTATTACGTTATGCTATTTGGCAATCTTTTTCCCATTGCATTCAAGCAAGTATACACGGAATACAATTAGTTTGATAGTCATTTCATCTATTATGTCATAAAGGACATGCACATCTCTTTTAGATGTTCAGTGACCTGTCTTTTCCTTCCAAAGTTTTTGGACAACACCTAATGCATTTTATTCACCTATGCCTTGTAGCCCCCCTTTATTTTTTTGTTTTCTTCCCTTATAATGTTCTGAGGTGTCAGTTGTTGTTGGTTCAAGTAATTTTGATCTGCCTTTAACCAAATTATTTCTATTGTATTTCATTCTCCTTTGATACCAGCTCAACCCCGAAACAACTTCCTTCCCCCTCTTTTGTTTCAACTTGATGACCTGGTCTTTATCCAGCCTTCATCTCATCTCAACTTAAACTGAAAAATTCAACTAGCTCCAAAAGTTCCTTCTAACCTGTCCTCTTAAGCCTTTCTGAATTTGGTTGCAAACTCCTGCACCTAGTTGCTTTTCCTCTTTTCTTTTTTTTTTTTTCTTTTTTTTTTTTCTAATTTTTTATTTATTTATTTATAAAGTTCCAGTGTTACCTTCTCTATCTCATTTAGTTCCCTTAGGGATTCATTTTTGTCTTGTTTCCTTCTTCAGACATCCAGAATCCTTATGTCTAAATTTGCTACCAATTAGAGCATTGAGCCAGCTTCCATTCAATAGTCATTTCTGCATTTGATCACCACTATATCAAATAGTTGCACACCCCTTCAATTTCTACCCATTGTTTTGCATTGAGAAACTCTCTCTCTCTCTCATTGTGGTCAAATAATCTGTAAATGAAGGTTTTGTAGTTAGACTCCCAATTTTCCTTTGAAGTCTAGCAAATAGGAGATGAAGCCTTGAATTCTATAATCTATTTTAAGGACATAGCACTGTCAATCTGTATTAAAGTCAATATAGGAGTCTGTAGCTCAAAGATAAATGGAAACCATGTTCATTGTTTTAGTAACTCCCGTTTGGCAGTTTGGCTCCAATATTTACATCTTTAATTCACTGTGATGGAGAAAAACTATTTGGCATATGTGTATATTTGGAAGTCTTAATTAAAGTTCCAAATTGAATTAACTAAACCTTTTCATAATTATATTGGTTTTCTAAGGGCCAAAATTTGTCTTTGAACTTTTGAATAAATCAGTTATTCTTCCATGAATTAGTAGTTTGAAAAGTAATTTTGAAATTTTGTCACTATTTTATTATGCGGTTGCTACTTGTCAATTGACATTGGCCACCAATGTGGTTGAGTTAGGGCTGGAGGCCTGCAAGATAAAGAAGGAGGTATCCGAGAATTACTTATTGGAAAGGATGATGAGCTTCTTAAGACAGACACAAGAACCATTGCGAGGGCTGATGTTGCAGAAGTCTGCCTTCAGGTATTGTTTATAGTTGTGCTTCTCCAAATATATGGTTTTCCTGAATCTTCGTACTCGTTGCCCTTAAAGCAGCATTTGATCTTATGGTTGTGTGCCTTACATTATTTACTAAGAATACGTCAATTTGTTTTTGTTTTTTCAACAGGCACTACAATTTGAGGAGGCCAAGTTTAAGGCGTTTGATTTGTCCTCAAAGCCTGAGGGAGCTGGTACACCAACAAAGGATTTTAAGGCTCTTTTTGCTCAAATCACCACCCGTTTCTGATTTTTGATGGCCAATATACTTTGTCTAGGACAGTGTTTCCTCATTCAAACTTCAAAGTTCTAGTTCAAAACATTGTTATTTGACATCATAATTAGCTATGTTGAACAAAGCTACTGTAACCGGTTATTAGATCTAAATGCTCAGGTTCCTGAAGCTTTGTATGAAACACTTTTTATTCCTAGAGCGATCTTGAGGTTAGAAGCCGGGATTTATGTGTGTTATCGCCTGCTAGTGAAACAGTCATCATGGGTCTATTAGCATCTTATATTACTTGCCCTTTTTGACAATCTTGCCTTTTCTTGTGTTGTGAATATGATCTACCTTCAGGAGGTTGGCATTCTTTTTTGGATTAGTTTATTTGCTTGAAGTCGATAGAAATTTTTTACATAGAACAAGTGAGTCTTTAAAAAACTGTACGTAAGCCAATAAGCTAACAAAAAAAAGTTAATCCTCAAATCGTTTATTCTAAATCACTTAGGCTAGAAGACCCCTTAGAATAAAGAATTATTAACACTTGATTAAGGGATAATTGTAAGGTATTTTTAGAATACAGATGACAAGGTATTTTAAATTAATAAATTAATACAAAGAAGCTGCCTACCACAAAAATTAATTTTTTTACAAGATTTTATGATTAATGTCATTTTTGTATTAGGTGGCTTATGATCCAACAATGAACTTGTAAAAAATAAAAATAAAAATAAAAATAAAAGAGAAGTTATTGGAAATAACATTCGATTAAAATTAAATATAAAATAAAGATAATGAAAATGTGTAATCTAACAATTGGAATTTAAAATATTAATCTAATAAAAAATTAATGAATGGTATAACATTAATAAAAAGTTAATGAGTAATATAATATTAATAAAAAAATTATACCATATACAATTCTGTTTGTCTAGGATTGAGCACAATCGTGGTTTGTAGCTTGTTATCATGAAAATTTCCCTATAATAAATGCTAAAATCACACCAAGAGAGTAGAGATGGCAACCTATAATAGGTCATGGCTAAATTACGAGGGGGTGGCTTACTTTCAGTGCTTTTTTAACTGGACATGTCTTTTTGTTTTAAATATATAATGATAAGTAGTAGTGGATTTTAATCCCCATATTTTATTTAGTTAGTGAGTGATGTGACAGTCTTTCATTAAAACAAAAAGAAATTCCTTTTAAAAAAGTACTGGAGGTAAACCTTGTCCTTACCTTTTAGAAGAGTTACTTTGTCCCATCCTTTGCCTAACTTGAAAGTAAGGGCAATTATATACCATATGAGTCGCTATCTAACAGGGTCACAACCCACATAATTTAGAAAATAATGTATGAACAAATTAATTAAAAAAACAATAATATATATGGAAAATTAATAAAAACAACATATAATATTCAATGATGCAAATCAAGTCTTTATTTGTAAATAATGCTAAGCTTATATATATTTGATAATTCGATAGTTGGGACTTGAGAGAAGGATATTTGAACTCCGAACGTTTCTATTAAAAACACCAAGAGATGTCAGTTAAATTACAAGACTTTTAGCAACTTAACTATTTATATGAGTGCTTTTATCAAATATAAAATATGTAAATGGTAGGTTAAAAAATAATAATTGGGGTAGGTAGGCAAAAACTTTTCTTACACCATTATAAAGTCTAGGTAAACTTTTACTCTCTTCTCACTCTATTCCCCCTTTGGGATGTGAATAATCACCTAGATAAATCATAATGAAATTTTGATCCCTTAAAAAAATAATATGCATGCCAAAATAATGGCTACAATGTGTCCTTTAAATGGATTTCTTTAGATAACTCATGAGAGAGAGAGAGATCAATATTAACTATAAAATTTAGTGCAAAAAAAAATCTTATAACTCATCTGACACTTTTAATATTTTCTATAAGGTAGGCTTTAGCTCTTAGGTCCAAAAGATGAATGAACTAAGGCCCGAAGAGCCCAGTATAATAAATTTGTAGAGAGTGAGCTGAAAAGGTAGGCTTCCATGAAGTGGACGATGCCCTTAATGGGCTAAGGATGGTAAGAGAATAAGGAAAAGTAATAAATAGACAAACATGACACAAAAATTCTTCCTCGGCAATGTCCGAGGAGAGTAGTTTTTGAATATATTTCTCTTAGCTTTGATTATAGTCACTTTTCTTAATACTATAGTGTTTTTACTACCGATTTTGTGTCCCCCAACCTTTGGAGGGTTTCTCACATTATATAGCTCCATTCGGGCGATTTTAGCCCTCCATTTGCTGATTTTCCAATACACCACTTGAGTGTTTGTCCCATCAGACACTTTCCTAAACCCCTTGTGAGTTGCGGTGGCTAAGGCAGCACCGTTCAGGGGTCTTCTTCACATAAATGCAGTTAAGAGGTTTGGTGGGATGCATTAAATGTGGGGGCAGCCACCACCCCTTCAGTCATGTCAAGGCCAACCCCTCTCCGAATCTTTCTCTCAGTAGTAGGACCTCCTTTGGCAATGTGCCGCTGATGTGGCCTTACTATCTGAGTGGGTGGCCTCCTTGGGTTGGCAATGGACTCCTCGGCCATGGATATGACATGTAGCACAGGTGCCTTACTTAAATTCTTGTACCCCACATTTTCAATACAGACTTTCAAAATTCAAATCCCCCTTCCCAATAAGTTAAAATTAATTTATAATATCCACTCTACCTTCTAAATTAACATGTGAGCATATAGATTAATTTTTAATTAAGGTTGCGTTTGTTTTAGCTGAAAATGGATTCGGGAAAACAATTTACACCCTACTGTGTGTTTGGTTGCGCATGGAAAATTTGGTCAAACGGAAAATCATTTCCGTTGACTGTAAAATGAGCCTGGCTGAAGTGTAAAATAGATTACAGATCTATTTTACATTCAAATCATTTCCAGAAAAAACAAGAACCAAACCGAGAGAGAGAGAGAGAGAGAGAGAGGCCGATCACCATCAAAGAGAGAGAGAGTGAGAGAGAGCTGCCCATCGTCAGAGAGAGAGAGGTCGGTCACCTGAACTTGATATTAACTCCACCATCGTCTAGGCCGTACCTCTCATCGCCGATCAAGCAAAGATCGATCCCACCGCCGATCTGCCATGTTTCTCTCTTCCCCCATCTTCCTTCCTCTGCCACCCATGTCACTAATCTACCCTTTTTCTCTCTACCAATGTCGAGCAAATCACCGCAAGACAAGCGACCCATTGTGACCCAGTCGCCTCTGCCGCGTGATCTTGCCTCTGCTGCCTCTAGATCGAACCCAGTCGCCTCTCTCTCTTCCTTCTTCTCTCAATTTGACCGGATTTGATGAATTTTTTTTGTTGGATTTTGTTTCTTTTGTGTTTATCTATTGAGAAATGATATTATATATTTGTTTGGAAATTGAGAAAATGTAAGCAATAAGTAAAAAATGTGTTTTCTATGGTATTTTCAAGAAAACAACCAAACACTAAAAAAAAATTTCAAAGTATTTTTTAAAATGCTACCAAACACCTGAAAATAATTTTTTTTCCGAAAAATATTTTCACCTGAAAATATTTTATACTTGGAAAACATTTTACATAGAACCAAACACAGCCTAAGGTATATTTTGTTGTTTTGACTTTTGAGTGATTAGCTATCATTAATCTATTATTTTAAACTCTAATTTGAATGATGGATAGGAATTATAAATAAATATCAAATTATAAAATTTTATAAAATGTTCATCTCCAATTGAATTCTCTCTTATATTTTTAACTTGATGTGCAATACGTGTTATTTATTTAATTTTTAAAGTATCACATATCTTACCTCCGAAGAAATGGAAGAGAATTGGAGATTTTTTTTTTTTTTTAATAGGGGAAAGAGAATTCAAAATTTTAATCTCATTTATAAATACATTCATAAATAATTGTAACAGATAATAAGAACCCGAAAAAAATAGAAAAGAAAAGGAAGGGCAAAAATATCTAATAGTAGTAAAAAATAAGCTCTGAACATGGCGGTTGTTGTCTCCCCGAACTGCCATAAACCCTTCACTTCATGGCCTCACTCCCAATACCCAAATTTCAAAACCCCAAGTTCTCGCTTTAGCACCAATCATCGAAAACATAATTCGATCAATTTCGTTCCTATCAAGGCTCTAGGCCACCGACACCAAATCCTTTACAAGTTGAGCACAGAAGACTCAAATTCAGGGAATGTGGAAGAAGCAGAAAATGAAGTCGACAATATAGGAGTTAAAGCCGCACTATCTATGCTCAATTTTTATAAAAGTGAGTTCTTTTTAATTTTTGAATACTTGGTATTGCTATTCTTAGGAACAGTAATTTATTCCTTAAATTTTGTTTTAGGAGAAATATCGCCGGTGATGCCAAAAAGTTGTCGTTATGTTCCAACATGTAGTGAGTATTCCATGGCAGCTTACAAAAAGTACGGAGTTGTTAAGGGTACTGTCTTAACTGCTTGGCGTCTATGTCGTTGCAATCCCCTTGGTAATAATGGTTATAACTTAGTATTTCTCTCTGTTTTCATTTTTATAGGTATAATAATATGTGTATGTACTATGTATGTATATTGTAATATGAATGAATTTTCTGGTACTTTTTCAGGTGGTTCTGGATTTGATCCTCCGCGGTGGTTTGGTGAGACAAGTATACCTGAAGAATGATGTATAAGTAAATTTTTGCTTTCTTTGAGTTTAAGGTTTCAACTTGTCATAACTAGCATTTGTCAGTTACTGTTTTTCTCTTTTGTTCTCTATTTAATAGTTTGCCACAAGATAGCCCGTTTTCAATTTTGGAAACACGAGGGGTATATTTGATGTGGAAGGTAAAAGAGACATCGTTGTCTATGTGAAGCTTGGTGAACATAACTTTAAAGAGATGTACATATGTTAGTTGGTGAAAATAAACTGGGATTTTAAGTTAAAACAAAGAGAACCCGCGTATGTGCACAGTAATAAGAATGAATTTTTCTTTTTTGATGCATTAGGTTACCTGATATTTGTTTTAGTGGACAAATTATTGATTTAAGTTGCTAAGTTTTGTTCTTCAGTTGCGTTCAAAATCTTCAATTGGAGAATCAGAACCAGAACAATAACTGATACTCAACAAAGGCTCACATGTTGATCATTTTTGACTGCTTATAGATAACTAGATTATATGTGCTAAGAGATGCCTTGGCCAAACCAATAATGATCTAGAGGTCTGTAACTGCATGGGATGTTATTTTTCTATGGGTCGAATGTTATTTGATTTAGCAAGTAGATTGCCTAGTTGAGAAAGTCCAGTGATTAATACTGTAGATTTGCACAATTTTAATGTTTATTACACACACACACACTGATCCACACATTAAGGAATTGTTACTTTTCAATTCATTTTCTGTGTGTGTACGGATGCATGAATTAAAGTGTGAGTAACAGCATTCTCCCCAATTTTAAATTAGACAACCATCAAGGACATTCTTAGTACACTCCCTTGGGCTTCATACTTAAATTTTACACGGTTTTGTAAGGTTGTTAAGGTGCCCCTACACTGACCACTTATGCAAATCCTAACTTTTCCCATTAATTCTATGGGTTAACAGCATATACACTAGTTTTTATATTGACTTCTTCTTGATTAGCGCCTTTGCTCGAGTTTAAACTTTTGAAATTGAGAAGGAAATAAGGGAAAACTGATCTATGATGGGCATAGCCTACTTTCTTGGAGTTTTGATATCTTTTGTTTTGGCTGTATTGAGCTATATGGGGACTGTTAGATTAATGACTTCATCCTATATTTATGACGTGATTATAGAGAGAAGTACTGCCTTTAGAAGCCTAACATTGATATTCTATTCACCGCAGCCGAATAAGAAGCTCTTTTGTTCTGGGAGCGTGTCTGGGGTAGTCTTACCAGGTTCATGATATCTATATTTAGATACTATAGAATTTAAAGTCTTGATCATCAAGTGAAGACACTAATGTGTTCTTTTTTATGGATGTTGGATTCTTTTGGATAGTTCAATAGTTACAATTAGGCGAGGGGATTTGAACCTTGAACCTCTTCATTAAAAACAATATGAGGTGCCAGTTGAGTTACATTTGTTTGGGTATGGATGTTGGATGAACCTTCTTCTTCTTCTTCTTTTTTTTATGTTTTTTTACTTTATTTGAGTTTATTGAAGTTTATAGAGTGATCGATAAAATTGTTCATTTTTGTAATTGCTGGAAGTGGGCTTCAATTGCCAGTCATGAGTATGAGGTATTGGCCCTTTTTTGTGGCCATTACTTGGTTTATTTTACGGTATTTCTCTATAGTCCTAGTCCTATTAGAAGTGGAAGAACCCAGGGGCCAAGGCCTTTAAACATCTTTGTATATGAGTGTTTTAGCTGTCAGAAGGCATGAATCCCTTAACCTAATCCATGACTCATTCACTCTATCTATCAACTAGAACCCAATCCTCCCATCTCTCTATCAACTAGCACCCAAAACCTTTTATTCAGCCAACATACTCCTTTTCAGCATAAAAACAAAGCCATGTTTTAGCTTTGTCTCTTCGCTTCAATTGGGTATGGAAGGAGGTTTCAGCAACTGAGTCCTGAACCATATTTCTCATGTTACAACCTTTGAGACCCATGGTTAGCCAAAATACCAACACACGTATAATGTATTTAATGATAAATGTGCCAAGGTTCTACCCTCCAAGCATGCTCTAGCAATTCTGCTCAATCATCAAGCAAAACAGAGAGCCACGGCGAAAGTTTAGAATCACAAGTTGACAAAGAAAATTAAAGCCATGCGAGAGTCCATTTCAAGCACTAGGGAGATCCACGAGAATTGCCCAAAGTTCCGCTTGGTCTGCCCAAGGTGATTGGGCCTTAAGAAGTTTTACTTGCTCAAATTTTTTTTGGTAAAAGACGATTCATTAAAACATACTAAGAGGCAATAAGAGGTTCAAGGAAAAGCCTATTACAGTACATATTGTTAAGGTCATTTTCAAAAGCATTAACAACGTCCACAGGCGGACTATCATATAAAATAAAGTCTAAATCCTGACTAGCGCTCAACCTTGCAAGACTGTCCACACACAAGTTGGCTTGCTTGTAGTAGTGTTGAAACCAGATCCGGTGGAAGCGAGACGCCAATAGCCTGCAATCATCCAAAATAAGGGAAATGACATTATTTACGTATTGAGATTTTCCAAGCACATCTACAATAGCTTTGGCGTCTAATTCAACTATAAGAGAATGGATATTTAAGTTCCAACACATCAATAACCCATCCCTCAACCCCTATAGTCCTGCCACAAAGCTGTTTTTCTACCTAATGCGCCTGGAGAAACCTGCCACCCATCCACCATGATCATCTCTCTCATTACACCCCCACAACCATTTACACCCATGCTGCCAACAGCTAACCCATCCATGTTAAGCTTCATCCACCCCTCCGGAGGACGCTCCCAACGGATTCTCATGAGACTCTTTAGATTGGCATTCTCAGAGAGGAGATGTAATGCAGATATTCCTTCGCCTGGTTCATGATCTCAACTGCCAGCTTCAAGTTTTGACTTTCTCTTCTAAAGACTATTTGATTTCTACTTTACCAAATAAGCCGAACCGCAAATGGAAACAGAATCCTCCATGGGCAATTTATTGGATTAAGTCTATCGTTCTGCCTTCCATTTAAAGCCATCCAATCGTGAAGGTTGCTTCCCCAAAAAAGCCCCATTCAATGCTCTAATACCCAACTTAATCCACACAGTTTTGATTCTCGGACAATCCCAAAGAGCATGGATAATAGATTCTGGCTCCTCATGGCAAATGGGGCAGCTCTCCTCCTCCACAATTCCTCTTTTTACAAGGCAAGCATTTACCCCAATGCTCAAAATTTTTAGGACCCTATTAAAAAAATCTATCGCTTTTGCCACGACTGCCTAAGTGAAGGGTAAAGAAAAAGTTGTGGATTCATGTAAAAGTAACAAATAATCAATCATAGTAGTCTATCAGTATCACATAAGATAATTGTAGCAAAAAATGTGAATTTTTTACATGTTGTACTAGAATTACTATTTGCTTGCTCGATTCATCGCAAAGAATCACTCTCGTTAATCAAACAAAAAATTAAAGGAAATGAGAAGTCAAATTGGCATGAGAAATGATATTTGGAGGTATTAACCTTCAAATGATCAAACTTAAGAAAAGAAATTTGAAGGTATTAACAGCAAGTACAGATAAGTGAATAACTATTGAAAACATGCAAATGTCAATTCTTGATCATTGGAACAGCCGAACCGTGTAGGAATCAGATTCAGGGCCATGAATCATGATTAGGGATTGAAAATGTTGTCCATTGAAAGAGCAGTAATATACTAATATTTTGAGTTGGGTGTCCACTACTTTAAAAAGCTATGCAAGATAATCGAAGTGGTTTACAACATGTACGGTGTACCTATAAAAGGTCATTCACTCATAAAATTTAAAGATAGGTGCATTTTCTTTCTGAATTATGGTGAAGTTGAAAGTTTTCAAAACTGAGAATCTGTTTGGTTAAAAATGCTTCTAGTTTTTTTGTATTTTTAGGCCTGTTTGGTAGCGGTGTTTATGTATTGGTATTCAAAATCATAAAAAAACTCTGATTTAAAAAGCGATGTGAAAACACATATTTAAAGTACCTATAATGCAAAAAATATGTTTGATACCATATTTCAACTAACATATTTTAAAATGTGAAAAAACATAATTGTGTATTTGATATGTGTATTTTTTTTTTTTTTTTTGTAAACTACATATTTGATCCCTAACCTTTACAGCTAATTTCAATTTGATCCTTAACTTTTTAAATGTGTCGATTTGGTCCTTAAATTTTTGGAGTTGTGTCAAAATGGTTTTTGATGTTAAGTGATGGATGGAAAATACTGACATAACTAACAGACCTAAATAAATATTATTTTTTTGCCACATGGACTGACACATGTACTACCACATCAAATTACATTAAAAAAAAAAAAAAGATGTTACGTCTACAATATTTTTACAACAAATCACAAGTGGTTAGTTGTTATTGGTTCAAATTTGAAATTAACAATAAGATTACTTTTTTGCCCTAACAATAACAACCAGTAACAACCTGCCACTTAGGATTTGTTGTAAAAATATTGTAGACATATCATTTCCCAAAAAGAAATTAGACTCACGTGTACGCGAGGGGCTATTTGGGATCAAAATTCCTAATAGAAATGGATCTTTGTTACAACCCAGTGAACCCGCACTACAGGGTTCACTGGACCACTACCCACATTCACGTTTCTCTCTCTCTCTCTCTCTCTCTGCTTCAAAGGTTAGGCACTACTGTTTTTATATTCTTGTTTTTATACAAACAAACTCGTCATAAATAAAGTCAAAGGACAACATATTGCTGGGAATGTGGCCACACTTTACATGTTGGATCCATATATTAAATTAGAAACAATAAAACTGCCAGTGATCTTTTCAATTGCTCTGAAACTTTTGCTTTTAAAAACTTTTGTACAAAATTAGCTATCTTCCAAAAAATCGTCATCTTTTGACACCATTAAATGATGAGGAAGATGAAGGTTTTGTGTAGGGAAAAGGGTTGCTTGGTGAATGGGGGAAATAAGGCAATTTGTAATGTCGGTGAGATCTGAAGGAAAAGATCAGTCATTGTGAGTTTTGGTACAAATGGGCCAGTGAGAATTTGATGTGGGAGAGTGGTTCTTGGTGAAAGGAAGTGAAACCAAAGCACAAGGGTTGGTGGATATAAGTTATAACTGATTTGTGAAGTTTAAGATGGCGTCCGTAATTCTTAGTAGTGCCATAGCTTTTCATATCAATGAAAAATACAAAATGAAGAAGACGATGAAACGGAGTTTAAAAAAGTGAACAAACCCAATGACCCATTAATTGATGTGGCAATTTTTTTTTTAATTTTTTAATTTTTTTTATTTAGACCGTTTGATATATCAGACATTTCCATCCAAGAGATAATGGTAAGGACTAAATTGACACGACATTGAAAGGTTAAGGACCAAATTGAAATCTGGTGTAAAAGATAGGGACCAAATATGTAATTTACCTTTTTTTTTTTTTTAAGTGATGACTATTGTGGTGGGCTTTTTTGTGATTTTGGGCTGGACAATCTCCTGCTGTATTGTGGCCCAAATATTCTGGATAGGAGAGTTAGGACCGGTCCAATTGTAACCCACATTGAACTGGCTTGTGTGCAAACTATGTCCTGTTTGCCAAACTTTAATCACGTACCCTCGGCAGATCGTTGTCTCTTCTGACTTACCACAGGCAGTGCATAATGGAGAGGCCACAACTTTCCTATGATACAAATTCTTCATCATTGGTAATGAGTCAGTGCATGCTCGCCAACAGAAGATCCGTATTTTGTTTGGAATATTTAACTTCCAAATACCCTTCCAAAAACTCCTCTGAGTTGCCTGATCTGAACCCGATGCTTCCTCTCTTCTTTCTATATCTTCAAGTACCTAATACCCTGTCTTCACCGAATAGTTGACATCCTTGCTCCAAGGCCAAACTGTGCAGTCTTCTTGCAATGTCTGACATAGTGGTATGGCTTTTATACGCTGAGCCAGCCAAGGGGAAATTAATTGATCTATTAGTTGCCCATTCCACTCCCCTGTCTCCACATCAATGAGGCTAGACACCGTGCTATCATCTATAAACTCCTGGTTTTGAGCTGCTGCCATCAAAGGAAACACTCCCAGAATCCATTTGTTGTGAAATTCACGGACTCTGCTTCCATCCCCAATCCTCCAAAGCATCCCTTCTTGCACCACCGGTCTTGCTTTGAGAATACTTCGTCACGCATAAGATCCTTTAGAACTCTTTGCGTCAAAAACAGAACCTGATGGGAAATATTTTGTGCTAAACACCTTAAAGAATAATGATGTCTTGTCGGTTAGCAACCTCCATACTTGTTTCGCCAACACAGCTTTGTTAAACTTAGCCAAATCTTTGAAACCCATACCTCCATCAAATTTTGGCTTACATAATGTTTCCCAATTTTTCCAATGGATTCTCCTTTGACCACCACGCTCTCCCCACTAGAACTTTCTTATTAGCATCTTAATATCATTACAAAGTCCCACCGGCAACATGAAACAACTCATTGCAAAATTTGGGATAGCTTGGACCACCGCTTTTAGCAACACCTCTCTTCCTGCTTGTGAAAAAGGCTTTTCATTCCAACCTTGTAATTTTGTCCACACTCTTTCTTTGATGTAATTTAGGCTTGCCTTTTTCTTCCTCCCCACAACTGCTGGCAAACCAATGTATTTTTCATATTCCTTGATCTCTGGTACTCCAAGGAAATTTAAAATCTCCCTTTTCTTCTCTTTGACTACAGCTTTGAAAAAAATAATGTAGTCTTGGTTCGGTTGATTTGTTGCCCCGATGCTTGCTCATACTTGTATAGGATGTGTTGAATGACCTGTAAATCCTCCATTTTTGCCCGGCAAAATAGCAAACTGTTGTCTGCAAAGAATAAGTGAGTAATCTAAGGTCCATTCTTGCATAATGAGTAGCCTTTTATTAAGTTTTCCCTTGCTGCCTGTTGAAGCATTCTACTCAATCTTTCAGAACATAAAAGAAAGAGATATAGGGAGAGTGGATCTCCTTGTCTGATTTCTCGTGTAGGATAAAAATTTCCTTTCGGCTCACCATTTACCATAATAGAGTAAGAGATTGTGCTGATGCATCGAAAGATAATGGCTATACATGTTTCACAAAAACCCATCTTTCTCATAACTTCAATTAAGAACTTCCACTCCACCAGATGCCCAAAAAGCGTTAATTTAGGTAGTATTTTTAAAAACTTTTTATGGAAAAAGAAATTTTTTTATATATTTTTAACAGCTTTTTATAATTCTCATAAACTAATAAAAGTGATATTAAAACTTTCTTGAAATAGTCCATTAACAAATGCCTAAAGCCGGGTCAACCAATTTTGGGTCTAAGGTGAAAACTTTATGGGCCTTTTTATTTTATTTTTTATATTTAAATATTAACTAAATAATATTTATTTAATTAAGACTATTTTCATTATTATCTTCTAAATCTTTTTAATGAATTTCTTGTTCATTTGATATTTTTCACCTAAATTTTTTGTTGTGTCTTGTTTAATATTTGTAGGGATTGGGTTTGAGTACTGCTTTTAAGTGACGAATGAACTCAAGCCCAGTAGATCCAATACAATTAATTTGTAGAGAGTAGGTAAAAGGATTGGGCTTAGATGAAGGCAACAAAAATTAAAGATGATTCAATAAGCAGATGAGTAAAACTAATTGTGGGATTTGGCAAGCCACTCGGTCCTCGGCACTAGTCCGAGGAGCTATAACTTGTTACTTATTATTTCTTGAGTGGCAGAAACAATGGTTACAAAGTCTGTCCATATTGCTACAGTGTTCTCTCTCGTAAAATCTCCTTCCCCTCCCATGGAGGGTCTTGTCCCTTATATAGCCCCTTCTGATCCATCTTGACCTTACACTTGTCGACCATTTAAACCCTCACTTGAGTACTTGTCCCATCAGACATCCCCTCCTGCCATTTGTGAGTCACGGTGACCAAGACAGCACTGTTCAGGAGTCTCCTCCACATAAATACGGCTAGGAAGTTAGCTGCAATGCATTTAATGTGGAGGCAACAGCTTTTCTTGGTATTGCTCTACTGCCATACTCCAACATGATTGCCTACTATACTTGTTTTTTTCCTTGGCGTGCCTTGGAAGATTGCCTGCGCTCGTGAACCGACATGCTCAGTCCTCGGCCTTGGCTAGCCAAGGACGAAATTGTCCTCGGCATGATTCCCTCGCTTGCCATGAACGTCGCTATTTCCTTCATGCATGATTATGGGCTTCAGCGTGGGATTCGGGCCTGATACGAAAAGGTGGATGTGTATTACTGGGCTTTATGTCCCCACAATATTAATAACAAATTTATCTATAGATTCAATTTGCTATTCTAGTTTTCCCTTTCTTCTTAAAAATAAAAACAAGTTTTTCATATCTAGATGAATATTTTTTAGTAGATATTTATAATTTTAAAATTTATTTACAAATAAAGAAACACGGTTTATATTATAAAATTATAATTTAACTAAAATAAAATTCAAAGTATAGAATAGTAGACTTAATTGATCAAAAGTAAGATTGCAACTTTATTAATGATGTGGTCACTTTATACTCTAAACTTGCACATATTGCTGAATAAATTACTACTAATACAAAACATAGATTATTCTTAGAGGATAACCGATGGAAATATACTTAAACAATACAAATTAAATAAATTACTTGAAATTAAAAAAAAAAAAAAACCAATATCAATGGAAATGGGAAAAATCAACTAACTAAAATATAAAAAATAATAATAATAATAAATAGAAAAACTTGAAATAAACTTACAAATGGTGATGTGATATCTATCACGTCAACGCAGGTGACAATGTCTAAAGTGAGATTCTATAGTATATACTACAAACTAGTTTATTTGTTTTGAATTAAAGTGAGGTCTTTTTTATATACGATGCATTATATTAACTAATAAAAGGTGCCTTAAATTTTTTTATAATCTAACTAAAAGGGTAAATAAGTCTTTAATCAAAATATAATATTAGAGGGAGAATCTTTTGTTTAGGGGCCTTAGGCGACTGCTTTAATCGCCTATACGGTGAAGCCAACCTTACAAATGTCTTAAAGATACTTATTAACCAGACTCTAAATAATAAAATGATATTATTAATATCATTACTCTAATTAATTCCAAGTTTCAAGCTACATGGAAGAGTAAAAGTAGAATTATAAATAAATAAATAAATAAATTCTTTCATTTTTATAATACACGATATTCTTTAAATAAATAATAAAAAAAACCACACACATCCCTCCTCAATTCCTACAAAACAAAACAAAAGGAGGGAGAAAAAACTTATTACAACAAACAAAAAACCTCTTTGTAGATGCAAAGTTAGCAAGCAAATGAGCAACACTATAAACCAAAGAAACCCTGTTGGCAGCTAAAAGCCTAAAAGGTCCGTTAGTTTCTTTAATTCTTTTGTTACGAAAAGAAACCCAGATTGACCAAACTTTGCTGAGTTTCATCATGAAAATCTTTGTGTATTTAATAGCGAGTCAAATTGGCATTCCAATCCAGCCCAGTTTTCCTGCTCCAATATTATGATTCCATTTCCTCCACCATAGGTACAGAAATGCGTGGTTGTGACTTGTGACTTGTGACTCAAGTCATTTAAAATGTTATGCAAACAAGTCAACTCGAATAAGCCTGACCTGAATCATGTAATCAATCAATATCAATATATATATATATATATATATATATATATGAGATAGGTTCAAGTTACACATTTTTTAAACTATTGGATTTAAGTAGATCGAACAGTTAAAAAGAGACTATAATTATTACAAATATTCTAATTAGAATCTAATTAATTACTCTCATTTATTATTTTCTAAACTTATCTTTAAACCCAAAAAAAGGTTTGACTTCTGACTCTCCCTCATTTATGTGTCTCTCTCTCTCTCTCTCTCTCTCTCTCTGCGTTTCTCTCTCTTTCTCCAACCTTACTGCCAGTATAGAAGGAACCTGAATCCAGCCAATCACGTTCATGATTACCACTGCAAGATGATCAATTGAAAGATTCATTAACCAGTTTTATCATGTAAGGCATATAATCTGATTTTTATTATAGATGGAAACAATTAGTGATCAATTACACAAACCTTGCAACCATATATGAAACAATAGATGTAATGGGTTCCACTTGTTGCAGGAATTGATCCCAATCTGCGATGTATCCATCTGCATATGCTATATCTCCTATGTGGAATACTATATCATAATTTGGCAAGTCCTTGATGAGTTGGTCTGTAGTGTTAAATGCACCGGGATCTTTATTAGCATATTTAGTTGACCCGTTGCGTTCTCCCTAAAGCATACAAGAAGAAATGTGATTTTTTCCCAATCCATCATTCACAAGAAACTCAAACATGACTCGAATTTTTAACATTATACTAATAAAAATTTTGATGGATTTGTATTAATAGTTGGTTTGGAACATTATAGTTTTTTTTTCCCTTCAAAAATTGTGACTGCTTCATTCAAAATTTTTTTTGATTGGTTATTTATTTGAGTTTGTTTTACCTTCCCCATGTCACCAAATATTATAACACACTGTAATGAGTCGTGTCCAAGATATGGGGAGGATTTGAAAGAATGAGTTTTGCTCCAGACATATGAACCATTAGATAGGATATGACCCATCCTGTAAGAGTAGCTGGAATACCATCATAGCAAACTTTAGCATATATTATTAAGACTTTCATAACACTTCAATGTCAAGAAATAAGTTAAATACATACACAGTGTTTGGCCACAAATTTGTTAAGAAACTCGTATGTGTAAAACCAAGATCGCGCCAGCCAACAGTCCGTACAGGTGCACCTACAGGATAAAAGGGAAATCTCTTTATGTTACAACATACAATTCACAGAATTTCTCCAATGAAAAGTGGGAAGAAGAAAAAAATTTGGCTGTAAAAATCTGTGCTCAGAGTAATAAAAAATCATACTCAAAACATTGTATCCATTCATAAAGAAGAAATAAGCAAATTATTAATAAAAACATTGTGTCCATATATAATTATGAATTGGCAGGATTTTCAAGCATAAACTTTCTATTGTGCTCTAAGAAGGAATGAATGGCCACAATTGCGCACTGGTTATCAAAAATCTGTAGCTTTCTTTGAAGGCAAGAGGACAAATCCCATGTTATGGTGTGTTACCCATTTACTACAAGTCATTTGAGCAACACAGTTGAGAGAGAGAGAGAGAGGTCAAACTTTTTTTGGGTTTAGAGATAGGTTTAGAAGATAATAAATGAGAGTAATAAATTAGATTCTAATCAGAATATTTGTAATAATTATAGTATCTTTTTAACTGTTGAATCTACTTAAATCCAATGGTTTAAAAAATGTGTAACTCTTTAGAGTTACACCAGGTGTAACTTGAACCTATCTCTCTCTCTCTCTCTATATCTATATATATATATATATAAGTAGAGATCTCATGAGTGCATGAGGTTTTGTCAAGTGACGCTCTAATTTTACATTTAGTATTTTTTTTACCTCTTTCATTAAGTTTTTTTTAACTATTTTCCAAAAGTTTACGTTAACTTATTTTACTATTATCTCATTAATATCTTATTAATTGCCTAAGTTTACACCACACCTATCTCTATTCTTCATGTCTTTTAGCATACCACTGTTTTAGTATGTTAGAAAAAGCAAAAATAAAATAAAATAAGTAAGGACTAACAGTAATAATTAACTAGATAAAGCCCTGAAAAGAAATAGAGAGATATAAAAATGTTATGGATTGTTAAATAAAACGCATTATTTCACTATTACCAAATAAAAGACCTAAGATTAACAAAACATTTGAAAGAAAGAGAAAGAGGAATTTGAGGGGTCACCACCTTCGTTATACTGGCCTTCCATTACCATCAAGATGCCAAAACCCTTACCGGTAATTTTTTTTTCTTTTTTCTTTTTAAATTAGGGGCCTAAATATGATTTAGGTTTATATATTTGGTTGGATAGTTTTTGTTTTGAATATATAAGTAGAGAGAATATTTGGTGCGCAATGTAAAACCAAATTCTACCATGATTTAATTTTAAATCATCTATAAGACACATACATACACACTTGCCCACATCATGTTTTAATGTCACACTATCGATGAGTGGAAGACGGTCAGAGAGTTTAACATACTTTCATTTCATAGTATGAAATATGTGAATACAACACAAATTAGTTTATTTTTATGGTCATGTTACTCTTTTGCATTTATCTTTTGTTTCATGATTTAAAAAATAATAATATTACCTTAAGAAGACTACAAATATACAGTGAATCTATTAAACTAATTTTTAATATTTCAAAATTTATATGTTTCTTTACTCTAATTTAGTTTACTTTTCTTTATAATATTTGTACAACATTATTTAAAAACATCTTACATAAAATATCACAAAATTATTTGTCCATCACAATTAATTGTAAAACTGATACCCAATACTATGAGGGAAAAAAAAAAGAATAAAAATTACGTAAATCAAGAGCATGAGCTTGTAGAATTGGTATTTGTGGATCATAAAATAGTAGTGGTTCCAAAAATGTAAATAAAATATAGGAATTCCTACAGTCAGCTTAATGATACCAACACAGACAGTGAAAACAACTTATATTGGATTCCAAAGAAAAAAACAAAAAGTGTAATCGCATTAACATATTATACATAAAAACAAAATGCGTAACTTAGGTCCCGCCGACATGAAATTGAGTGATAAGAAGATAAAAATAAAAAGGTGTGCCCACGCTGCTGGTGGAGAAGTTGACATAGACTGCAATTTGCGCCAAACAGCAATTAGACAATACGTATTAAATATAATAAAGATGTGAACAGATAGCTCAAGTTGCGCACTACTCATAAATTCCATTTGCATCTATCAAATTTGCACATTAGAAGAATTTTTAAGAAAGCTCTGGGAAAATAGTTCTTGAAATTTCCATTTTGCATTGCATCTACCAAGTGTTGCTCAATGAACATTTTAATTAATTTAAATTAATTGTGTCCACTTTTTGAAACTATCCAAAATATCCAATAAACTTTTAAAAAGTATAATTAAATGAGTATATATGAATAAGACGACTAAAATAGTAAAAACAAAATTAATTTGAATTTAAATTCCATATATCAGTCATTTTTTTTTTTTTTTTAGTTTTATACAAGTTTCATCCTTAGCTCATACTTAAATTTAATCTATTTTATTTTATCAAAATTGTAAGTAGGAATAAAAAGCGCATGTTAAGAGGCTAGTGTATATTACTTGTATAGAAAAACATGGTAACGTTGCAATGCCTCAAAGCATGAGGCAATGTTGAGCATGGAGAGAAGTGAAGGTCTACTGTCCATTACATTCAGTGCTCAAAGACGAAGGACCTATTGCTATAGTTAGTCTCAAATTCATCAAACAGCTAACAAAGTTGCTCGTGAAAGAGGGAAAGAGAGAGTTCCTAACAGCAGCAGCAAACCAAAGGCTCCTAACATTGCGAAAAGAAGCTATTATTCCATTTAAGCCTGTTTGGTTAGGGTATTTAAACAACAGTTTTCAGTATTTAAACAACAATAACACTTCTGACACGTATTTCTATAACATTCAAACACATATTTTCAAAACATTGAAAATTAAACAACAATACTAAAACACTGTTACCAAACGAGCCCTTTCTGTAGCACATATTTCCCGCTTTACATTCTATATCAATTTGACTATATGTGCATGTTACAAACACTCAGCCAGACTGAAAATGAGTAGTTATAATACAACATTTCTGGTGAGAAAGTCTCATAATTTAAATCCGCGATTCTTCTACTATTGAATCGCATATCCCTGCTTTATCAATGTCCTCCTCTCAGTATGACCACATTTAACTGCAAGGTTACCAATTAAACATGTTACAAGACAAGCAGATTAACCACAGATGAGAGAAACTGCAAAAGAGAGGTTGATAAAACAAAAAAGAAAATGTAATAGGATTACCTTTGGTCCTCATTCATCATTATCAAATGCCATGGAGATGAGAGGCAGACCCCAAGTAAATAAGGATCCCTTTGAAGTTCACTAAGCAGGTTTCCAACATGAAAGAGCATAGATAATTCGGCCCTTCCATCCCTGCACCATCCACCGGCCATCTTCATGAATTACAAAATCCTTGTGGTAGCTTGTCCTCACCTTATCAATTGCCCTCTCCAAAATCTCACGGTCCAAAGGTAACTGAGCAAACCCAGCTCTTAAGTTTCTGACTTGCCATTGCTTGTATGTCTCTGGCCTCTCCACTCTCTCCCAGCCTTCACATGCTATAACATTCAAAGCCTGCCTGCCAAACACCTCTTTCTCAAGTAGCATCCTCTCCCGATCCTCACGAGGAACAATAGTTTCAAGCATATCAAAAAGTGCAGAATAGTGAAACAATGCTTCTCTGAACCGGGTAACAAAGAAAGGAGCATTGAAGGCGCCATTTACAACCCCATGGATGAAAATATCTGGATTGATCTTCCTAATCAAATTGAGAAAGATATTTCTTGAACTGTCAACTGCAACAGATTCATCAGGCAAGTTCTTAGCTCGATACAAACAGTTAACAACAAGGAACTCATCCCTGTCAATTTTAAGTTCTTCAAGTTGAATGGTTTCCCATTTCTTTGCTATGGCATTGTACTCGAAGGGCACCTTGAAACTCTCAGCATAATTTGCTAAGCGACGTCCTGTTTCCACAACTCGCTCAGCTGGCCGAAAGCCAGGTTGGGGAAAATCTATTCCAGTAATCCGAAGCTTTGGTGGCCCACCATCTCTCCATGAGATCCGCTGAATAAGGGTGGGCCATTGGAAACCATAAAGGATACCAAAATCTATGACATGTACCCTGGTTGCCTTTGCTGCCCCACTCATTATTGTCCTGTTTGAGGTAAAAATAGACATCTTCTCAATTGAAGATGCAGCAAGGAGTAGATGGTGAGCTTTCAAGGTGTCAGCAGCAGATAATTTTTTACTAGCTAGGCCTCTATATATCTGGCTGCCAGTACCAGCCATGCGTGCCTCCAGGCCATCAGCAAAATAATGAGCCAATCTCTGATTTCCATCCCCAAAGGGAGAAGAATGCTGCCTGATCTGCTTTAACAATTCACTTGCACTCCTCTGATCGTCAGCAGCAACAGCTTGGGCACAATTAATTAGTAGGGTCCTCAAATCCACCACTTCCTTTCCACTTTGTTTCTTCGCACGTCCCCTTCCACTATTAGTTCCCTTTAATTTTCCATTCAGCGGCACCGTTTTGCTCTTCACATTCTGCAAGGCCTCACGCCTAGCTTTCAAGGCCTCACGACCAGCCCCTGCACTATGAAGCAAAATTTTATCAAACAAATCAGACCGCAGAATAGATTCAGTAAAGACAGCCGCTAGCTTACTACTCCTCTCAACTTCTATATCTCCATCCTCCCTGTAAGGATTCTTCTTTCCCCTTGACCCAGAAGGTGAGTACTCCCTCTCATCCTTTCCCTCCACCTTGACCTCCAAGTTGCCAATCCCGGCCTTGGGCTCCATATATGACAACCCATTTGCCTCCAAATTAACATACAATTGACTTCCACTGGGAAGAAACTTGTTAGCCTCCTCAACCCCCTTCCTGAACTGCCAAACAGATTGGCTCTCGAAGTTTGAATCAGGCACCTGAAGCGTACTACTAGGAGAATCTACCAAGCCATCCACACTACTACTGATCACACTATTTGAAGAGCTATAAGATGACTGAGGATTTCTATAAAGCGGATGACTTTGTAATTGGGAAATAATATACTCTTCTCCTTGACTTTGAATTAAGCTATTATCACCAAAAAAGCTACTACTGGGATAATAATTAGTGTAATATACATGGTGATGATCATTTGAGCTACCATCATTTTGATTTATATACGTCAATCTATGTTCTGGAGATGGGGGGTACTTCTTCCCAAGAACATCATAGAAGGATTTCTCAGCAGCTTGAAGTTCCAAAGACTCTTGAAGCATGCAAGTCTTGTCCTCCATATCCTCTTCCATAAGAATTTGATTTATGTAGTTCAAAACTGCATCGGAAAAGTCACAATCCTCAGGGGAATCTTCCCTTTCGTTCACACTCGAGGTCGGGGCTATATGACTCGGAGTCTGATCGGATTCAAGGAAATGAAATCCCCTAACATTGTGATCTAAAAGGGCATTATCGAATCTGGGCCTGGCAACAAGGTTTTCATTTGAAAGAACTGAAAAGGATGGATTGCCAAATTGGACTCCATTATTGGAACCCGAAAATCCACTAAAACGTGAATCCATTTGCAAGAGCTCAATCAAAAGTACTCCGCCTCAACAACCCAAATTCAAACATCAATCCCGATTAAATTTTCACAAGCAACCCAAGTTTCTTTTCCCCCAACGACTTTTCTTGCTTTGGCCAAAAATAAAAGAATAAAAGAGTTCCTTCAATCCTATAAAAACCATTAAAACACACAAGAACAGCTCCAAACGTAAGTCAAAAAGCCTTAAATTTCAGATTTGTTAAGCACTAAACTTTTTTTCTCTTAAAAAAAAAAAATTATGAAGTTGCAGAATTAACCATACCAGTGAAGTCTTAAAAAAATGACGACCACAGTATTTATTTCTTATGAGCATGAAAGCAGAATAGGAAATAACTTCAATAGGCCTAGTAGTAAATGAACAACAAGTACTAATATCATACTTCGCTTACAGTGAAACTGAGACATGGAAGAATAAAGCGTACCTTAAAGAAAGCCAAAGCTGAGAGCTTGAGAGAGAGAAGTGGAACCACACTGAGAGACACCACAGGCTACTTTTGTTGTTTAAATATTTATTTATTAATGTTTGTTTCTCAGCTGAGAAGTGAGTAGTTATTTATTTATTTCTAGTCAGGTCGGCCTCGACCAAACACAGCCGTTGATTTCGGGTTCCGTTGTAGTTAAAATGTCACCGGCTATAACCAGTCCAAAATCTTTAAAAGGTAACCGGGAATCCTGTCTTCCTCTACATTATGGAGCACTGAGACACTGGTTTTCCAGCCTGTTCTAAAACGACACCTGTCCAGCAGAGAAAGACTGTTTGTCTGATGTGGCGGCCAATTGTTGCTTTTTTTTCTTTTTTCTTTTTTTAAGTGAAGACGAACAATCTCAGTCTTTACTTTCATCAAAACAAAACAAAAAATCTCAGTCTTTACTAGCGCACTTTCAGTCTCACTTTTTTGATGTCGAATTACCTAAATTACCCCGAGCTCATCGCATATGTTTAACATATTCATAGTCACGTGTTGCCACGACACGAGGGTGTCGGGATTGTGGACAAAGCAATGGCATGGAGCCCTAGTTTTTGTTTTTGGGTTAAAATTATGTCCGGTGCATCAGTACGCTAAATATGTATTCAGTGCACATAAGTTGTATTCTTCCTTTTGTGTTAATCTATATTTGGATAATACCCTTGTTATATATACAAATAATATTACACACAATCCAAAAGATAACTGAATCGGTGACTTAAGTCACAGTTTTCAAAACAGTAACTTTATGTCACGGTTTTAATTGCTTTTTAGGTTACATATAAAATAGTCTACGACTAAACATTTAGTGCATACAAATAGTATTATACATTGTCCATAAAATAACTAAATCATTGACTTAAAGTCATAATTTTCAAGTTGAAAACAATAATTTTACGTGGAGGTATTAATTGCTTTTTGAGATATATATATAAAAGGGAAATGTTAACGAGTGCGAGCACTGGTTAATAATTCATTTAAAAAAAGTTTTATGAAAAATTTTTAAAAAAAATTAATATTTTGACAACCTTTTTCATTTCTCATAAAAGTGATATCAAAACTGTCTTAAAATAGATTATTAATGAGTGCCCTAAGGGCACTCGTTAGCATAACCCTATATAAAATAGTTTGTGTAATAAACAAAACATTTTGCTAAAAACTTCCTTTAACCTACTATATATGAAAGTTAATAAGATCATTTAACTGCACTTTTAGTCCTACAACTTATTTAAATTATCTATATATAAAAAGTCTTATAAATTATCGTGCAATGTTTTGGGCTGGAGAAAAACCTTAAGCAATATGACATATCTAGAAAGCAGAATGGGTCGCTAAAGAAGAAGACGAAATTTGATTTGGAATGCACAGACACAGTCACAAAGAGAGAGAGTAGTGGTTTGCACATTAAATTGCGTGTCCCCCGTAGGTTGACTCGGACGGCTTTTGGTGTTATGTGACGTGTAGAGAATGTGTACATTATTCCATAGATAGCATGGACTTGGCTGGTGCTAATTTACACTATAAAGTTAGGGTCTGGAATTGAAGTGGACTCTGGCCAGACCATTGGAACATGTTTGTTGATTTTCTTATTTATTTGTGCGTAAACATGTAATGGGTAGTCAAGATTATCAAAACATGATGAGACTTTGGGGTTTTTCTGGATGTTCAGTGCACGTGGTCGCCCCCATGTTTGACAAACTCTCCATTGTTTCCTCGTGACAGCGGTAAATTAAGACTTTGCAACTGTACTTTGAATTTTTTGTACGAGGAAAGGGAAGGTGTGAAACAGTACTATACTACTATTAACCTTATGTTTGTCTTCTTCTTCTTTTTTTTTCTTTTTTTACTAAATTATATTTTTTTTTATTCTTTTATGCTTGGAGTATTTTTATTTTGATTCCTTATGATTGAATTTTTTTTTTTTTTTTTAATCTTTAACTTTTGTCATCATTTTTTATCTTATTCTTTCATTTATATTTGTAAGTGATGTGATTGTGAAGTCTCAACTAAATGTCAAAACTTCTTATTTTATAAAAGCATTCACATCTGAATTTTTTTTAAAATACATATTTTATACTCTAAAAAGCTATTTTATCTATTGTACCTACTTATTTAACGATACACCAACATTTCATTTTTTATTTTTACATACAGCACAATAAAATGATATAAAATATACAATCAAATAATATTAAAAAAAAAATGAATGAAAGAGTCAGGGAGGAGAGAGGAGAGAGAAGTGAGAATAAAAATAAAAAATAAATAAATACAAACTTACTACAATAGTTGCTATAACTACAAACTTACTGTTCACAATTGCTAAAATCTTTTATCAATACACATCCGAATGAAACTCAATTTGATGTGTTGCTAAAATAGCCATTTGAGGTGTAAATGTTTTACACCCCAAATGCTAATGCTCTTATAGGCGCAGTCACTTCAACACCAACTTCTAATTTTGTAGGTGGTAGGGCATCAAATCTAAAACTTGTTTATTCGTAGTAATTAGCAACTGTCTTTTTCTCGAGCCCAACCAAGAAGCAGTCTAGCATTATGCAACATGCTACGTTATGTGAGTTATAGACAATATTAATTGTTGAGAGTAGATGAGACGCAGCACAAGATCAAAGCTGATCTTCATATATAATGTAACAAATGATATCCAGTACAATCCCAGGCTATGAGTCATTCCTCACCAAGTAAGGAATTGACTGGGCTTTCTTCTTCTTTTTTTCTTTTACATTTTCTTTTTCTTTTTTTAAGAAGAAGGAATTGACTGAGCTATATATATATATATATTTTTGAGCAAAATTGACTGAGCTATATAGTCATTAATATATATATTTTTTGGATAATTCAGGCATAGGGGGAGGGAGCTAGGGAAAGGAGGATCTGTATTTTAAAAGTATCTACTAAAAAAACTAAAAAATAGAAGTTCAATTACAGAACTCTTTATTAAGTTATTATCATCTCATTGTGCCCCTAGACATTATTGATAGCAAAGGGCTAAGTGACAAATTAAGTAGTTCACGTCAATACTTATAGTGCTTTCAGTTATGGTAGTTTAAATTAATTAAAGTAAGTTATACCTTTGTTATTTGTTATATCTTAGAGATATATTAGCCCATTAGTGTAAGCCCAAGCCTAATTCTACTTTGTGTACAAGTCAAGTCTTCTACTTGTACTAGAAGTCTATTAGTCTAGGGTTTAGTCTACTATATATATACATATGTTATGATTTATTGTAACACAAGATTTGTACTACACTATAATATATTATTGATGTAGCCCTTTAGGGTTTCCTCCGTGAATGTAGGCCGTTAGGCTGAATCACGTAACCCTCGTGTGTTATTGTGTTCTATACTTTATGTTTTCGCTTCCACATACATACTAGCATATTCAACATGGTGTATCAATGTTAATATTTAACCTTATATATTTAATGGTTACAACTTACAACCAGGATTATACAGTTGTCCGGTTGGTTAAGCTTAGGTACGTGTGTAAATGCAAATCATTGTACAAAGAAACGCGTAATGAAAGATTGAATATGAGTGATGTTTCTCATTCATTGGTGCCTCTTTCTTCTTCCCTTTATGTTTCTATTCCAGCTACTTTGTTTCTTTTTTCTCTGTAATTAATACTCTTCATTTTTCTTCAATAATAAAGACAAGGTTGTACTTAGGGTCAACATTTGTGGGGACTCAAACCAAACTTCAACGTCGTGGAGAATGGAAACATTTTCAACAGCAAGCTACCATTATTTGTATCAAACATGACTAAAGAAGTCCAACATGTTGGTCTCACCGCATTTGTGGATTTCTTGCTTAGAAAGAAGAGTCAGTCATGCAGAATGTCATCTTTGCATTAATTTCTCCCAACAACTTTTAATCGCATCTAAAGATGTGAAGTAATTTATGTTGAAGAAGAAGCTGCTGTACTACACGCAATTTTACTAATAGGCAAAAATGCTACAAGTCGTTTTATAGTTTGTTATATAAGCATGTGATGTACACGTAACTATGTAATTAGTTGGTTAGTGGAGTTGGTTATTTTCTGTTAGTCAAGTTAGTTATGCACTCTGTTTTCTGTGATGTATATAATTATAAACCCTCTCTTTGGACCAATAATATTCAGTTAAGCATTTTCATCATTTGGTTCTAATTCCAAATCTCAATATGGTATCAGAGCCGAGTTAGCTCAGTGCTTTTTGTGCATTGATTTCCTGACTCAACTCGTTTCACCATTGTTCGTTGTTCTTCAAGTTCTCATTGTTGAATTCACATTTTCTTCTTCAATCTTTCGTTTTCCTGGTCTTTGTTTCCATTTCAGAATCTTCATTGAGATCTTGCTTTAAGTTTCTTGAAGTTCTACCATTATTTCCCTTCAAAACCTAATTCAAGCTTTTCCTGAATTTTAATGGCTTCCGCTTCTACAACTCCTAATTTTGCACCACAAGTTCCCATACCTGCTTAGGAAAAACCTTCAAGTCCTTACTACCTCCATTCTGGATAAAATCCTAGAACAATTCTTGTCAAAGAACCTCTCACTGAAGAGAATTACTCAACTTGGAGTAGGTCCATCTTGTATGCTCTTGATTCAAAGAACAAGACTGAGTTCATTGATGGTGCTATTCGAGTTCCTGCAAATACCTCAGACCCAATCTTTCCAGCTTGGAAATGGTGCAATAGGATGGTTCTTTCATGGCTTCTCAATTCCATGTCCAAAAATTTGCTTTCTAGTGTCATCTACTTGAACAATGCACATGAAGTTTGGACAGATTTGAAGAGTCGTCTCTCTCAAGGAAATGGACCTAGGGTTTTTGAGCTTCGAAGAATGGTAAGCAATCTTTCTCAAGATAATCTTTTTGTGAGTAGTTATTACACCAAATTCAAGATTGTGTGGGATGAATTGGTCAATTACAAGTCTATTCCTTCCTGCTCATGTGGAATCTCTACTTGTGATTCTATGGTTGCTTCAGCACAATATCAAAAAGAGGAATGCACTATGAATTTTCTCATGGGCCTCAATGAAGCTTTTGTTATAGTTAGAGGTCAAATTCTGTTAATGGAACCTTTGCCCTCACTGAACAAAGTGTTCTCTCTTGTTACACAAGAAGAGAGGCAAAGAAGGGTTGGTTTTAACCCAATGCCACTGAGATTGTTGCTGCTCTTTTCTCAAAAGGTCCTAATGGTTCTAACAAAGGCAATTACTCTTGTAAGCCTAATGCCAAGAAAGTTAGGCCAATTTGTTCACACTGTGTTGTAACTGGGCATGTGGTGGATAAGTGCTATAAAATCCATGGCTATCCTCCTGGATATAAGTCCAAGGGAAAGAGTTATTCAGCAAACCAAGTTGCTTTCTCTCCCACTGGTTATGCAAATGGTATGGAAGAGTTAACCACAATAGCACTTACTTCATCTCAATGTCAACAGCTGATGACAATGCTTCAATCTCATGCTTTGGGATCACAGCAGCCTAGTCTTGAGTCATCTCTTGGGACTCATCAAGCAGCTACTCTCATCACTCAACCTTCCAAACCATATCAGCTTTCTGGTTCTTTCAACACAGCAGGTATTATCTCTATGACTAAGGATAAAGATTTCGATAAAGTTGATTCTCTATGTTTGCATACATCAATCACTTTAGAACATTTAGTTTTTTCATCCAATCTTGTTGTTCCTTCTGATATTTTCCCACATGATTGGATTATTGACAGTGGTGCTACTGACCACATGGTCCATTCAATTTCCTTACTCACAAAGATTACCTTAATTGCTCACATATCTATTAAACTTCCTAATGATGAATCTGTCTTAGTTACTCACATTGGTCAAGTTCAACTCTCTACTGATTTAGCCCTTGATAATATGTTATGTGTGCCTTCATTCTCTTTCAATCTCATTTCCATTGGCAAATTGACACACAATCTAAGGTGTTGTTGCATATTTCTATCCAATTTTTGTTTTATCCAGGACTTGGTGCAATGGAAGACGATTGAATTGAGTAGAAAGCATGGGGGTCTATACATTCTACAGCAATCCAATCCTGATCAACTTTCTGTACCATTTCAACTCTCCACTTTCTTGCCTGCTGTCCTATCTCGTCTTGGTGTCTACTCTCCTCGAGCTTCTTCAGCTAGTTGTTTGTCTTTTCCATCTTGTAATAATGTTGGTATTACTAATAAGTCTGCTCTTTGGCATAATAGATTAGGTCATCCCTCTCTATTGGGAATGCATAGTGTTATTGCTACTACTTTTGATGCAACCTTCTCTACTTCTAATTTTCCTATATGTACTGTTTGCCCTCTTGCAAAGCAAAAAAGACTTCCTTTTCCTAATGAGAATCATGTTTGTTTCTCAATGTTTGATCTTATCCATTGTGATATCTGGGGTCTCTTTTTTGTACCCTCTTTGAATGGTTTCAAGTACTTTCTTACAATTGTTAATGATTGCAATAGGTGTACTTGGGTTTATTTGATAAAACTCAAATCTGATACACAAAGCATTTTACATTCTTTCTTTACCTTTGTTGAAACTCAATTTCAAAGAAAGATTAAATCCCTAAAATCAGATAATGGTCCTGAATTCTCTATGTCTCAATTTTTCACTGACAAAGGTGTCCTCCATCAACTGAGTTGTGTTGATTCTCCTCAACAAAACTCTGTGGTTGAGAGAAAGCATCGGCACATACTTAGTGTTGCTAGAGCACTTCGTTTTCAAGCCAATCTTCCTTTAAAATTCATGGGTGATTGTGTTCTCACTGCAGTTTACTTGATTAATAGATTGCCTAGTCCCTTTCCGCATAACAAGTCTCCTTATGAAGTCTTACTTGGTTCCATCGCTTCCTACTCTCGCCTCAGGGTTCTAGGTTGTCTATGTTATGCTTCTACACTGTCTAGACATAGGTCTAAGTTTGACCCTAGAGCTAAACCCTGCATATTTCTTGGTCATCCATATGGTGTTAAAGGTTACAAACTTTTTGACTTGTCCAACACTATTTTTCTTTCTAGAGATGTGGTTTTTCATGAACCTATTTTTTCTTTTCATTAAATGAATCATCATCTGACTTCCTATAGTCCTTTTTCATCTTCATTTTCTGGTTTTCTCTTCCTATTCCCTCCTTTTTTTTTTTTAATACTGATTCAAATTCACCTACGTCCTCTATTCTTTCTAGTTCAACTATTGATGTTGTTCTAGACACAAACCCCACTAAGGATGCTTTTCTAGACACAAACCCCCCTTCCATGACCGCATCCTTTCCATCCAATACTGATCTCCCAATTACACATTCCAAATCTAGGGACATTGTCCCATCTATTCCTGCTACTCACTCTCAGGTTTAACCCACTAGGCATTCCACTAGGCACCACAAAGCTCCTGCCTATCTAAAAGACTTTCATTGTAAGCTTGCTATTGCTGCTAATTCCCCTTTGCCTATTCAACATTTTCCCATTGAATCAACTTTACCCTATGATCAGTTATCCTCTCCTCACATAGCTCTTACTATTGCTTTGTCTTTGCTACTGAACCTTCTTCATATTCTGAGGCTTATAGAGATCCAAGATGGCATGATGCTATGGATGCTAAAATCCAAGCCCCACACTTGGGTGCTTACTGATTTACCTATTGGCAACATTCCAATTAGGTGTAAATGGGTGTACAAAATAAAGCATAGGGCTGATGGCAGCATTGAAAGGTTTAAGGCTAGGTTGGTGGCCAAGGGTTATACACAGTAGGAAGGACTTGACTATTATGAAACATTCAATCCTGTGGTTAAGTTTGTTACTGTCAGAACCTTGTTGGTTGTTGCTGCTACTCTCAATTGGCATTTGGTGCAGCTTGATGTCAACAATACTTTTCTTCATGATGACTTGGATGAGGAGGTATATACGCTACCTCCACCTAGTTTTGGTAGCAAGGGGGAGAAGGTTTACAAACTCACCAAGTCCTTATATGGCCTTAAGCAAGCTAGCAAGCATTGGTTCTCTAAACTGTCCACTACCATTGTCAATCATGGTTTTAGCCAGTCAAAGTCAAATTACTCTTATGTTAACCAGGGTCCAAGATGGAGTGATTCTTATACTCTTGATTTATGTGAATGATATCTTCGTGGCTAGCAATAATCTAAAGACTCTTTTAGAATTCAAGACTTTCCTTCATGATCAGTTCAAGTTAAAAGATCTTGGACCTTTAAAGTTTTTTCTGGGATTGGAAGTGGCAAGGTAGTTTGGGTGAAAGGAAGTATGTTCTAGAACTTCTTGCAAAAGCTGGTCAATTGGCAGCAAAACTAGCTAAGTCTCCTATGGAACAACATGCCAAACTCTCAAATTATCATGGAGAGTTACTACCAGACCCTTCTCAATACAAAAGGTTGATTGGCAAGCTATTGTACTTAACTTTAACAAGGCCTGACATAGCCTTTAGTGTGCATCAACTCAGAAAACCAATTTCTTTCACAACCAAGACAACATACTTGCAAGCAGCTCACAGGGTGTTGAAGTACTTAAAGAGATCACGGTCAAGGGTTGTTGTTCTCCACAAGTTTAGATTTGCAAATAAAAGGTTACTGTGACTCCAATTGGGCAAGCTGCCTAGATACCAGAAGGCCAATTACAGGATACTGCGTCTTATTGGGTGAATCTCTCATTTCTTGGAAGTCTAAGAAACAACATACAGTCTCTAGGTCCTTTGCAAAGTTTGAGTACAAATCCATGGCAGCTCTAGTCAGCGAGTTTGTGTGGTTAATTGGTTTGTTGAAAGACTTTACCATCAATCATGATCAACCTGCACTTCTTTATTGTGATAGTCGAGCTGCAATTCATATAGCAGCTAACCCTGTGTATCATGAAAGGACAAAACATATCAAGTTGGACTGCCATTTTGTGAAGGAGAAGATTCAAGACAATACTGTGAAGACTTTCCATGTCTCAACCAAACATCGGCTTGCAGCCATTCTAACAAAGCCTCTTGGACACCAGCAATTCAATAACCTTCTTTCCAAGATGGGCATGAATAATATTTATGCTCCACCTTGAGAGGGAGTGTTGAAGAAGAAGTCCTACAGATGCTGCTGTGTTGAAAATAAGTTCTGAGAAGCTACCATACTACACAGTTTTACTAATAGACAGAAATGCTACAAGTCGTTTTTTAGTTTGTTAAATAAGCATGTGATGTACACGTGACTATACAATTAGTTGGTTAGTGGAGTTGGTTATTTTTTGTTAGTCAAGTTAGTTACGCACTCTGTTTTCTGTGATGTATATAAACCCTCTCTTTAGATTAATAATATTCAGTTTAAGCATTTTCATCACATTTGGTTCTAATTCCAAATCTCAATAATTTATTCCCTCCCTCAATGTGAATCAGAACATTGAGTCATCCAATTGTTCCATGGACTTTACCAAACCGAGATGACATGCATCAAATTAATCAGATAAATGTAGGCTTTAGGACCCAGTTTTGGAATAGGGAGGGGGGAGCAATTTGCGAGTATAAAAACCAACAAACGTGAGAAAGAGGAACGCATTTGAAAACCCAAATAATTAAACTACCATTCCGAAAATCCTATGACTTTATCTTTGGAGTGACACTAGTGAACCCTGCTGAAACAAACTGATATAAACAAGAATTACTGCAGGAAATAATTGGGAGAACCACGTTTATTTTTTATTTTATTTTTTTAACTTTTAAAATTCAAAGACAAATTAAAAGAGAATTTTACCCAAGATGCAAGAATTAAACATATATTTTTGCTAAAAATATATTTATTTTAGAGAAAAAAAACAATGTTTGATATTAATATGTTTTAAGTTAAATTTCCATTAGTCACATAGGGATCACTGTATCTTCAGCCTATGTTCAGTAGAGTACAAAACATAAGATTAGGATAATAATTAACCAATCCTCCACTAAGGCCACTAAACGGGCCTAAGTAGACTTTCATATCACTTTCAGCAAGAAGATCTTTGCCTGTAATTATCTATGTCAGGCTTGGAAAATTTACAAGGTTAAAGGTCATTTCAAAGTTAAAACACTGGTTATAAGAAAATCAAGCAAAGCCAGATTATCAGGAAACATTGGTTTGTACTTCGTAAAAAGTAAAAAAAAAAAAAAAGGCATTGAAAAATATAGTCCTGGTGATTAAAGAATTTATATACAACAGAGAATAAATTACACTGAAAAATCTAAATTGCAGCAAGGCAGCAAAGGAATCAGAAAAAGAGAATTCTTGAACCTTTACAGTGAATGTGGTGACTTCTAAGCATACTGCCATTTCTTCAATAAATCATGTACAGATCAACCAACCCTTCATAAGGAAAGGAGTGCTGGTTTGTGGATCAAGTGAATGTGAACATATTGCATAAACTTTCATTTACATAAAATTTCTACTGTGTCAATCTTTCACTTAATAATAACAACCATAGATCTAACTCTAACCCTTTTTCTACATGCTCCTTTGTACTTCTCAAGAACACAATGCCTCAGCTGTTTTGAGCTGTTGTCTAGCCTGATGCTGCGACCAGTAGGCATGGGCAGCTAGGACCCTGTCCAAAAGCTCTTGAGGAACAGGCTCTCCCCTCCTTTGATGAGGGGAGATTCTTGCTGTGTGCACCAATGTCTTCCATTTATCCTGCACAATCCCCATAACCCATACATTACATAAGGACAATCTAAACCAACCAATATCTTTCTACTTCTAGTGGCCAGAGTGATGCAATTGAAACCTCAACAACTTCTAAACTCAACAAAGCATTGACTCCAACTACAGAGCATTTGACAAGAATTAAATAAAACATGGCAAAAACACTAACACCAAAAGTGGAGTTATTTTTTTCTCCCATCTAGTCAAGAAATTGCATAAATAAATAAATAAAAACAATAACCAAAGAAAAAGGAAACAAGCACAAAGAAGTCCAGAGGGGTATCAAATGAACTTAGCTACAAGTTAAATATTAAATGAATCACTAACCTTTAAATCAACATAAGTTCGATGCTTTGCACTGTCAAAAGCATGCAATTTAACATCACGCCACCTAAAACCCAAGAAAAAAGCTTATAATCCAGACACAATCTAAGCAATAAAAGTAAGCATAAAAAGAAAATAAACCTTCCAGTTCCAAGTTTCTCAACCGCCTGAACCAATGCTTCTACTTCTGAAACAGAGAATGGTCTCCTGATTCGGCGCCGTACAAACTCAGGATGTGATTTCTGATCAAATGGAACCACAGCCAATGGCTCCATGCTGGTAGCTGGAACTGCAACCAATGCCTGGGTGTCTGGCATGGCATTGCCAGTTGAACTATCAGCAAGAGAGGGAACAATATTGAGGTCTCTTCCAACTGAACCACCTGAATTCAAGAATTGGCGATCTGGGGATGCATGTGATGCTCCTGGTTGTAACGTCAAAGGTGCCAAATGCCTGATAATAGAACATAATAAACCCATTAGTAACACAATTAAATGCCTGATAATATAGAACATAGTAACACAATTAGAAGGTGACAAACAAGATAAAATCATAAATTCCCAGCCTTGTGAAATGTAAAGAATGAGTGCGAAGAAAAAAAGAGCAACTAAAAGATGATACTAACCATAAAGTTGACAAACAATATTGTTACCTAGATAAACTGTGAGGTTTGCCCCCAGATACCATAGAAGGGTGTTCAGTGCATGCAGGTGGAGTAATTTGTGTATGTCCGGGCTCCAATATAAAACCCAAACTATGACGCTTCTGAACTTGAGAAATCCCAGTCTGAAGCAGACTTTTGTTGTCATCTCTGATCTCCTTTCCCTGAAGCAGGATACCAACATGCAATCCATCTCCAAGCACAGCAGTCACTGCCTCCATAACTGCCCTCTGCAGAAATTTAAATATCAGACACCACTGATACAATCAAATACGCACATGAAGCTTACACAGAAAAACTTTTTGCCTCCTTCCTAAGTGTTACAAAAAATGCACTTTGCAATAAGTTAGTGCTAAATTACCAAAAAAATCAAAGTACCATTCAACAATAAGAAGTTCATTATTTTCCCAGATGACACAAGTATTATATGATCTTAAACCTGTTATGTGACATTGTTTATATATATTTGTACCCCTGATGAAATGAATGAAACATCCACAGCCAGCTTATTTCTCTTAATCGGGCATCAGAAGGAAAAGGCACCACGACAACTCCAAAGGCACTAATCCTCCAGTGCTGAGAATAAATTGTACAATAACTAATATCCTGGACCTAATTTTCCCCAACAAAGAAGACATAGAATGAGACAGAGAAGTTGTAACACAATATGAGAGAGAGAGAGAGAGAGAGTGCATAAAACCTGTATATTATAATTAGTCCTTGATTTGTGCAATTTTACAGTTATTAACTATCAAGAAAAAAAAATCATAGACGCTGCTAAATCTACAAACCATGCATCAACCTAAGCAATCCATCTAACTAACAACACTTCAAAGAAATTACAATCATGAGTGACAGAGACACTTGTGTATGTGCAACCATTTGTGGCTTCCAAACAAACATTTTATTCCAACTATATTCTCTGTAATTTCTAAAAGCCATACATGTCTTTCTTATTTTACTGGAACTTAATTTATACACACTGTTTTGACAAAAATCTCAATAGAAAATTTTTTAAAGGAAAATGATTTTCTTTCTGTGGTTTGGTTCAGGCAATGAAAAAAAAGGTTAGAGTACTTTGTTGCATCAATAATCTCTCCCATAAATCCCGCAAAAACCTAAAAATTAATCGTCCAGTGGCACTAATGAGTATGGTGGCAGTGTAGGGGTAGGGAGGGAATGAGGGATGGAGGGGGTCTCAACACAGAGAAGTGGAGAACAGGAGTGTAGGAGGTGGTCGCGGTAACAAAGGAGAATAAGGAGAGATGGTGGTGGCAGGGCTACTATGAGGCTTCATATGAGCGTGTCTGTGTGCATACATATATAAAATATGTCAAACTTAGGTACAATTCCTTATGTATTGTACGTTAGGTTCTCCAATTAAATCTAAACACGTGATTGCATTGAGCAATGAAGCACAAACAGTATTATCTTTTCCAGGGACAGTTAAATTCAATATATCAATTTATTTAAATTTAATTGAGGAACCTAATGTACTACACCTAAGGGATCATACCTAGGTTTTTTTTTTTCTAAGATAGAACTGTACCTAAATTTTACCCTATAAAACATACTTATATAATCTTAATATTAGATTTCTAAGTTCAAAAGATATCAAAAAATTATTTTCAATTTATTAATAATATATATAATCCATTTCGTAGTAGAATTTATATATGATTTATAAGAATACAAGGTTGGTGACATAACTTTTACAAATTAATGGATAAAAATTAATCTATCTAATAATATAAACTTAACTACAATTTAGTTATTAATAATTACAATAAATTTGTGAAGGTGTAAAAAATTCTAGTCATAGTGTTTACTTTATATGAGAAAATAATAAGTTAATCAAGTTTAATGATTAACCTGCGCTCAAAAGAAAATTAAATAAACCAACACTGACTTTTAATACTCAACACGATTATAACCCCCGAAAAGATGGGAGCGGGGGAGGGAGTTGATGGTGGTAGTGCGGTGGAATGGAGGAGAAGTGGTAATGGCAACATGGAAGAGTACGGGACAAGAGGTGGTAAAAGGCAATGCAGGAGGGTGGGGAGGGAGGGAGATGGCTATAGCAGGCATAGAGAATTGAGGCGAGCTAGGGAAGGGGTATAAGTTTTTCTGAAAAATGGTTTGCACTTCACCAAAGCATAAGCCGTTTCCACCTTCTTTAAGCGTAATTTTCTGTTGATTGTGAACATAAAATTCTATTGATTTACAATTTTCTATTGCACCAAATACAAGAAAATAAAGAAAACATTTCACGAAAGTATTTTATACCAAAATACTCTTGGAGTTCAGCTGAGATGGTACTCCACATGATAAACTACCTAATAAAAAAAATATGACAAAACCTCCAAAAATCATGTCAAAAAGTTAAATTTTGTATTAGGTGGTTTGCTTTTATTAATATGGAGTACAACGTGGCTGTACTTTGGAGTACCTAATAATTCTTCAAAAAATAGTATGACATATTCAAAACAGAAGGAAATGCATACCTTGAGAGAACCAACAGTTGCAGTTGCAGGAATCTCTATAAAGAGCTCTGGAACCTTGAAAGATTTTATGCTAAGCTTCACTGAATAACAAAGAAAAATGCATAAGAACCTATCAAAGTGAAACCAGATCCTAAAGCTCAGTACATTACAGGATTTCCTACCATCACAACCCTTGGACTCATGATGTACTTGTTGACTTGCTACTGAGGATGATGCTCCAAATGCTGCAAGTAAGAGTTAGGAATATTCAGCCAAAACTGAATATATTCCTAAAGCCTAAACCTTGAACACAAACAGAAAATATAACAAAAAAGGAAAGCAGGCATCCATGTGTTGTGAACCTGCAGAGCGGTTGTCACCATTTATTCTCTTGTTAGGAAAATTAATTACACCTTCATGGTGTAATCCTCCATCAGATGCAGATATTGGACTCTGACTGAAGAACTTCCTCTTTTTGAAAGGATAGATATTCTGTGGTCTTTCATCTATATGAAAATTTCTCCCATTGCAGTAAATTGGCTTCTTTTTTCCATCTGAAACATCAACCCAAGTTGAAACAACGAGTAATTATAGATCATAAATTACAAAAAGGTTGATTGGTAATACTAAAAGGACTTGCACAAACAATAGTGTGTTATTCCTCATAATCCTCAACCAAAAACATCAACAAGAACCTATTATGAACTGAATAGTATATATATGAAGTTCAATGGACTGTATTATATTACGTAATTTAATTTCAGTGACAGTGAGTGACCCACTAGTAACTAAAACATAAAGCATATTTCCAGTTCCATAAAACCCCTACCCTTCAATTTTTGGGATTTCCTCCAGTGTCTGGAAGGAAAGAGTGTCTTCATTCTTCTCTGTTGAATATCTGGCGGTGACCTATAGGCTTTTGTTATGGTGCTGGTTTGAGTGCACCCAACAGAATTTTCGTCATCATCTCTACTAACTACTTTCATATTATCACAATGCCTGGGAAAAGGAACAAAATTTACACAGTCCCTTGACAATGTCACCTTTACATCACTTTCTGAATCGACCAGGGCAAGAGGTTCCCTGTCCAGTTCCATTGGATCCTCTGAACTGCCTGCAACATTTAGACTTTGGTCTCTCCCACATCTACTTCTATATGGTCCATCTTCTAATTTACTCTCAAGTATACCTCCTACTTTGCCTTCATAAAAGTCCCCAAAGTAAGGGGGGCCACCCACTACTCTGCTTGAGGAATATCCACAATTATTTTTTCTACTGATTGTAGCCAACTTCTCAGCAGAACATGTCACCTCTGAATGATCATAGTTATTTGATGCAGAACCAACCTTATGACTAATATTGTCATGGGCCTGGCAAAATTCATTTAATTTATAGCTTTTATGGTGCCCTTGGAAACCTGGCACACAGGCAACAGATTTCTCATCAAAATTTTCCCCTTCACAAGGATCTTTCTTGATTGATCGTCCTTCATCCTCTCTCTCTCCTTTAGAGTTAGCGTAGAAAATGTGATTCTGATCCTTAACACCAGCAGCATTGCTTTGAACAGAAGTTTCACTCTCCTGCAATATATTGCCAGCTACACTAGCTAAAATTTCAAATGCACGTATTTGATTGCCATCACACTTCTTCCTGATTGGTCCCCTCCCCTAGAACCAGGAATTAAAAAAAAATTACAGAATCAGGACACTGACCATTTCCATACAAAAAAAGGTCAATAAGCAACCTTTGAATGGAAGCATTTGTTTACCCTAACTGATCTTGAAGCTCGAGGAACAACAGGAACCTGGTAGCCATCAAAACCGTACTCTATCCTCCTTTGCAAGACCATATTTTAGACATTCATTACAAAAAGAAAAAATCATTAGATGAAAATAACCAGCTTCCTTGAGTTTGCAGACACCAGAACACCTGCCTAACCAAAATTAGTAATCATCAGGGGCTTTTAGACAACATAAATACCAAGCAAACCAACATTAAGATGAAAAAAATTACATAGATTCTTCAACTGTATTAAATAGGTAGCAATATTTAGTACATATAGCAATTTCTATATAAAAAAATGTCATTATTCCAAAATGGCAAAGAGCACTACAGCCTGTGAATGCATTCTCTACTTCAGCAAGGGCATGAGAGTCAACAAAAACGAATAGATATTGGGGGAAAAAAAGTCCACCCATTTAATAAAAGACACTTGATCACTTGAAACTTAATAATTTAGAAATAAAAACAGAGCCAATCTATGGACTCTGATTCCATGAAGAAAAGGAAACGACAGGCATGCAATAATTTAATAAAATTACATTAAAATTTACAAATGATCTTAGAAAATATAGATGACCCGATTATAATATTACTGGTGTTGGAGTCTGTCTACCAGTTCCAATTTTTGTTTAAGTTCCTTGTTCACCAATGGATTAATAAAACCTTTTAAATTTGACTTTACCAAATCACCAGACAAATATAACAATACAATTATAAATAAATAAAAAATTCACAAAAATATTTGCAGCCAAATGCTGCTTTATTCATGAATAAAAATAAAATAAAAAAAGAGTACCATTAATACACTTTCATATTATCCAATCTATGGATGATAATCCAAGTAGGACTTCAAAGTTGAAACTTGAAACAAACCAGAAAAAAAAAAGTTCATTATATAAGGAAGAACTAAACAAAAATCTAATCTTGCACTTAAAAATTAAACACATTTGAAGCAAAAATGTGGTAAATGTCTGTGTGAAGCAGACAAAAAATAAAATAAAAAACTTACATTTACATGGGTATTTGAGGAACCTCCATTTCACCCCATCCTTGACGACAATTTATGCACACTTGAGCCTAATACATACACCCTTCAGTCACTGCAAATCCAAACAGAAATGACAATAAAAATCTTATCTTAAAAAAAAAAAAAAAAAACACTACAACTTTAAACCGCGACAGAGCCTACAGCGCATGAAAAGGGGGGAAATTTTATAAAAACATAAAGACGCTAAAAAACATTACCAATGATAGAATAGTTTATGATTTTTCTTTTTTGTCCAAATGGGTTTTGGGATCCTTAAACCCTCATGGATAACTCCCGCCAAAACCAATTATTTTAATACCATTTAAGGTTATACCCTTATTATACTTAAAGATCACACTTTTTCTTTGTATATCAAAGAGAGAGAGAGTGTGAGGCTTTTACAACATGAGTCCATTAAAAAAATGCAACAAAAGAAAAAGGGTTCCAAAAATTTTATGAAAAATAAAACCACTAGAAACCAAATAAGAAATGAGTCTCCCTCAAAAAAATAAAATAAAATAAAATAAAATAAATTGAAAGAAACTGAAACTGGTGAAATTTTAGGACAAAAAATGGAAAGAACAACAGTCAAATTCATCAAAAGTTATTATCATTAAAAGTAAAAATCTTTGTCTGTTAAATTATCATTTTTTTTTTTTTTTTGTGTGTCTGAAAACAGAGTTTGGTAAAAAGGGATATAATATACATATAATTCTCACCTATGAAACTGGGTTGTGTCTGATCACCAAAAACCCCCTGAAAAACCACCTCAAACTTTTTTTTTGTGTTTCATATAATAAAATCTTAAACCCCCACAAGAAGTACAAGTACAACCCCAAGCTTTATAAACTTTGACCTTTCCCAAGTAACTGTACCTGGGTTAACCGGTAACTTGGTGTAAAGTTTACTGGCTACAGCAGGTTGACAAAAACTACTTGGACCAGTTCCTCCGTTTTTGGATGATCCACTCCTCTCCGTATGAGTTCTATGCTCACCACGTGGGAGGCTCTCCATTCATTTGGCTTCATCTTATCTCCTTCACATAAAATAAAATTCACTCACTTTCAACTTTCAAATTTAAATCTTTTTTGCACGACAAACAATTATTCCTTTTTTTCTTTTCTATATTTTATTGCTATTTGTATATGAAAAGTCTCGCTCTAATAAAAATGTAAAATGAATTTTAAATATATATATATCATTTTTTTTAAGTACTGAATTTTCCTCTGACTCAATGGAGGGAGGGGACCATGGCCAGTTGATATTTCATTCCCTTCATATTATTCTTAAGATAAAAAAAATATATTAAAAATATTTGTTAATTTGTTTGTGTGGTTTTTCCCTCAACGATATCTCTATTTAGACTATCTTGTGTGTTTAATAATGTGTAATATTTTTTTTTATCAATATTGTATTAAAAAAATATTTTATTTTCATTTGTCTATATTTTAACTTGTAATTTTTTTATATTTTTTAAAATTAAAATTTAATAATTACCATTTGAGATTATAAATGTCACTATAAATTCATATTATGTCCCTATGTGTGTCTTATGACGTATCAATTTATTGACATAGAATCACTTAATTACAATGATATGAGTAGACGAATAGAAAACGAAATGTTGAATTTTACAAATTTTTAAAAGGTTCGAAATACATTATTATGCTCTCTTCTTTTCTTTTCTTTTTCTTTTTTTGATACTTTGACAATTGGGGGAAAGAGGATTTAAATCTTGAATATCTTTATTGAAAACACCCAATTGAGCTATAAGGCTTTTAAAACTTTTATAATAATTTATTTTCTCAATTTTTAGGTTATCAAATTGTATGTTTAAACTTTATGTATTTAAATTAATATCTTGAGCTGAATGTTATTAGCTATTAATTGATATGTTTATCGATTTTAATTATGTGAAATATATACTTACAAAAATTAAGATTATGGAGAAACTTGAGCATAGTAATGAGTCCTAATCAAATTGTAAATAGACTCATATCGAGTTAAATTTTGCAAATCTTCTTGTGGATCTCTGTATAAGAAGATATTTTTTTTGTTTTTGTTTTTGTTTTTGTTCTACTGATAGGGATCAAATTCAAAGGGCATATCTACAAAATGGACTTTGTCAACCAATTAACTATACTTTTCCACTAATAATTTAGCAAAATATTGCATTAGTAGTTGGTTGAATATAGCATTATAGAAGATGTTGCATATTGCTTGTATTGTTATATTTTTCGTTATGATATTATTGATCATGCAATAATACACTTGGCATTGAATCTATAAACCTAAGGATTAGAACTATCTAAATACCTGAATAAGCCGACCTACTCTATGAACCTAGGTAAACCCGTTGGGATTTGGCCAAATTCAATGAAGATTGCCAATCAGCGATGAGTTAAATGATTTGAAACTTGCCTTTTATCGGTTGAGTGTTGAGTTTCCCACGTGAGAATCCAACACACCTAACCCGTCTTACCCATTGTTTACTTACTTCTATTTTCAAGGATATATTCATCTAGACCAATCTCCACTCAAAGTTGGTGAAGATCTTGTGATCTTTCACCCCTCCCATCGCTAGATGGCCTAGATCCATTCCATCATTTGATTGAAACCAGTGGATTTCCAAACGATTGAGACTCTGTTTTTACTTAATTGATAGCAGTTTTTTTCTCTCCCATTTGACATGGTTGGGTTGAGTGACAGGTTGAGCTTCAACTAGACCTACAGATACCCCTACTAAGAATATTTTTTGAAAAACAAATTTGTATAGAATTGCTATGAATAAACCAAATATTGAGATCTCATATTTTTTATAATTTTATTTGATTCTAGTCAACCAAGACGTGGGCATAATTACATTCTAGGGCATTTAAGTTCTAACACGTCATGTTCTCAAGAATCTAAATGCTAGAGTATATTAAAGTATTAGTGACATTCAATTTAGAAGAAAACTTACTCTATTCTAAAATATTTGTTATTTACGCTTTTTTTATTAGAAATTTATTTACTTAAAGTAAAAGCGAGACTTTACTCCCAAAAAAAAAAAAAAGTAAAAAGCAAGACTAAAATCCTAATTTAAAAAAATAACATATTATTTGACACAATCCTAAAATGAAAAGTATAAGACTTTTTTTTTTTTGAATTGTTAAAAAGAAAAGAAAAAAAGAAAAGAAAAAAAGAGAGAGAAAAACAGGAAAAGCTTCTGAGTTTTCCAATCTACAGGTTTAAAAGAAAACAAGAAACATGGGTCCTATTTTATTGTTTGTTTCCAACTTTCCATTTTTTATGCTAGATTTCCTTATCCAATTGGACCAACTCAAGCACTATCACTATCCCATTCACATGCAATAAATATGCTAGGAACAAACGATAATTAATATCTATTATGTTGCTCACTTTTTATATTCCTATTCTTTTCTCACCTGTCATCAGTAACCGTAAGGGGATTTCGCATAATTCAAATCTTTGTTGCTCACTTTTTAATTTTTATAAGTCCACTTCATTTGTTTATGATTTTTGTGGAATTAATTGCGCAGTATTGATGTATTACCTTAAAATTGTTTTTTTTTTTAAGGAAAAGATGGTCAAACAATTCCATTTCACATATTCACCTGTACCTTTTTATTTATTTATTGAATTTAAGTAGCCCAACAGAATCTAATCGAATCTGAATGAAAAATGTACAACCCAAATTAACAAAGAAAAATGCTAATAATCTATTTAAAATTTTTTTTTATAGAAAATGAAAAAAAAGTAATTAATATTTTGCCAGCTTTTTTCATTTTTCATTAAAGTGGTATCAAAACTTTCCTAAATTGAATTATTAATCATTACTCTAAGGGCACTCGTTAACATTTCTCATTAAGAAAACAAAAAATAATAACAAGTCAATAGGAGGAAAAAGAGAAAGGAAAATACTGTTCATTTATTAATAATACTTTTCACTAGGAAATAGGTAGGTGAAGTGTTTGGAATGTTTAAAATTTAAAGCAATTTGATGACGTTGTTCTAATAATGTTTTTTTTTATTTTTTTTAAATACGTGTGGATTGAAAAAATCTGTAAAAATACGTGTAATGTTATTTAAAAATTGAAAACATGTGTTTAAACACATGTACCAAACAACTCCTAAACTGCTCACATTTATAGGTCAATTTCCTTCTTCTTCTTTTTTTTTTTCTGAAATAAGTCAACTTCAATTGTTTAAAAAATTGTCGTATAAGATGCACATTATTAATAATTTAATATATGAAGTATTACCTGGAGGCTGACTTGAAAAGATTCTTTTTTTTAGGAAAGGGGGAATTATTTCATTTCACAACGCCGGATAGCTATGTATTAAAAAAAAAAAAAAAAAAAAAAAAACATAGCCTGATAGCCACCTCATAATAATACGTAACTTTTTAAATTTTTGTTAAAGTTGTGATACCTCCACGAGAATCTATTTGACTTTGCATGTTCATGTACTTGCTAAATAGTAGAACTTTTTTCGAACATTAAAAGATCAATGAATTTGCAAACCATACTTTTCTAAGCTGCAAATAAAAGGGACATAGAAACCTATCCTTTTAAATTAATCTACCATATACCATACTCATGCAAACAACACCTAACTTTGTAAATACAAAGATAAAGTTCAACAACGTATTATTCATCATCATGTTCTTACTAATAATTTATTATCATTTTTTTTCTAAATACAAAGATAAATATGATCATAATTATCCTACCCTTTTGCTTCACCACTGTATTTTAATTAATGAAAGGGTTGAGACCACTTTCTAGCATCATTGGGTATAGAATGTCTCAAAAGAACTATCATGTACTTGAACGATTAATCATATTCAAAACTCAAAAGCATGTCCCTCCTTATTTCGAAGTTTTGAATTAAAGCCATGATGTTAGCATTCTGAATCTGAAAGTGCCTGATTCAAAAGTAGCCAGAAGTTGCACAAAAGACACAGTGATTTGTCGTAGAGGGACGAAAAGTACGGGAACTTCGAGATAAGGGTGGTTTTATTTTTGTGGTGTGAAAAGAGGGTTAACACTTAACAGTGAGGGGAAACATGTGTCCGAGACTGAGTATAAATCGGAGAGACTGATACGTACTCACCACAGAGATACGTACTCGTCAATGACTGTGCTCATTCGTACGTACTTTGTAGCGTCAGTTGACACTTGACACTGCCAATGCCACCCTCTCTAGACTCGCTCGCCCAATAACGTGGGCTTAGCCTGTTGCCAGCTTACACGTGAGGTCCACATCCTCATTACACTTGTCCATGCATGAATGGAACATCAATGACATATCTCGTTGTTTTACTGCTACAACTTTTATGCCACAATTTTGATTTGACAAATAATTCGTTGCTCTTTTCTTTTTCTATAACTCATGACAATTGACCATATCAAAGTTATGATAAAAGTTATGTCCATATATCCTCATATTGCCTACTCTTAGAGAAGATCCATGCACACAACTTTGTACCACATTTTTTGAGATATTTTTTACTCGTTTTGCTATTTTTGTAAACATATTCGTTATGTGATGGGAAACAAAACATATTAGTTATATTGCATTATTTAGAACTCGAGTCTCAAAAACTCGTGTTTCGCTAGAAACTTATATATATAGATGTGTGTGTATATATATATATATATATACATATATATCATCTCATGTTTTTCTCCATAGAACTCAAGTCTCAGAATTCAAAATGAGGCCACATAACTAATATGTTTCATTTTTTGCCACATAAATAATATGTTTGCAAAAATAGCATAATAGGCACACAAAAAACCCACAATCATTACATATGCTACTATGAGTAATGGAAAAAAAAAAATGATAGGTTTATTTTAAAGTGACAGTTTACTAATCACACGTCATCAAGTTGTGACAATAGTGTGATCTTAACAGAACTACTATGCTTCCAAAGGATGGAAAAATATATTATACATCTGATGCATGATATACCTTCTTCTAATGTACAGCTTCCAATCTTGCATTCTTGCCAAAAGATAAATTGGTTCTACAACACATGCACAAAATTTTCACACTTCTTTGTAACTCATTAAGAGTGGCAAATTTGGTTGAACTAAAGTCAATTTCACGCGGATAAATCACTTACCCAAGTTATCTTCAACATCAATTGGAACTTACCACATCAATAAATTATAAATAAAAAAGAAAAAATCATGCAAAATTATGTACACAGTATACATAAACATTTTTATCACAAATTATATCTGTTTTGCGTTAAAACTAAGTGAGTTGGATCAGTCCAACAGAAAATGTTTGGATTACAACTTTTGCCATAACTTGCTCACATGACAAGTTGTGAATGGTGAAGTAAAAGTGGTGCAACTCCACCACTCAAGACTTGCCACATGAGCAAGTTATGGCAAAAATTGTGACAGAATTTATGGTCCTAACATTACTCCCAATCCGACTTATAATTTTCCACCCTCTTCTAAGAAAATATATAATTTTCCACCCATCAATGGCCCAATTATATATGCTATTATTCTCAGGTATATTATATAAGTAATTTAATTGACCTTGCATATTCAAAATTTCAAACATTAAATTTCGCCTCTCAGATTCACAAAAATGTTTGTAGGCTAGGGGGCTACTTCACAGTTCCGACTGGTCCCCTCGTGTAAATACAAAATGATCTCCCCAGACCATGTCGACCAAAGGACCAGAGTGATCAAAATTAAGAAATCAAATGCTTGAAAAACCAAAACTGCATATCAAACTCAAAAAGTTTTGCAATAATATATTAATATTAGAACTAGCTAAAACACAATATGACCTAATGGAAAAAATAAATAAATAAATTTACGCAAACATATATGTAGCATACATCATTCAGGGCCCAATATTTCATATTGCCAGGGGTTGAACTCTGTTGATGTAACATATATATGGCATAGATCATTCAGGGCTCGACATTTCATATTGCCAGGGATTGAACTCTTTTGATGAAACATCAGTCTCTTTGACGCCATCTGAGCTATCAATAGCAGCCCGGTGTTCAGTATATTTGCCATTGTAGCAGTATATTTCCAAGTCACCCCAAGGTGTAGGAGTAACTTCACTGGTAGGGTCAAACCATTTCGGAGTGAACTGATGGCCCTTGGACTCTCGGCTTCTCTTTTCAGCTCTCTGCCTCTCCTCCAGTCTGCAAAAGATTAACCAGACATATTAGGGCTTCTTTTTCTATCCCAACTTGAATAGAACTCAATTCACCAATCAAAATTTTCAACCAAGAAGCAACGAATCTCCCTTATCTACCCATTTTAGACCTTATTTCAATGAACAGGAATAATAATAATAATAATAAACATTTTATCCCCAAGAAATTCGTGTTTCTAGTGGTACAATGGGTACAGTTGTCGTGTTTCTAAGTTTAATATCTCGTATTCATTATGTTTGTAAAGAGAAATGCTAGCAACAGTGCCCAACTGCCATGGCCCTACACACTAGCGTGGTACCACCCTGATTTGGGCTAACTATCATGAAGTTCACAAATCATGAGTAGTCTTATGAAATTTTATCCATTTGTTTCATGTGCATGTGTGTAAGTGTATGTGTGCAAGCGCATGCATGTTAAGAGAGGAAGACCTGCTCTTCTCAAAACCAGCTTGGGATAGGTCACCGCTTTCGAGTGCCGATCTATCAGGACGCAAACGAGAATCTGATTCCAATAACTTCTTGGGAGCAGTGTCAAAGCTGTTTAGCTTGTGTGCAAAATGTGTATACTGGAATCTGTCATTTTCCGGTGCTTTAGCAACTCTCCAAGCCTGCAAAGCAGAATAATAGAATACTTCCGATGAGATTTATTCACAGAATAATTTGCACGCTAGTTCAACCTGAAGAGCCAAAAAATTACAACTGCCAAGGATTTAGGGAGAGCTATAAATCAAAAATCATCTCATAGGTATTTAGCAGCATCATAAACATCATCACCTCACCACCAAGGCAGTGATTTTATATTTGCATGTTACATGGTAAGGAATTTCTTGACCAATAATTAAAATTATGGGGGGAAGTGGGGAACTTTCAAATCCTTGATAGGATATAATCCCATCTTGCAATATAAGTTTATTACATGATTTTACTACATGATCATCTTAATAATTTATTTATTTATTATTATTATACAAATATGATTATCTTAATAATTGTTTCCAAAACATATGTGATGAAAACAAAGACAGCCTCCAGGTCCTCCAATAGACTCTGTAAATCTTTTCTTACTTTTTTTTTTATTTTTTATTTTTTTACTTGTAAATAAATTCATTAATAAAAGAAGGCAATCCCAATACACAGGCTGTGTACAGAAGAAAGCACAAAAAAAGAAATGAATAGACTGTAAATCTAAATAAGCAAAAATAGCTATTTCTTGCTCAGTTATTCTTAAACATGAGGTTCTCTAAAAGCATATATACGGTGATTCTCATTTTTAAATAAGGTACAAAGATATCCAGTGTGAGGCATTTTGATTCCCTTTTGGAGAATCATTTGTCTTTCCTCATAAATGAGAATGAACCGGATCAACTGCCAACAGAATTAAGCTTATCACCCAGCTAGGACCTATATGGTTTAGCAGTATCACAATTAACAAATTCTCAAATTCAGAACAGAATTTGACCTTTTGGCATCATGTAATTGTAAATCAAAGTCTTAGCATATATACAACTTCAACCACTCTATAAGAAATAAGATGGTCATAACATCTCAGCCACCAACAATTTTGAACATGATGAGGCCACAGCACAACAGAATGGCCAAGGTATCACCATATATTAACTAATTAATTTTTGTATTCCCACCGTGTCATGTATTAATTTTTCAAGAATTGCCATGTTACCATATCCCATGCCATGTCATGTCCATGTCAATTCTGTGTTCATGTTTCCTAGAATCTATGTAGTGAATGGTGCAGAGTGCATACCGAACAAAATTTACAAGTGTGTCCATGTCACCCGTCAAAGAGTACAAACAGCCAAGAATAGTTGAAAAGCTACCTCTTTCAGTTCAGTGCCAGGAAGTGGTTCCCCTTCTGAGTCACAGGGTTGATAACTCATTGATTCATTCCATTTGCCAGTCATCAATATCTTGGGTTCCTCAGCAGCATTATATACATACCCATCCACTTCGTAGCGACCAGCTCTGTAGACACAATTCCCTATATGTCAGCATAGGTGTGAAATCCTAAAAGGCAATACATAGATTGATGAAATACAGCTAAATATTCTTAATAAAAAATTTTAAAATAAATATAATCAAGCTTCCATAACGGTCAATCCATTCTAAATGTTTGATTCAATGAGACTATAAGCATATTCACATGCAATAAGCATTGCAAGCAAATCCAAATAATATTGTTGAGAGAATGCTGCAGCCTGCAATAGAATGAATAGACAAGTATACGATCTAGATTCTGGACTGCAGAACCAGGAAATAATTCCTGCCTCTTTAATGGAAAAATGTTCATATAGGGCCAGTAGGTATCTTAGACAACCATATTAAGGTGGCATACTAGATCTGCAACCTTGCCTGTATGTCCAAAATGTCTGACACAGGGTACTATCTTTCAGAATTAACAAATATTTGGACCATATTTCTGCCAGAAGGAGAAATTAACACCACTTCAAAGGAAATAGACTATACCCAAACCAGCCACATGGTTGAAAATAAAGCACAACTTTGTCTCCAGTGGTCAAATTTGTCAAGACCATCTCCCCTGGTGAGTCAACCCAAGTTCGTCCAAAGATTAAGTTGTTTACTTTTGTTGGAGGGGGCACCAAATCAAGGACTACACCATCTCTTTTGAGGGTTACTCGAGACCTGCATACAAACATGTAAATGTCAGCAACCTCTTGTAAAATAACACTTGCCACTAAGATGCATAGCAGACAAAATCAACACTATGCAAAGCTTATGATGTAGAACAACAAAAACTCTGATACCATATTTGACAGAAATATAGAATAAACTTTGGAATCAACACCTAGGGTTGGCTAGAGTCAACACTAAGCCATTGGAAAAAATTGTAACTAAAATTTTGTTCATAAAGCAAAACTTGTCTCCATTGGAGTACAATAGCACATTTATGTAGACTACTAAGATTAACCCTTAATCCTAATTGACTTAGGTCAAAACTCAATTCTTAAATTATGAAAATAACCTTGACTCTAGGAAATTGAATGATATACTAATAACCTTACTAGCTAATAAGACCTAAAAATAATCCAATGTACTGACAGTAAAAAAAACTGTAATTTACGATCTTGATGTACTCCTTTCTATGTACACTCCCGGGTGTACTTGGGTCTTTTGATTAATGATATTTCGTTATTTATCAAAAAAAAATTTGAGGTAGCTACATTAAAGAGCGAAGTCAGCCATTAATTGCAATTTTCCCCTCCAAACCACCAATCTAAAAACAAATCCTCTCCAAACAATAAAGATCAGTTGCAATATCCCTTCAACTATAAAATCGAGCAATCAACCCCCATTGATTGGCAATAGAAAATTGGCCACCACCATTACGATTTTCTGTTAAATTCAAAAAAATTTAACGGAAAATCCAATTTTCTTGAAATGCATTCCCAATTCACAAATATTATTTCAATGTAGATTTTGCCTCCAACTCAAATGGGTTAAAATGGATCCAAAAAGTAAAGTAAATCCCGCACCCCACCCCCAAAAAAAAAAAAAAAAAAAAACTTAGACAAGCATAACACTCTCTCTCTCTCTCTCTCTCTCTCTCTCTCTCTCCATATTTGGATTTTGGATATTAAGATCAATAGGTATGCTAGCGTTTTTTTGGCAGTTGGCGGAGTGATACTCGTAGATGGTGGGGAAAGAGCTAGTGTAGGGCAAGAATGGGGTTTTCTATTCTCCAAAGAGTATCTGAAGCCTCCTACTGCAAAGCTTTAAATGAATTGATTTTTTATATGTATAAATTTTTGGGTCTCAATTTCGGATGCCCAGAATAAGGCTGTTGTTTTTATTTGTTTGATTTTTCTTATTTTATTGTTTTCTGGTATAAACATCTAAATGTTTGTTTAGAAACACACCAAATTTGTTTGTTAATTCTGAATGAGATTATATATATATATATATATATATTTATTTATTTATTTATTTGTATAAGACAATACAAGGACTCAAGTAAAAAAGTAAGTTTAATGGAAGAAATTGCATTTTTCTTTCTGATCCAACCTGCAGGGTGGTTGGCCAATGTTTTAGCAAGCTCAATTTTTTCTTTTCTTTTTGATTCAATTTTTGTAATTGTTTATGAATGGTTTGATGGGCATTTCCATCATGGACAGATTCAAGAATTTTGAAAATAATTACAGTTAAAGTTAAAATTTTGAAAATCAACCGAAAATACTAATGACGGCGGGTTATATGTAAATCGACAATAAATCAGGGGGTTTATTGCTCAATTTGTAGTTTAGGGGAACATTGCAACTGACCCCGTATTTTTTTTTTTTTGGGGGAGGGGTGGGGGGGAGGTGCAATTGACCCTTATGTATATTATTGAGTTAAGAAAAAAAATTATAAGATATTATATATATATATATATTAAAAGATAGCAGTATAGATAAACAGAGCAAAAGATTTTTACCTTCCAATAGGATAGACATCAACTGAGTTCCCTAAAAATTTGGTTTTCACCTTTGAAGTTATGTCATAAATGAAATGTTCATTCTCAGCATGTCCAGCACTTATTGGAGGGTGATGACTAACCTGAAAGGAAAAATAATTTGTAAGGGATATTAAAAGTAGGTAGCATCAACAATGCAGCACCAACTCAATGATAATTGTGAAAGCTTCAGTTAATACCCACTAATCTAGAAATGATGTAAAAAGAGTTTGAAAATGAATTGCTTCTACTTCCATCAAAAGCATCATGACAAATTTTTTATAAATATCACGACAATAAATAAACAAATAGACACTTTAAAACTTACCTGTTCTGATATGAATGTAATGCCACCATGATTAACCATTTCATAAGTCTCACCAAGAATTGGATTAAATGGTTTCCAGGTTCTTTGGAGCGCATAGTAGACAGATATAAACCATGTTGCTGCAACCAGCAAGCACAAGTCTCAGATCACACATACACACACAGAAACAGAGACACAAGCACAAACACAGACAGACTGAGTAAGACACACATGAAAGAATACTTACTAGCATACATCAATCGCATGTAGGGATCTTCACATTCATCTGCCAGATCTAACAGGTAGGAGTATTCCATCAGCTGTTACAAACAGCATAAAATTTATGAGTTTCCTCAACAGCCCAAAATAAAGTAAGAGCTTCCCTACAATGCAGTTAAAATACAATAAACACAAACCTCGGCCATTTTCTGCAGCATTGACATTGGTTCAAAAATAAGTACTGGAAGTGTCACCATTGATGTGACATCAGAGCCTACATACTTTTGCATTATTTTCCAGTAACTATCCCGATCCTAAAAAATGCCAAGAACAAACTTGAGAACTGAGAATGCATGTATGCATAAATAATATAGAAGAAGACAACTTTAAAATAATAAATCTATTTTAGTTTTTTGTTACATAAGAAAAAGCACCTTTCTCTTATTTAAATTTGAGCTGAGCAACTGTGCAACTACCAACAAAATATAAGCTTTTACAATTACATATTTACATTCTTAAGCATTGCAAAATCCTGCCGTATGATCTCATTTGTGTATTGAAACACATTGTATGATAATTATCACAAGTCATACAATACTTTTTGGCATAGCAAAATAGGCCTCAAATGCACCAAGATTAAGTTTTCACCATTCCTTAAGTTGTGGATGTTAAAGGCTAGGAAGCACGGACAAGGGTACAAGTACGATACGGAAACACGAACAATTCTGAAAAATTATAACATGACACAACAGATAGGACACGGGTATGACACTGCAAATGAAGTGCCCCGTGCTTCCTAGGTTAAAGGTTACTACTTAGGTAATTACTGCATAAGCTCAGCATGATATTCCAGAACTGCAATCCAAGTACATGTTTTTAAAACCAACTCACTTGGGTACCACAAAACGAGATAAACATAATTGATAAAGTAGTGTACCTCCTGTTTCCATCTTCCTTTTCTTGCTTCATCTTCAGCATCTTCAGTTCCTCCTTCGGGATTAACAACTTCAAGTCCTTCGTAACCAATTAAACTGGATATTTACAAGTATCACAAATTGTCTTAGATTAGATTCTTCAAAACAAGGAACTCTATTATGGTTGCATTTGTAAAATGAGCGTTTTGTTAAAAAAAAAAAAAAAACTATTGAAAAATTGTGGTTGCAAAACAGAGTTCTGGGTTTTAAAAACGGTTTTTTAATCTCCCAAAAGCCTAACCAAACGGACCATATATTCAATATACATAACAAACCCTTAACATTGGCACCTCAATCAGCACAAACTTCTAAAAAGCCTGAATTCAATGAATATTAAATTAAATATAAAAAGGATTAAAGGACTAGCGCAAATAATTCAAGGCTGCTTACTGAGCAGCTCAATATCAAACTATATATTTATTCTATTTTAGCATCATTAAGATCCAGAAACAAAGAACAATTAACAGTACAAATCATCGTATACAAGAACTCAAAAAAATTGAACAAAATTTAAGATCACGTTAAAAAAAAGCGAAGGTTATATAGTATACCCGTTGACTGATTTGCTCATAGCGCTACCAAAATTCGATATACTCGCAGCGATGGAGGAGAAAAACCCACCGCCTTTCTTCGGATCCGTGGAATCCATTTCTTAAAACCCTAGCGAAATTCTCAGCAGAAAGAGAGAATTTGATCTTTGAAAAAAGGGATTAGAATTTTGGATTAGCTTTATAATGCGAAAAGCGAGGAAGAGTAACTTTTAAAGAATCTCGTTGGCGGTTCCTTTGTTTGAAGTCAAAAAAATTTTGAAGGAAGGAACTTTCTCTGGCCCATGCGGATGGAATGAAAAAAAAAGAGAGGAAAAAAATTCTAAGGCACACGCGTTTTATTGAGGAGCGTGAGATTTTTCGTGTGCATTGGGCAACTGATTAATAGCTAGTTTTTTGCTGGGATTATCTATATTTTGTGGATTCATATTACTTAGCTTTTAGCTTAATTTGTCTTTTGGTGATAATATTTTTTAGAAAATTAATTATTTTTAAAAAGTATTTTTTTATAAAATTATTTTATTTTTTTTATATTTGATGGTAACTTAAATGAGTTAGAAAATAATCTCTTAACTTTACTTATTTAGTTTAATGTGAGATAGAGTTGTTTATCAAAAAGATTTAGTGAAAAATAATTTCTAAAATTTAGCCATATTTTTCAGTTGATCAAAAATAGTTTTTATTTGATTTTTTTTTTCTAATACTACTAAACACTGAAAACACAAAAAAAATATATTTACATAAAGTTTTCCATCAAAACAAACAGAACACTGGTGTAACTTTAATTAATATTACACCTTCGATGTCTTTTTTAATTGGATGTAAATTTTGACAAAGCTATTGTTGTATTACATTATCTTCATATATTCTTTATACTTGTAAAATTTCAAGGTGATCAAAGATGAATAGTCATATTATTAATCAATTATTTAAATTTAAATTTTTGTAATTTAAAATAATGCATAAAAGAGGAGTTTATAAATCAAATAATAAATAACAAGTTATTAAATAGTATAATATTGTTTAGAGATACACCAAATAGAAAAAGTATCTTCCAAGCCGATCTCTTGAAACTCTTATCTCACTGCCATGCGAGTCCCACGTGAGACTGAGGCATACAAGATTTTTCCCAATTCCCACAAAGTATATCTTTAACTCATCTTATTACATACTCTTGATTTAGCTGTTGTTTGAATGACCAATAAGAAATTAAGAAGAATCCAAAAAGGCGGCCTGGCCAGCCCAAAATGCTCTCACCCTCGCATGCTTGCCAACTTGCAAATGTATTTGGCTGCTTTGCCTTGCGTTAGCCGGCGAGAGATTTGAATCATTTGAGATTTCTCTTGCCTACAAGCAGCGTTGCGTAGCATTGACAACTCAAAAGCGTAGCTGCGTTAACGTGATACAGTACGTGGGTGGGGTTAATGTAACGTTAATTATCACATGGGGCCACGTACATGGATGGATCACAATTCACAATAGCAATAATAATATTCTTATTCAGATTCACGAACCATCTTTGCATTAATCTGGAATAATAGACTTACTATATAACGATGGCACTATGATTTGGTATAAATTAAGTATACTACAAACACTTTCTCAAAAAAAAAAAAAAAAAAGAGTATACTACAAACATGTGATCTCATGCTTCATGATTTTGTACAAAGCCATCCAATACATCAATCTCATTCACAATGTTACCAGGGCCGGCCCAAGGCCCGTTACAAAATGCTCTACCCATCTTATACAAACGTATTAGTGTATAGGGATTTACCCAAAAAAAAAAAAAAAAGTATTAGCGTATTGGGATTGCAAAAGAAATTTTGTCTACTTTAACATAAAAACGGAGAACTTGGGTTTTTTTTTTTTTAATTTTATATATAACTACTTTTCAAAAAAAAAACACATATTATATTATTTATTTTACATTATGTTTCAAAAATATTATTTTATTATCAAGTTTTTTATTATTTTATCTCTCTCAAAATAAAAATATTAAAAAATAAATTTGTATATAAAATTATAAATAGTTATTGTGTATATTTGCAAGGTTACTATAACTAGAATCTTATTGCCCAACTATGCACAATGAAATCCCAGCCGTGCTCAATGACATGTTGTAATTCCTTTTACATTACTTTAAATCAATACAATTTCTATCTTTACCTCAAAAAAAAAAAAAAAAAAAAAAAAAAATTTGTCCAAGAGCAAATCACAAAGCTCAAAAAAGTACCACGCTAAAATGCAAGCAAGGGTCTCCATGTATTCATAAGTTCTGAACCTCTTTAACATTATTGCTGGAGCATTGAAACTTCTTCTAGCCCGCCGCAAATCACAAAGCACCTTCAACGCTTATTCTAGAGATTATAGGAAATCACTTTCCTAGGTATTGCTAGCAAAAGATTTTCCTCCTGTTTTTCTCCTTCAACTAAGCACAAGGGACGGTACACATAATTTTAACAGTGCGACCACCTTCCATTAAGTGTCACAAAATTAAGATCACCATTGTATTTCACAAACCAATCTAATTTGTCTCTTTGCATCTCATTCTCATAGATAGTAAATTGCGTACTTACAGGCATGCATGTTGTAATGAGATGTAAACAGCCATTCCAATAAACCCCTTTATTGTTGAATCCTATATCATATGACACGATAAGATCTTCATTGATAGACTTCCAAGATCTGGTTTCTAATGAATGTATCTCAATCTTGATTAGCCGGTTTAATTCTAATAAAGAAATTTGACGAACAACGATAACCTTATAATGAATAGACTTTTAAGGATCAAAAGTAATATTCACAGCTCTCAAATTTGCTGCTGATGGCTTATCAAACGCACAGAATATCTGGGTCGTTGAGATATTGGCTTGTAAAGACCCTAGGAGGAGGATAATCCTCAAGAGGTACCAAAGAAAGTGATGGGGTTCAGAGTTTTTAACAATAACCCATTAGGCCTAGGTTTTTTACAAGCATGATTTACTATAAATTGTGGATCAGATATAATAGAATTTCATTGCTTGCATACCGATTTGAATTTGACAAGAGGCTTCACAGAAAGATGCATAAAAATCTATATTAAGAGATCTTCATAGTCACAGCTAACCATCATAGCAGCCGATGTCTGCACCCTAGTTGAACAGGAATTTAGGGTTTTGCGGCGTCTTTTTATTGGTACCATTCTCACAATATTCGGAAACTTAGTTGGGTTTTATTGTTTTGTGATCTTTGTGTAGCGTTATAACTCTTCTTTCCCTTCTCTTCAATGTTAGCGTTATATGACTTATCAGAAAAACCCTAATGCAATTTCTTTGTGAATTACCAATCCCGAAAGAGTGATTTTGCTTATTGTAGGGAATATCTCTTGTATAAGACTATAAGGATTGTCCTATTCCTATAAGGAAAAGGATCTCTCCATCTTGTAGAGAGACAATCATGATTATGCTTATGCAAAAGGATTCTCTCCTCTTCAATGTTAGCGTTATATGATTTATCATGATTAGGATTATCTTGGGTTTTTTTTTTTTTTGGGGAGAATTAGTTTCTTTTTTTAGAACACGAGAATTAGTTTCTTGAGTACTCAGATTTCAAGGAATGCAAGATTTTGGATTAAATAACTTCCCAAAATGATGTAGGACAAAATATTCTAATTAATTTTTATAATCTTTTATATTTTGTATTTTTATGTAATTTTCATTATTTTAGGTTTAGGGCATTTATCTCCTTGTTTTTAGGTATTTTTAATGTTGTTTAGTCAAATTAGGGTTTTATATGCTTTCGTAGCCGCCTTAGGGTTTCTAGTTGCCCTAGGTTTTGTTTTTACTATTTAAACGCATTGTAGCCTCCAAAGGCAATTCTGTTTTTAGACTATTATCAATAAACACAGACGTTTTGTCAAATTTTCTTATAATGGATTCCAGTTTTATCTCCTTGTGGATTCAGGAAAACCCCTCGTGGATTCGAGGTTTACTACCAGAAACTAACAGTTTAGTTTCTGTTTCATCAAGAGAGTATCATGTGTGCTTTTCTTTAGGCTTCCGCGACATCAGTTGGTATCAGAGCCTTGACTTACCCTGGTCTGATTGCTAACCGGCGAGACGGTAACCACCACCACAACAACGACGAATAACTTAGCGAGTATTACGTGACGTTCAACAAGCACTCACAAATATCTATGCTAGGATGGCGCTGTTGAAGAATGGAAACAATATGGATAACTGCAGCGGAGACATAACTCACGGGCAACCTATTGGTAAGCAAATTTCATATAGACCTTATAAGAGAATTGCAAGTTTTAATGGTTATTTTTAAAAGAAGATTTTCTTGATTGGTTACTTGATCTAGAGGATTTATTTGACTATGAGAATATTTGTTATGAGAGGAAAGTTGGACTTGCTTTGTATAAACTTAGTAAGTATGCCTTATGTTGATGGGAACAAGTACAATATGATAGAATCCGACAAGGTAAAGATAAAATTCGATCATGGCCAAGGATGAAAAAGATGATTGCTATCAAATTTTATCCTTTGGATTGTGAAGAAATCTTATCGTATACAATACAAGATTATTATTGGCCAAAAGGTTCATACTTGAATTATTTTGAAGAGCCAAATATTCCACCGTTAAAGGTTGAATTACATGTTAAAGAAAATATCATTCTTGAAGAATATGGAGAAGTCAAAGAAGAAAATATAGAGATTTCTGAGGAAATTAATGAAGGCCTTGTTATAGAAGAAAAATCTGAAATCAAGATTGTGGAGGAGATTAATGAAGACCCCATTATAGAGAAAGATCTTAAGGTTGAGATAGTAGAGACCATTAAATAAGAAATTATAGAGGAAGTTGTCAACGATATCGATGAAATCAAGTTAGATGATTGCAACATTCACACTCCTATTATTTTATTGGGAGTCACTGAAACAAAGTTTATTGATTTTATTGGGGTGGAAAGATTTGATTTGATCATTGACTCTTATTTGGTGAATATTATCAATTGCATGAAGATCAAGGGAGAAGAAGTTCAAGTTGCCCAATTAATGACTTTCAAGTTTGGCAAGAAGACAAAGAAGATGAAGTATTCAAAGTATTTATTCTCTTGGCATGGGAGATTTCAGATTTCAAAGATGGACTCGAGAACTTGTTTGTTTCAAGTGGAGGGGTCTGATGTAGGCCACAATTTACTATTTTATTATTGTAATTTATTATTTTTGGTATTTTTATATAAAAAAACGTTATTTTAGGTTTAAGTGATTTATTTTCTTGTTTTTAGGTGCATTTAATGTTTTTTAGGTCAAATTTGATTTCCGTTATGAATAGGTATCAATTAGGAGTTATTTTAGATTATATTTTCTTGTCTGTCAAGTTTTAAGGAGCCTTTAAATAGGCCCCTAAGTCTGTAAACGTTTTTCATAGTTTATTATCAATAAAAATTCAGACTTGTGTCTATTGTGTTCTCTGGTGGATTCCAGACCTATCACCTTGTGGATTCAAGGAACCCTTCGTGGATTCGAGGTTTACCACCCAGGAACTAACAGTTTAGTTTCTGTCCATCAAAGAAAGCATTATGTGTGCTTTTCTTCAGGCTTCCGCGACATCAGTTGGTATCAGAGCCTTGACTTACCCTGATTTGATGGCTAACCTGCGAGACGGTGACCACCACAACAATGACGGCGGTGACGACGTCAACAACCTAGTCCTCACTAGGGCTGAGTTCCTTAATTTTCGTGATGAGAATCACCAATTTTGTGAAAAGAGTCAAAAAATTATAGGCGAAATCCAGCAAAAGATTGCTACTCTTCTTGCTAGGAAATCATCTTATAGCAACAATGTTCCATATATTCAAAGACGCACTCCTAACTACAAGAAAATTCCATTCTTTGACGGAGATATGTGTAGGATGGATTTTATTGACTGGCTTCTTGATTTAGAAGAGTATTTTAATTTTTGGAAGATTTGTGATGAAGAAAAGGTGCGGTTTGCATCTAATAAATTAGACAATGAAGCAGAAGAATGGTGGGAAGACATTCAAATTGATAGAAAGCGACGAGGTAAGCATCCAATTTGCTCTTGGCAAAGAATGAAAAGAGTATTAACTGATTTATGGTTTCCTAATGACTATTATGATATACTAGATTATACAAGTGTTGATTATAAATCTGTATATTCATATGAAAAGCAATATATTCAAAACCAAAATTATGACAGCCAAGTCCATGTATCAAATAAAGGAAAGAGTTTGAGGGTTGAGAAGAAGCAACCTATTTCTAGGGAAACTTTTGAAGTGGTTAAAAAAGGTCAAGACTTGCAACAAGTTGTTGAATTGAAACTTGAAAAGAAGATTGAGTTGATTGTGGAAGATCACAGAAATCAAGAGATAGTAATTATTGACAATATTGTGGAAGATCCACTTGAGGTCAAAGGTGAGGACGAGTCCATCACCCACAACCCCCAGGTTCCGGTTGATTTATTGAAGATGACTATACAATATGTTGATTTTCTTGGAGTAGAAAATTTTAATTTTATTATCAAACCTTTTTTGATTGATGTTGCAAATAAATTGAAGATAGATGAGAAGAAATTTTATGCTACACTTTATGACAGATTCAAGTTTCAGAACTGGATCAAGTTATTAAAACATTCAAAGTATTTGTTTATTTGCTGTGAAAGATTTCAAATTTCAAGAATGAACTCGAGGACGAGTTTATTTCAAGTGAAAGGGTCTGATGTAGGACAAAATATTCTAATTAATTTCTGTAATCTTTTATATTTGGTATTTTTATGTAATTTTTGTTATTTTAGGTTTAGGGCATTTATCTCCTTGTTTTTAGGTATTTTTAATGTTGTTTAGTCAAATTAGGGTTTTATATGCTTTCGTAACCGCCTTAGGGTTTCTAGTTGCCCTAGATTTTGTTTTTACTATTTAAACGCATTGTAGCCTCCAAAGGCAATTCAGTTTTTAGACTATTATCAATAAACACAGACGTTTTGTCAATTTTTCTTCTGGTGGATTCCAGTTTTATCTCCTTGTGGGTTCAGGGAAACCCCTCGTGGATTCGAGGTTTACTACCAGAAACTAACAGTTTAGTTTCTGTTTCATCAAGAGAGTATCGTGTGTGCTTTTCTTTAGGCTATCGTGACATCACAAAAACTGCTGAATTTTTTTCCCCTTCTAAACTTAAACTTAATAAGAGAAGTAGAAAAGTAAATTTTTGTGCATTTGATTGGCAACTTCAATGGGGCTATCTTCTCTAAGAGCTCAATGGCAGGTATTGGGGTTATTACTCAGGACTCTAATGGCTTAATCATTGCGGCTATGAGTCAAAAGCTTTCCCTTCCCAATTCTGTTGTATTTTTTAAAGCTCTTGCAGCTTGTACAGCAGTTCAGGATCTTGGTTTGCATAGGCTCGAATTTGAAGTTGATTCTCCTTTGGTCAACTCGACTTTGAGAGATAGCAGATCTTCCCTCACTCCTTGCTTTGCATGGAAACACTATTGAAGAGACAAAACTCTTAGCATGTTCTTTACAATGGTTTAATTTTAAGCATGTTAAAAGGGTGGGTAATTGTTTAGCGCATGCCCCCGCAAGAAGGGTAGTTTATCTGTAGGTCTAGATGTTTGGGTAGAAAAGCTACCATCCGATTTGGAAGTTGTATTCCATTTTCTTTTTTGAAGGAAAAGACAAGAACTTTTATTAAGAAAAGCCGGCTATATTAGCCTGGATTACAAGAAGGAAGTGTGGTTGAACATTCTCCTTCCATACTAATAAATTTGGGAAATTAATTACATATCGAGCCAGACTATGAGTAACTTTGTTACATTCTCTCCTAATATGAGAGTAATGTAACTAGGGAAATGAACTGGGGAAAATTTTGCATCATGGATCAGAGAACCATAGGAAGCAAATAAAGTACCTTAATTTCTAGGCGAAAACACAATTTTGGTCCTTTCATTTTTGGAGTTACAATCAATTTAGTCCTTACATTTTGGTAGCAGTCAATTTGGTCCCTGTTATTTTCAACTTGCAGTCAATTTGGTCCCTACCATTAACTCATTGACGGAAAATGTCTACATGGCAAACATTTTGCATTGTTGGCATGTCTAATATTTAAATATTAAATAAAATACTGATGTGGCAAAATTTTAGTAGCTACATCAGTGCTTAGAAGGCAAGAAAACTCCACATCAATTTTTTTAAAAATAATTTTCTTTTCTTTACCAATTTTGTTCCTATCTTTATTTTTTTTTTCTTTTTAATTTTATTACAATTTCTTTTAGCCAAACACCCATTCGCACTACCAATCTTTGACAACCTCCTCTGTAGCACATAAAAATCTCCTCCATCACATATCTAGGAAACCCATGTGAGAGACAGAGAGCAGGAGCCTTGTGTTTGGAGAGAATCAGAATAAGTGATAAAGGGTTAGATTTAAGTTTGATTGTGAGAATTGAGAGTTTATTTAAGGAAAGGGGAAGAGATAGACCACTGACGTTAGCAGTGGTGGTAGTGCAAATCTAGTCATGGTGGCTGGTCAAGAGAGACAAAGAGGGCTTATAGAGAAAGAGAGATTAAAAAATGAAAAAGAAGCTTCGGCGGTGGTGAGATCCATGTAGATTAGCAGACAAAGAGAGGCGGATGCTTATGCTGTGGTGGTGGCGGTAGTGGCAGCAATGAGCATTGTTGGGAGGCCGATGCTTCTCTCTCTCGTATTCTTTGTTGCCGTCACCACGTGATTTGCAAAATGGGTACAAGGATAATGGATTTGATTGAAATGTGTTTCAGTTTTGGGTTCTCTTGTTGTGTATTCTTTTTTAGATGTAGTGATTTTGGGGTACATGGATCATCAGACCATCTTCTTGATCTGTAAGCATATTTTGATTATTGGGATTACTAGGAAGTGAATATTGGGTTTCAAAATGTTGCTTCAACTTTGGGAAAGGTGGTTCAATTCTAGTGCAGTAATCTAATTGGTAAATGGAGGCATCCTCCCATTCCTGTTTAGAATTGGTAAGAGGTGTGTCAAACTGTCATCAGAGGAAATGTTCTTTTATAATTCATTTCCAGAAGAAAAAGATTTTACCCAGGTGTTGCAACTGGACATAGCCTCTCGTGGTGACCCACTTCCAAAACAATGAATGAACAGTTTCTAAACGATGAATGGTTAAAGAAATTGTAATAAAATTAAAAGAAAAAATAAAGATAGGAACAAAATTGGTAAAGAAAAGAAAATTATTTTTTAAAAAGCTGATGTGGATTTTTCTTGCCATCTAAGCACTGATGTAGCCACTAAAATTCTGCCACGTCAACATTTTATTTAATATTTAAATATTAGACATGACAACAATGCAAACTGTTTGCCACGTAGACATTTTCTATTAGTGAGTTAACAGTAGGGACCAAATTGACCGCAAGTTAAAAATAACATGGACTAAATTGACTGTTACCAAAATGTAGGGACTAAATTGACTATAACTCTAAAATGTAGGGACCATAATAGTGTTTTCGCCTAATTTCTATAAGAAAGCCTTCATAACCAACTCAGAATCTCCATTCAAAATAGCATGAGAAATACCAATCTCTGCGGCAATTTGGACAGCTCGAGTAGTAACAAAGGCTTCAATCTCAATAGTTTGATAGGCTTGAGGTAATTGCTGAGATAAGAAGGTGATAACTAAGGCCTTGTTTGGTTTTTTTTTTTCATCACTCATCACTTCTCACTTAATTTTCGTCACTCGTCACTCGTCACTCATCACTTAAAATACCCTAATTTCCACTACCCCACACGTTTGGCACCATCACTCAGTTATGTTTTCAACCAAAAAAGCCAAAAAAAAATGGGACCCATACACTCTAACCTCACCTATGCACCTGACCTCCTACCCAGCCCTATTAACTCCACTAACCAGTTGAAACCTCACTTTACCATCACATTTCTTCTCCACTCACCGCTGGTTTCTTCCTCCCTCGTCCTTGCTGAAACCGAGCCCACAACACCTCTCCCTCAACGTCCATACTCCTCATCAAAGCCGATCCGACTCCCCTCGTAACTTTCGTCAAGGCTTAAAGCCGATCCGACGCCCCTGTTCCGTCGCTGTTGGGAGTTTTGGAAGGCTGATGTTGGATTTTCTTTGTGAAACTGATGTTGGATCCTTTTCAGTTCAATGAACATTCACTAGTTTATTATTTATTAAAAAAATAATAATAATAATAATAAATAAAAAGAAGAAAAAGATTTTGATGTTGGGTTTTTTCATCTGGGTCCATTGAACATTTGATGTTGGGAGGTCGTGCTCGTGAAATCGACCTGCCTCTCCTTTTTTTTTTTTCCCTTCGTCTTTGTGGGTTTGTGTTTGTGTGTGGATGAACATGTTTGTGGGTTTGTGTTTATGTGTTAGTGTGGATGATCTAACTCATGTGTTTATGGGTTTGATTTTCTGGGTTTGAGAAATTGGTACCCATGTGTTTTTTTTTTTTTTTTTTTTTGATAAAGTATATTTGGTGTTTCTGTGAAGAAGAAAAGAAAGAAAAAGAATGAAGAAGAAGAAAAAAAATGGCCATTGGAGTGAGTCTGTGGAGAAGAAAGAAAGAAAGAAAAAGAAAGAAGAAGAAAAAGGTGCGCCTAGTGTGACTTTGCATTGACAGTGGGTCCCATGTATGTGGGTTTAATTATGAAAATGTCATTGGAAATTGAGTTTTGGAAACTAAAAACACCTAAAATGTGTTTTCTGTTTCCATAACTCGTCACTCAAAAATCAGAGAATTGAGTGATGGAAACAAAAACTAGAAACAAAAACCAAACAGACTTCTTAGCTGTGGGACCCACGTATTTTGAGTTATGGGTGATGGAAACAGAGTTATGGGCGATGGAAACACAAAAACCAAACAGCCTCTAAGCCTTGATGATTCCTTTTAACCACATCAACACCAGCTCTGTTTTTTGCCTTAAAAACTGTCCATCAAAATTAATTTTAAACAACTTCTGTAATAAAGTTTTTTTCCTATAAAAAAAAATAAAAATAAATGGATAGCAGTCAAGCTAAGCAATGGGTGTGGGTGTGGACCATATGGTTAAATAATTAATAAAGTTATGTGATATTTGATTTTTAGTTTAGAATTTTTTATCAAAGAAAAGCAAAGAGACAAAAACAATTGCATAATGAAATAAAAATGTCCACACAAACTCAACAAATTAAAAACATCACACACACTTCAGTGTTAGAATTAAGAAAGTAAGAACAAATAAATTTATAAATTAAAAACTAATGAAAATATAAATTGAGAAAAAAATAAATTTATGAATTGAGAATACATAAATTTAGTTTGTCCACATTTATTGATGACTGCTAGTGTCCTAGTGCTAGAACTAAAAAATTTATAAACTGTAAGAAATATACAAATGGTGAGTATGGTGAGTTTTGGTGACGAGCTCTGTCCTCCCACTCGAAATCTTGGCTTTGTTAGGGGGATTCGAATCCAAAATACTAGGCACCTCGGAGGATGTTGGTATCACCAAGCTATCACTCAAATACGTGGATTGTTGAAGGTTTTTAAAGTTTTGCATTTTTAAGAAATTGTACTACTGCCTTTCAAGATTAATGAAAGTAAATAAGTATAGTTTGAGTTTTCAATTTTTTACTTGCATGCACCTGAGAGACAAAATTAAACATACAGCAACAAAAGATAATACGCTATTGGGAATGAAAATAGACAATGGATTATAGACTTTTCTCTTCAAATAGGTTGGTCAAGTCCTTCTCAAAAAAAAAAAAGGGGTTGGGGTGGGGGGGGGGGGGGGGGGGGGGGGGGGTGTTGTTGGTCAAGTAGTATAATTGCGGATTTTTTTTTTTTAATTTATTTATAGTAGTGGAATTTGGGGCCATTAGATTTGGTTTAAATTTAGCCTGGTATAGGGGATTTAAGAAATAAATGTTAGAACCACCGCACATCCTTAGTGCGATGGTTACTCTACAAGTATAAATGCTTGTGGGGTGTAGAAGGGATAAGGGTCGGAGTTCAAGTTTCTAAGAGCAAGTTTCACACATATACACTTAGATTTGGTATATATATAAAATAAAAATAAAAAATGTTAGAAATTGATTAATTACTTCTTTCAACTTGGCTAATTACTAACAAAAAAAATTATTGAAAAAAAAAACTCTACTAACAAGCATCCTCCACCTCTGAACTCTGATATCAAATATTGTGTATGAGCAAGAACGAGCTAGAAAAACCATAGCAGGTTACCAGCTTACCATTAAACACATCTGTCTGGAGGCGAATGGATGTGCAGATATTTGGCAAATATGGGTTACCAAAAATTGTAAAGGGAAATGTTCTATGATACTTTTCTCAAATTTTTGTTACAATGTTATTACTGGAGCACAATTGGAATCCCTATGTTAAAGAGTTACTTAAATATTTTTTGCTTATTTTGTAATGAAATTTTATTTAGTTACTATATCATACTATTTTAAGGGGATATTGACATATCATATCGATAAAAATCCAAACAAAAATATGCATGAGAGGTTTGTGATTTAATAAATTTAATGCTTGCAATACCAAAACTAGCAATTTAAATACCGAGGAAAAAAAAACAACTATATATATATATATATATTCTTTATGGTAAATTACACCGACTTCACTTGAAATTCTTCTAAAAAAAGACTTCAATTGAGATTTAAACACTCCCCTAAACATTTGTATAAATGACACTCTCTTGCTTAAGGTGTCTATAAATGCAACATATAAGTTCTTGCCCTCTCACGTTGTTACTTCACTAACAAAATATTCAATTTTTAGAAAAAAGATTGCTACTCATTCATAAAAACCTTTGGGTTTCGTTTGGGAGTTCATAAGGGAATGGAATTGAATTGAATAATTATAAAGGGAATGGAAAGGAATGGAATGTGTTTAAGTAAGGAAAATGAATGAAAAAGAATAGAATGAAATGGAATTAAGTAACATTGATTGGATGTTTTAAAATAAAAGAATGGAAATAAATGGAATGTAAATAATCTTGTTTTGGAGCAACATGAAGGAAATGAAATGTAATCATTTTATGACAATATTACTATTAGACTCCTATTTTAAAATAAAGGGTTGAATATATAGGGGTATTTTGGGAGTTTTAGTATAAAAATCATTAAATCTAATTACATTCTCTCACATTCCTCCAAATTTCGGAGGGAATGAAAATTTGAGATTTTAAGGTAATAGAGAGGAATGAGTGTTCCCTCCTACCAATTCCATTTCCTCCCTCTTAAACTCCCAAACAAGGGAATAGACTTTCCATTCCCTCCATTAAAACTCTCAAACAAGAGAAGGAAAGAATATTTTAAAATTATTCTTTTCATTTTTTTCTATTCCATTCCCTCCTCCCTAACGAAACCTTAAAGGGGAGTGATATAAAAGCAATCCTAGAGGTTGTTTTTCGAGACTTTTGGGGAGTCGTGTTTTGTACATGAGCATTGGAGATTTCCCAAATCTCTGGGAGCATCAATCAAAGATTCAATTTAAGTTCTAAAGATCTAATGATTGAAGTGAAGTTGCTACAATCCAGTTTCATCGAAGTTGTTGGTACAAATCTTCAAGTGGGTACTCTGAGCAAGAGGTTGCAAAAAGTCCAAAATAGAAGAGTCCATGAATTTGGAACTGCATGGGGTTATGTTAGTAATTATTACATGAGATATCAGTAGATTTGGGATTAAATCTATTGTATAAATTTCAATTTTATTATAGTGAATTTTGTTTACCTTAGGGTTGAAAGGTTAAACCCTCCCCATCATTTTTTGTTGTTGCACAAGTTATTCTATTGGTTTTTCATGGGTCATCATCTTGTTGTCTCATGGGTAATTTAACCAATTGAGAACTAGAAAATTAATAAGTGGACTCATTAACTATTTGGTTTAAAATTGGTAATTTTTGGCACAACTTGAGCCTAAAACCCTAACAATATATGTCGTAAAGAAAGTCATGCATGGATTTATCTATAAAATTTATAAAAACCTCAAGGGGGAGTGTCATTTTTACAAACGTTTGAGAGATCAACTCAATAAATTTGAATAAATTTGAAAAGAAGTTGGTGTAATTTACCCTATTATTTATCAGGCTAGAACTAGCAGTAGGTACTATTATTCTTAAGGCTCCGTTTGGGAGTTCATAAGGGAATGAAATGGAATGGAATGATCATTAAGGCTCCGTTTGGAAGTTGATAAGGGAATGAAATGAAATGGAATGGAATGATCATAAGGGAATGAAATGGAATGGAATGTATTTAAGTAAGGGAAAGGAATGAAAAAGAATGGAATGGAATGAAATTAAGTAACCTTGATTGGATGTTTTAAAATAAATGAATGGAAATGAATGGAATGTAAATAATCTTATTTGGGAGCAATATGAAGGGAATTGAATGGAATCATTTTATGACAATATTACTATTAGACTCCTATTTTAAAATAAAGAGTTGAATATATACGGGTATTTTGGGAGTTTTAGTATAAAAATTATTAAATCTAATTTCATTCCCTCAAATTCCTCCCAATTTCGGGAGGAATAAAAATTTGAGGTTTTAAGGGAACAGAAAGGAATGAATGTTCCCTCCTACCCATTCCATTCCCTCTCACTTAAACTCCTAAACAAAGGAATGGACTTTCCATTCCCTCCATTAAAACTCCCAAACAGGGAAGGGAAGAATATTCTAAATTATTCTTTTCCATTCCATTCTATTCCCTCCTCCCAAACAAAGCCTAAAAGAATGGAATGGATTTAGTAGGGAAATGAATAGAATGGAATGGAATTTAAAAATTTTGTTTGGATGTTATAAAATAAAGGAATGGAATGGAATAAAATGTAAGTAACTGTTGACACCCCATTTTGCAACCCGTATTTAACCTCACATGGAGGGTAAAAGGGTAATTTTGCCTTGAAAATATGCGTCTTGATTCTAGCCATTAGATCCTTAATCTCATTTCACTAAAATGATCTTGATGTTGTAACGATTAAATCGATTGGTCATAAGCCCTAATCGGACCATTAGATTGAAAGTTATCATCAAATCAAATTTTAATGGCTAAGATGTACTATCACAAATTGAGTCCGACTATATGTGATTATGAACAATTGATTTCAATTGGTTATAAGTGTAATCAATTTGAGATTAATGACGTGTCATAATTTGATTGGTTAGGATTACATTTTATGGTGAGGTTGCATATACCTAATTAATTAGATAATTAAACATTAATTATTCAATGAGTAATTTATGCAATTATCTTTTAATTAGAGTAAATTTGAAGCCAATTAATTCTGAAATGGGAGTGATTGGAGCCATTTAATGTTAATTGGGAGCTAATTTGGGACCTATTAATGTTAATTGTGCTGAAACCATTTTCTAACAAATGACCTCTGCTCACCATTTCATCAATATCTCTCAGAATATTTTGAATCTGTGAATGAGGTTAATTTTCCCAGAAACTAGACATCCGGGGCTTCAATTTGAGCACAGGAACGAGATAATTCCGATCAGAATTGGATCAGATATGATTTTTCGAAATTGGCTCTACAAGCTGTTACAGTAGCTACGGGAAAACCGAATTTTGGCTTGCTCCCCACTCCCACCAATCTCTCCATTTAATGCACCAGATTTTCCCCAAGGCTAAAATGAGGTCTAAGTTTATAATCCTTGTCAACCCTCATTAAATGGCATTCCATTCATATTCTCTCCACTACTACTATATAAACTCTCCCCCTCCTTCATTCCAAAGGACACAAAAACCCCCCTCTCTTCTCCTCTCTTGAGTTCTAGTGAAGTAGAGTAGTCTTGTCATATCTTGGTCTTCCTGAGACTCAAGGTATTGAGTGAGACTCACTCTCCCTCTCCTAGTTCTTCTTCTTTCCTCCACCCTTAGAACCTCCACCAAGAGTCTCCTCCTCCACTGTATGGATCTTGCATGAAAGTATAATCCATTTTCCTAACTTGTTTCTTGTGTTTTCATGATGAGAATTTAGGATTAAAACATGATAGTGATTATTTAAATTTTTTTGAATATGTTTGAATGTTCTTAATTGTTCTTATGTGTTCTTCACATGTTCTTGATTGTTCATCACATGTTCATGCATAAACACTAGTTTTGATCTTAAATCCATATCAAAAATATGAAAAACATGTTTGTTTCATAATTCTTTCAAGTCCTTGAATCTAGGATGTCACTATACACACACATTCACTAGAATTTATTTTTCAATCCAAATGCAATTGAATTAGGGTTTATCACATGCACACACTTCAAATTCAACATGTAAATTGATTGATAACATATTGGATGATGTGATATGAATGTTGGCCACCATAGTTTAGAAGACCGGTTTCACCGGGCAAGGTGGGTGCTTAACACCTTCCCACCTTGTAACATAGCCTCCGAACTTAGATCAAGGGTTAGTAGATCAAATGCTTATCCTTGTACTTTTCAATTTCTAGATTGTAACTAGGAAACAAAGCCATGTACTTTATCTTAGATTGTATCTAGGACCAAAGCCATGTAATTTCCTATGTTCAATGTAAATTCAATTTCAAATTAATAAAATGATGAATTTTTCAATTATGGTTTTCTTATTTATTCCAACAATTAAATAAGTGGCGACTCCATTGTAAAACCCTTAATCTAAAGGGGAAAATATAAACAGTCGAACCTCCATTTTGAGAGGCAATAACACGACTCCACCCATTCACGTGGGTTTGGCCCAACATTCTAAAACGGGCCGGGGGCGCGGTCTCTCACAGTGGCGACTCCACTGGGGATATTGAGGGCTAAGCTTCAATTAGATTATGGTGGCCAACCATGTCATTGTTTGTTTATTACTTTTTTGTATATAATATGTCTAATATGTCATTATTTTGCATGTCATGCATCATTTGCTTGAATGGAATTTATTTTATTTGTGTGCTAGCCCGGAAGCCCGGTAGTATTAGCCGTGGATTGTGGTCTTCCTGAGACTCACATACCCAGCGGTGAACCTACCACCCACTGCGACAAGGATCATCATGGTTATGCCATGGTGGTTCATAAGGACAAACTGTACCGTTCGGACCAACGCGGCGCTCCTGGCGTCACAAGTTGGGAGGTACGACGTCCTAGCTTGTGGGGACCTTTAACCTACCTTCTACCCATGTTGTAATGACCCATAGAACCTACCTTTAGGTCGGTCCATGTAAATTGCATTTCATTATGCATTTGTTTGGCCGTTGTTTGAACCATGATGACTCAAGTCCAACGCTTGATCCCATCATAATTGTTTGAATCTTGTATGCTATGAATGAGCTCAAGCCCAAAGGCTTGTGATTGAACTCTACTTGGTATGGAAACCGAAAATTTTTCTTGAATCATTCTAAGCCCAATACTTGAGCCCATCAAAGGTGTATACGCATGATCAACATCAAAAGCCAAAAGCTCACAAGATGCGAGCCTTCCAAGTGCAAGCCCAAGCCATTTCAAACAAATATCAAAAAATCATAACCAAGGTTCAAGCCTTTCAAGTGCAAGCCCAAGCCATTTCATCATAATCAAGGTTCAAGTACACCAAGCCTCAAGCATCCTAAATGGACCAAGAAGAAGCAAGTGACTCAACCTTGCCTCACTCCACATTTGGTTTGCAACATCATGATTAAGCTTAAAATTTGTTTGTTTATTCCATGTTTCTATGTTTCTTTGAATTCAAAATTTTCATGTAGCATTTAATGAGCTTTGTTCATGTATATATATTAAGAAAAGAAAAACAAAAAAAAAAATTTCAAAAAAAAATTTCAAAATTTTTTTTTTTTTCAAGATTTCCAAATCTTTTCCAAAAAAAAAAAAAAAAAAATTCAAATAAAAAAAAGTCTTTGGACTAGGGGCATTGAGCCCTTAAGTCATTTAAAAAAAAAAAAAAAATTCTTTGAACTAGGGGCATTGGACTTCCTAGTGATTTTTTCAAAAAGACCCTTTTTTTTTTTCTTTCAAAGATTTCAAGATTCTTTAAAGTCCTCTTTTTCAAAAAGGTACATGAGGATCCCTTGGACAAAACTTTTTCTAAATTGTGATGTTTAAAGGCTCGAACAATCAACTTGTACTGAGAAAGGATTGATTTCATTTGATCTATGTAAACACTTTTGCTAAATTACTTTGAATAAAAGAAGAAATGGTCTTAAAAGGCAATCAAAAAGAATCCATCCGTCAAAAAATCCCAAGAATCCATGCACTCAAACCAATTTCAAAGATCTTTTGTTTCACAACAATAGAGCATTCATACTTTTTCTTTTAAGAGGAATTTATTAAAAGAGCTCAAGTCACTGTGCCTACAAGCAAGCATTGCTAGGGATAGGAGGCCGTCTTTGGTAAAACAAGATTATACCTTAATACCTAGAATGATCATTATCCATTGCTAGCCCATTTGAGCTTTTAAACACTTAGCCTCTTTTTTGCATGAACCCACTAAAATCTAAACCTAAGGTGGGAAAATTCAAAGTATGTATGCTTAAATCTCATGTTAAGGAGGAGTCGACCTTGAGCTTTGAAGCTAATTGATAAAGCTCTCCTAGAGGACATGAAATACAAGTAGAGAATTCATTAAGCTAAAGATAAGAGATCATCAAAGAAAAATGAGCTTTCACTCAATCAAGAAAAGAGAAGTGAAATTCCATCAATGTGAGAGAAAAAAAAAAGTGTGCATCAAGTTTGAAGAGCCTAAAATTCATCATGCCAAGAGGAATACGAGATTCATCCAAAAGAGATTTCATCAAAAAAGGAAAGATTCATCAAGAACAGAAAGGTGCAAGTGCATCGAGGCAAGAAAGGAGTCTAGAAAGTGCATCAAAATGACCAAAAATCATTAAGCTGAGAAATACAAGGAGGGCAAAAGTTCATTCAATCAAGAGATGAAAGACCAAAAAAAAAAAAAAAAAAAAAAAAAAAAGAAGCTCGCTAGGCTGAAAACCCAAAAGGGCGGTCTAGGCAAAAGTTAGGGCCAAAGAAATGAAGAAGAAGAAAAGAAAAAATTGGAAAATCCTACCAAGTTGGAAACTTGAAGATGCAACCTAAAAAGAGAAGAATTTTACAAGATGAAAGTCTAGAGGTATGATTCAAGATGAATGAGCATAAAAACGATTGTTGATACAAGTGACCAATGAAGACTAGTGAGAAGATGACAAAGAAGAAATGGTAAAACTCCTCCAATACTTGATTTTTGAGTAATGCATACTTGGGGAAAACAACATAGGGAATTTTGAGCCTTTTATATCTTTCATTTCATAACCCAAACCCGGCCTACATTACAACCCATGAGTAAAGACCTCCTTGAAGTGTTGCTGGTTGTAGGCACATTTTAAGCTCTAATATTATTTTCTCTTGAATTAAAAAGGAAAAATGCTTAAAATTGTCAAACCCCACAGAATGATATGTCCGAGGACAAAATTTCTCAAATTCTCAAATCCTCAAAATGACTCAAAAGAACTTCCAAACCTGGAGCACTCTCCTTGTTTGCACCCAACAATGTGATTCATAAACATTATCACATTTCATTTATTGATTGCCTTTGGAGACTTAATCTGATGATGTTCAAAAGGATGAAGCAAATTTGATTACATGAATTTAATGATCTTTATCCTTCTTAATCAAAGAGATTTGTTTGATTCTTAAACACTTTGATTTGCCAAAATGGTTGTTCAAAGGATCACTTCTTGTTCAAAAAAAAAAAAAAACATTCTTTTCCAAAATCCAGTTCTCTTGAACTACGTCTTGACCTGATCCTCTATGAGAGAGGTACGTAGGCAGCCTTGCAAAGGCCTGGTCCCATTCACCTAAACAACCTTGGAGAACAAAATCAAAACAATGTGACCAAATTGTTTGGGTGCATGTTAGGTTAAGCCCATTTGTTTGCATTAAGCATGTTTAAACTTGGGGCATTGGCCTATTTATATTGTGTGCAAGTTTTCACAATAATTGGTTTCTAACAAGCTAGAGAAAGAAAGTATTTTTGCAGGAACCAAGGATGGCAGACCATGATCTTCTTTCATGTATCCCAATGGTCACAACATCAAATAAATTTAGCTTCAATCTAAGCATGGAATATGCCCCAAACTAGGGGCATTAGGTAAGTACTTCCAATTCATTTCAATGAATAAATCCATTGCTAAATTGAAACTATTTTTTTTGCAGGAATTAAGGAAGGACATAGCAATCCACATCAACTTCCAGCCAAAGTTATTCTCATTCAAAGGATAGGTTTTTCAAAAAAAAAAAAAAAAATCATCATCATGAATAAATCTTCATCACTTTTTCTCTATCTTCACCTTCATCTTTTTCAATGAACAAATCTTCATATTTCAAAAAAAAAAAAAGGACAAAAGACAAAATTTTCAAAAAAAAAAAAAAAAAAAATCAATTCTTTCTGAATCTTTCAAAAAAGCCTTGGGACTAGGGGCTCATGCTTCCTAGGTTGCTTAGAAAAAAAAAAAAAAAAAAAGAAGAGAAAATTTTTTTTTTTTTTCAAAAAGCCTTGGGACTATGGGCATCGGGTTCCTAGGCTGTTCTCAAAAAAAAAAAAAAAAAAAAAAAATCATCAATCCAAAATTTTCAATTCCTTCAAAAAATTCAAGATTTCCAAAATTTAAAAAAAAAAAAAAAAAAAAATCTTCATTAAATTCTTTTTCAAGAACAGAAAGCTATGATCCTCTTTCATATTCTCCAGTGGTGCAACATCAAGTCAACTGTCTACCCTCAGCATTCATCAAAGCATGGAATATGTCCTAAACTAGGGGCATTTGCCAGGTATGCCGAATTCTTTTCAATGAATAACTCTGTTACTAATTGAAAATATTTATTTTGCAGGTACTAGGGTAAAAGGCCCATACACATCGGCATGAGCCAAAAGATCCAAAAATCCTAGGTCTCTGAAAACATGAGCCAGGATCCAAAACCTTTGGTCCTCTGAAAACATGAGCCAAAGCCTCCAAAAACCCTTGGTCCTCTGAAAACATGAGCCAAGATCCAGAAATCCTAGGTCTCTGAAAACATGAGCCAAGATCCAAAACCTTTGGTCCTCTGAAAACATGAGCCAAAGTCTCGAAAACCCTTGGTCCTCTGAAAACATGAGCCAAGATCCAAAAATCCTAGGTCTCTGAAAACATGAGCCAGGATCCGGAACCTTTGGTCCTTTGAAAACATGAGCCAAAGCATCCAAAAACCCTTGGTCCTCTAAAAACATGAGCCAAGATCCAAAAATCCTAGGTCTCTGAAAACATGAGCCAGGATCCAGAACCTTTGGTCCTCTGAAAACATGAGCCAAAGCCTCCAAAAACCCTTGGTCCTCTGAAAACATGAGCCAAGATCCAAAAATCCTAGGTCTCTGAAAACATGAACCAGGATCCAGAACCTTTGGTCCTCTGAAAACATGAGCCAAAGCCCAAAAAAAAAAAAAAAAAAAAAATCCCCTTGGTCCCCTGAAAACACGAGCGAAGATCCAAAAATCCTAGGTCCTCTGAAAACATGAGCCAGGATCCTTGGTCCTCCATTTTTTGACCTCAGGTAAGCATGTCTTACACTTATTCAAAAAAAAAAAAAAAAAATTTGCATGCATGAACTACGTTCGGACCTGATCCTCCCACCAAGAGGTACGTAGGCAATCTCCCTCAAGATTCGGTCCACATTTTGATCTACAACATGACATTCTGCATTTTTATCTACATGCATCATACATTTACCACGGTTAAATACTGATTGCAAAGTTAGGTGTCTCTTTCATACATTGACATTCGCTTTTCAAGCTCTGCCAATGAGGGGCATTTTGTTGACACCCCCATTTTGCAACCCGTATTTAACCTCACATGGAGGGTAAAAGGGTAATTTTGCCTTGAAAATATGCGTCTTGATTCTAGCCATTAGATCCTTAATCTCATTTCACTAAAATGATCTTGATGTTGTAACGATTAAATCGATTGGTCATAAGCCCTAATCGGACCATTAGATTGAAAGTTATCATCAAATCAAATTTTAATGGCTAAGATGTACTATCACAAATTGAGTCCGACTATATGTAATTATGAACAATTGATTTCAATTGGTTATAAGTGTAATCAATTTGAGATTAATGACGTGTCATAATTTGATTGGTTAGGACTACATTTTATGGTGAGGTTGCATATACCTAATTAATTAGATAATTAAACATTAATTATTCAATGAGTAATTTATGCAATTATCTTTTAATTAGAGTAAATTTGAAGCCAATTAATTCTGAAATGGGAGTGATTGGAGCCATTTAATGTTAATTGGGAGCTAATTTGGGACCTATTAATGTTAATTGTGCTGAAACCATTTTCTAACAAATGACCTCTGCTCACCATTTCATCAATATCTCTCAGAATATTTTGAATCTGTGAATGAGGTTAATTTTTCCAGAAACTAGACATCCGGGGCTTCAATTTGAGCACAGGAACGAGATAATTCCGATCAGAATTGGATCAGATATGATTTTTCGAAATTGGCTCTACAAGCTGTTACAGTAGCTACGGGAAAACCGAATTTTGGCTTGCTCCCCACTCCCACCAATCTCTCCATTTAATGCACCAGATTTTCCCCAAGGCTAAAATGAGGTCTAGGTTTATAATCCTTGTCAACCCTCATTAAATGGCATTCCATTCATATTCTCTCCACTACTACTATATAAACTCTCCCCCTCCTTCATTCCAAAGGACACAAAAACCCCCCTCTCTTCTCCTCTCTTGAGTTCTAGTGAAGTAGAGTAGTCTTGTCATATCTTGGTCTTCCTGAGACTCAAGGTATTGAGTGAGACTCACTCTCCCTCTCCTAGTTCTTCTTCTTTCCTCCACCCTTAGAACCTCCACCAAGAGTCTCCTCCTCCACTGTATGGATCTTGCATGAAAGTATAATCCATTTTCCTAACTTGTTTCTTGTGTTTTCATGATGAGAATTTAGGATTAAAACATGATAGTGATTATTTAAATTTTTTTGAATATATTTGAATGTTCTTAATTGTTCTTATGTGTTCTTCACATGTTTTTGATTGTTCATCACATGTTCATGCATAAACACTAGTTTTGATCTTAAATCTATATCAAAAATATGAAAAACATGTTTGTTTCATAATTCTTTCAAGTCCTTGAATCTAGGATGTCACTATACACACACATTCACTAGAATTTATTTTTCAATCCAAATGCAATTGAATTAGGGTTTATCACATGCACACACTTCAAATTCAACATGTAAATTGATTGATAACATATTGGATGATGTGATATGAATGTTGGCCACCATAGTCTAGAAGACCGGTTTCACCGGGCAAGGTGGGTGCTTAACACCTTCCCACCTTGTAACATAGCCTCCGAACTTAGATCAAGGGTTAGTAGATCAAATGCTTATCCTTGTACTTTTCAATTTCTAGATTGTAACTAGGAAACAAAGCCATGTACTTTATCTTAGATTGTATCTAGGACCAAAGCCATGTAATTTCCTATGTTCAATGTAAATTCAATTTCAAATTAATAAAATGATGAATTTTTCAATTATGGTTTTCTTATTTATTCCAACAATTAAATAAGTGGCGACTCCATTGTAAAACCCTTAATCTAAAGGGGAAAATATAAACAGTCGAACCTCCATTTTGAGAGGCAATAACACGACTCCACCCATTCACGTGGGTTTGGCCCAACATTCTAAAACGGGCCGGGGGCGCGGTCTCTCACAGTTTTTATAAAGTTGGGCCAAACCCATATGAATGGGTGGAGTCTTGTTATTGCCTCTCAAAATGGAGGTTCGACTGATTATATTTTCCCCTTTAGATTAAAGGTTTTACAATGGAGTCGCCACTTATTTAATTGTTGGAATAAATAAGAAAACCATAATTGAAAAATTCATTATTTTATTAATTTGAAATTGAATTTACATTGAATATAGGAAATTACATGGCTTTGGTCCTAGATACAACCTAAGATAAAGTACATGGCTTTGTTTCCTAGTTACAATCTAGAAATTGAAAATTACAAGGATAAGCATTTGATCTACTAACCCTTGATCTAAGTTCGGAGACTATGTTACAAGGTGGGAAGGTGTTAAGCACCCACCTTGCCCGGTGAAACCGGTCTTCTAGACTATGGTGGCCAACATTCATATCACATCATCCAATATGTTCTCAATCAATTTGCATGTTGAATTTGAAGTGTGTGCATGTGATAAACCCTAATTCAATTTATTAAGCATTGCATTTGGATTGAAAAATAAATTCTAGTGAATGTGTGTGTATAGTGACATCCTAGATTCAAGGACTTGAAAGAATTATGAAACAAACATGTTTTTCATATTTTTGATATGGATTTAAGATCAAAACTAGTGTTTATGCATGAACATATGATGAACAACCAAGAACATGTGAAGAACACATAAGAACAATTAAGAACATTCAAACATATTCAAGAGAATTTAAATAATCACTATCATGTTTTAATCCTAAATTCTCATCATGAAAACACAAGAAACAAGTTAGGAAAAGGGATTATACCTTCATGCAAGATCCATACGGTGGAGGAGGAGATTCTTGAGGGAGATCCTAAGGGTGGAGGAAAAGAAGAACTAGGAGAGGGAGAGTGAGTCTCACTCAATACCTTGAGTCTCAGGAAGACCAAGATACGACAAGACTACTCAACTTCACTAGAATTCAAGAGAGGAGAAGAGAAGGGGGTTTTTTGTCTTCTGGAATGAAGGAGGGGGAGGGTTTATATAGTAGTAGTGGAGGGAATATGAATGGAAGGCCATTTAATGAGGGTTGACAAGGATTATGAACCTAGACCTCATTTTAGCCTTGGGAAAAATCTGGTGCATTAAATGGAAAGATTGGTGGGAGTGGGGAGCAAGCCAAAATTCGGTTTTCCCGTAGCTGCTGTAACAGCTTGTAGAGCCAATTTCGAAAAATCATATCTGACCAAATTCTGATCGGAATTGTCTCGTTCTTGTGCTCAAATTGAAGCCCCGGATATCTAGTTTCTGGGAAAATTAACCTCATTTACAGATTCAAAATATTCTGAGAGATATTGATGAAATGATGAGCAGAGGTCATTTGCTAGAAAATAGTTTCAGCACAATTAACATTAATAGGTCCCAAATTAGCTCCCAATTAACATTAAATGGCTCCAATCACTCCCATTTCAGAATTAATTGGTTCCAAATTTACTCTAATTAAAAGATAATTACACAAATTACTCATTGAATAATTAATGTTTAACTATCTAATTAATTAGGTGTATGCAACCTCACCATAAAATATGGTCCTAACTAATCAAATTATGACACATCATTGATCTCAAATTGATCACTCCTATAACCAATTGAAATCAATTGTTCATAATCATATATAGTCGGACTCAATTTGTGATAGTACATCTTAGCCATTAAAACTTGATTTGATGATAACTTTCAATCTGGTGGTCCGATTAGGGCTTATGCCCAGTCGATTTGATCGTTACAACATCAAGATCATTTTGGTGAAATGAGTTTAAGGATCTAATGGCTAGAATCAAGATGCATATTTTCAAGATGAAAGTTCCCTTTTACCCTCCAAATGAGGTTAAATGCGGGTTGCAAAATAGGGTGTCAACAGTAACACCGTTTGGAAGTGACATTGGAAGGAATGGAATTGAATCATTTTATAATAACATTACTGTTATACCCCTCATTTACAAATTATATATATTTCTGTGTTGTAAAGCAATTCACACATCACATATTTATTCTCAACAAAATAAATATTGTCTAAAAATGTAAAAAAAAATATCTTTTTTTAAAAAAAAAACTCCAGTAATGAGTCTTGCCAAAACAAAACAAAATAACATAATTCATTTCAAAACTAAGGTTGGCCAAAAAATCCCACACGTTTTTAATTTTTAGGCCTAGACATCAGTGTCAATAAGACACATTTGCGCTCATGATCTGGGCAACAAAGAACATCTCCTTATATGTTGGATTTTCCATCAATAATATGTAGGTCTCAGTCTTTGATATTGGATCTAAGTCCAATATGGTCAAAGCTGCGTGAACTTTTGCTCCATATGATTTTGAAAAACACTTTGTCATAACCTCAGTCGCCTTATCAATTGTCATTGATACATTATCAAATGACTAGGAAACTATATTCTCGAGTTCATCTTCTGTCAGTCGTCTTTTCTTACTTTTAGAAGACATTACATCTTGTGATGACACTCGAGAACGTACAACATTAATTTCTGGTGACCTCTGATCATCTTCGACTTCAAAGTTCTCCAAAGAAACTTCATTTTGGGATACCAAATTATCAATCTCATCAATAGTGGTCGATGCAGCATACCTAGCATGTTTCTCCTTTGCAGTTTCAGCATGATCACCTTTTGCTCTATCTTTAGCCTAAAGTTGTGCCATCTTAGAGTAGTTGGGCACAGTGGCGGCGCCACGTGCAACTCAAGGTGTTCCCAGGAACACGCTAACCTGGAAAAAAAAATTTATATATAATAATTAAAATTTTTTATATTTGCTCTGTATTAGTAACACCCTCAATCACAAAACTAAGAACACCCTCAAATTAAAAAAAAAAAAAAAATTTATTTGCTCTACTTTCAAGCAAAAAAAAAAAAATTTGTAACAGAGCCAAACCCACGGCAAGCCCAATAGATTACAGAGGTACCCACGAATTCTAAAAAAAAAAAAACCACAATACAGAGCAAATCACTTCTAAATCAAAAATCACTATCACTAAAGGCTTTATTAAAAATAAAAATAAAAATAAAAATTTCCTAAAGCAAACCTAAAGACAGCAACGCCTCAGTCCCTCAGAGCAAGAGCAATGCCGCTTGAGCCTCAAGCCAACAGACAGAGATCGAATCAATCCAGTCCAGATCGTCGTCGTTTGATCGGTCCAGTATAGATCGTCATCGGAGATCGGTCCAGTCCAGATCGTCGTTGTCGTTGCTCGTCGCTCGCCTTCATCAGAGATCGCTCGTCGCCTCGTCACTGCCTCAACGGCCTCAGCCTTCAGGCCTCCCTACTTGGCTACTTCGATGCTCCCTCCCTCAAGGTATTTCATTTTACTAAGCTAACTTCTCTCTCAGTCTTGCATTTTCTCTCTCTCTATCTGAATGAAATGAAAATTATAAAATGAATGAAACTCTCTCTCTCTCTCTCTCTTGATTCTTTAATAAGACTAACTCTCTCTTTTGAACTGTGAGTCTCTGATTGGCCAAACTTTACCTTTATTAATATTTTGTCTGTTTATGACATTTTGAATTTGGCTTTATCAGTTTATCTTATCCGTTGGTGTTGGTGTGTGTAGTGTGTTAGTATTGGTGAGATATTAATTATCTTTTAGACTAGTGTAATGTGTGATTATGAAATTTTCTTATTGGCAAGGGTATCACTCATCAGGCATTAGGCGTGCTTGTCTGTTGAATGGGGTGGGGTGGGATCGGCACATGGCCACATGGGGTCGGGCTGCATATTGCTTTAATTATTGTGCTACACATGGGATATGTAAATAATGTGTACATCAGTGGCTTTTTTAGTGTAATGTGCACATGACATGGGGCTAAACAATATAACAAATTAAAGCAGTATAATTAATGACAAACAAATTAAAGTAATATAGTTTATTGTTAGGCTAAACAAAAATAATTAAAGCAGTATAATAAACCAATACATTATAAAAGACAAACAAATTAAATTATGTTAGGTTAAACAATAATTAATAATTTTATAATTAATGAAACAACAATATAACAAATTATAGTTTATAAAAGACAAACAAATTAATGAAACAACTAAACAACAATAATTAATTAATTAATAATTTTATTAATATTTCAAATAAACTTATAATTTATTGTTTATTCTTTTACTAGAATTATGGACAAATATTTGATAAGAAAACCACGTACCCAAGATTCATCTTCTATGCAAGATTCATCTCCTGTGCAAGATTCATCTTCATCTTCTAAGAGAATTCGTGTTGACTTTAACTTATAAAATCTTCCTTCAGATCCTGGGCTATAAAAAAAGATATCATCTTATCATCCTAATAATCATGATGAAATAAGAAGATATTATTTACAAAAAGACCCTTGTCAACCTGTTCTCCAAGTCCATGATTACCCTTTAAAAGATTTTTTTGGAAAGCCCCGTCGATTTAGATCCGAATGGTATATAAATAGAAAGTGATTGGAATATAGTATAGACAATGATGCAGTATTTTGTTTTTATTGCTACCTATTTGGGCAAGATGTTGGTAAGCAAGGAGGAGGTGAGACTTTTGTAACGAAGTGATTCAAACTTTGGAATCAGCTTGTGAAGTTAAATTCCCATGTTGGAGGAGTTATTAGTGCTCATAATCAAACTATTAAGAAGAGTGAAGATCTATTGAAGGAAAAGCAACACATTCAAAGTGTTTTGGTTAAGCAATCGAATCAAGATAAAATTGAATACCAGGTTCAATTAAATGCAATAGTTGATTGCATAAAATTCATTTTATGCCGGGGATTAGTTTTTCGTAGTCACGATGAATCTCAAGGTTCAAGTGATAAAGGAAATTTCCTTGAGCTTCTACAATTTTTGGGGGATCACAATGAATCTATCAATGAAGTGTTGCAAAAAGTTCCGAAAAATTGCAAGCTTACCCACCCGGATATTCAAAAAAACATTGTGAATGCAATTGCACGTGAAACATCTAAAGCCATCATTAAGGATCTTGACAATGAGTTTTTTTCAATATTAGTTGATGAGTCACATGATATCTCAGTGAAAGAACAAATGACCCTCGTTCTTCGTTATGTGAACAAAAAATGAATTATTATAGAGTAGTTCCTTGGTATTGTACATGTAGCAAGTACCACCGCTTTGTCACTCAAATATGCTATTGAATGTTTACTTTGTGAACATAATTTAAGTTTGTCGAATCTACGTGGACAAGGTTATGACGGGGCTAGTAATATGCAAGGTAATATCAATAGTCTCAAAACTTTAATTTTGAAAGAGAATAAGTCAGCATTTTATGTCCATTGTTTTGTTCATCAACTTCAATTGACACTTGTTGCTATTGCTAAAAATCACATTAACATTGCTGAATTTTTTTATGTGGTTAGTAATTTAGTAACTGTTATTGGGGGCTTTTGTAAGAGACGAGATGCTTTTCGAGATGCACAATTTGCCAAAATTAAAGAAGATTTAGAGAATGGTGTACGTAGAAGGGGGCAAGGTTTAAATCAAAAGACAAATCTTAAACGTCCTGGTAATATACGTTGGGATCATATTATGAAACTATTCTCAACTTGATTTTGATGTTCTCTGTTGTTGTTGATGTACTTAAGATTATTGAAGAAAATAGCCTCTTTGACCAAAAAGTTAAAGCTCAATCTATTATGAGGTCAATTTTGTCAATAGCATTGCAAAAAAAAAAAAAAATTAAGATATAGTAAATGCTATGGATCTTGTTAAAGTGTTTAAGTAATGATTGCAAGTGATGAGAGATGATGAATGTATATCTTTATTGACTGAAGTATCTTCATTTTGTACCACACATGATATTCTTATCTTGAATATGGATGAAATATTTGTAGTTAGTGGGAGGCTGTGACGCAACACCCAACAAAATACAAATTTACATCATTATCGTGTTGAGCTATTCTATATAGTTATAGATATGCAACTTCAAGAGCTTAACAACCATTTTTCAGAGGCGAATACCGATTTGCTACTTTGTATGGCTTGTTTGAATCCAAGTAATTCATTTGTGGTTTTTGATAAGGAAAAGTTGATTCGTCTAGCAAAATTCTATCTATCTGATTTTCTTGGGACAAATATCTTGGCACTTGACTCTCAACTACAGAATTACATTTTTGATATGCGCAGCAATGACTTGTTTTTAGAGCTTCAAGGAGTTAGTGAACTTGCTGAAAAGTTAGTGAACACAAGGAAGCATGAGACTTATCCATTAGTCTATTTGCTTGTGAAGTTAGCTTTGACACTTCCTGGCGCTACTACAACAGTTGAAAGAAGTTTTTCAGTAATGAAATATATAAAGAATGAACTGCACAATCGAATGAGAGATCAGTGGATGAATGATTGATTGGTTGTATATATTGAAAAAGATGTAGCTTGTAGCATTGATAATGAGACTATCATGCAACGATTTCAAAATATGAAAACTGTAGAAGGCAATTGTAAACTTTATGTATTTGCGTGTTTTTTTTATTGTTGTTGTTGTCAATATATAAAATTTTCTTTTTATTAGATTGTGTAATTTATGCTTGTTGATGAACACCCTGGAAAAAATTCCTAGAGTCGCCACTGGTTGGGCATAGGTGTTGTCATCCACTTCTTAGCTGTAGGTTTAGACTGTTACAGATAAAGGAAAATGTTAATACAACAAATATATAATTATGTAATACAAAATTAAACTAACAAAAAATGGGAATTTACCGCTATGAGTGGCTCCCAAACTTCTGGTTCAGCTGTCCATATATTTAAAGAATCATTTCATCCAAAACCACTCAATCAATCTTTAAATATGTCATAGCATTGATGAAAATTATTTTTCAGTGTCTTTTGTCGATTTTTCACCTTATCCTTGTTGATCTCCATGTAAACTTTTTTGACCAACTCTTTCACTATGTCATCATATGCCTTAGAGGTAAAAGTTCCATTAACTCTACCACCTATGATCACTTGATGTAAAAAAAAAACATCCACTAAAGTATCATTCATAACACTATTCCATTGTACTTCTTTGCTTGGGTCTTTACCATTCTTCTTTGATATCTTGCCCATGCAATCGAATAATGGATTTTAACCACTTAGGGTGTAATTCACGACTCACTTCTTAAGTTAGGGAAAATTAATCTTTGTCTTAATCAATCGGATCTATTTGACCATGCATTAGGAGTGAAAAAAAAAACATCCATATCAATCAATTATAGATACGCGGCAACAATTTCCTTCCTCAGGCAGTTTTCAGGCCCATTGATCTTGGGCCCATTGATGTTTGATCACCTAACTAAAAGGATGAAAGGCTTTATATATGGATAATTGGATACCATTCTTGATGGAGTCATTGTGCGAGTTGACTTGGTGACAAATGAAACCAAACCATATTCATTGATTCGGCATCGTGCAAGTTGATTTGGAGACTAATGAGACCATATTCATTGTAGGCATTGTGTGAGTTGATTTGGTGACTAATGAGAAGGCACGAATGCTATTAATATTGATTAATATACTTATTCACTTTGGACTTATGGTAATTAAAGAGAAAAATCCTTTGAGGGGGTTGTTTAGTTTGCCCTGATGTTAAATTATGATGTTCTAGTTATTACTCATTCCAGTTTATGGATGCCTAAACGTTGACCTGATTATCATGTTAGGTTGGCTAGTTTGATTATTATTTATTAACGTCATGACTACCTACTACCTAGTTTTATAGTTTTGAGCCTGGACAAAGAAATTATTGTTATATTTTTTTTTCCTGTTAAATTCCTCCAAATATCTTTATAAAAAGTTTTTTTTTTCTTTTTTGAGGGGGTCTTTATAAGAAGTTAAAAACAATATTTCATCCAAATCTCAGTGACAAATTAATGGAGTGAATGATTGATTTAAGGGAAAAAAAAAGGACCGACTGATTGATACTGGTTGCAATTAACTATTTTACATCTCAATTATGATAATTTCAATTCCGGATGTTATTGGACCAAATCACCAAATTGTCATCTAGTTGGTCCATGATTTGAAACCACAAGAATAATATTTATATAATTATATTATTTCCTTTGCCTTGATTATTGAGACGTTTGACTTGAAGCATGTATCATGAACAATGGAAAATTTAGGCATTTTTATTGTGAATTTCACGTTACTTTGATAATAAATCTTAAATGGCAGGTTATTATAGGTTATTATTAGTGGAAAAAATAATTTTAGTAGTAAATTTAAATTAAAACCAATAATAACTTACCACTTATGATTTGTTAAGAAAATATTATAAAAATATTGTGGACTTATTATGTTTCTAAAAAAAAATTCTACTATTATGCTACAATGGCTTGTCTTAAAAATATTTTTATATTTACAAGATAGGTGGCCAAATTTATTAAAGAACACCTATCATCGTGGGTTTTATAAACTTCTAAGAAACGCATCCTGAAATTTAGTACCTTTTTTTTTAGTTTCTTATCTACAGGTGGGCTGTTGTGAACAACCACAACCACATCAGCTCAACGATTCTGAAGCCAAATTGATATGGACCCCAAAAAAGACAGACAAAAGTAAAAGGTGGATAAGATTTGCAACTTTATACTAATTGGATTTCAGAGGAAAATAATTCACATCATTCCAAATGGGAATAATAAATATCATAGGCAAGGCGAAGAAGTGATTTTTTCTTTTCTTTCATAGACAAAACAAACAAACAAAGTTTTCCTGTTTTTTTCGCCAAAACAGTACATATTAAAAACATTACTTTTTCATCTTTGTTGTATTTTTTTGTTTTGAGTAATACATAAAAAAATTTCATATTTAATTGTTAAGGAATTATGAATGATATAACATTATTTTCGATTGGGTTAACTACTAACACCACTTTATATTTTATAATCGCAATTATATTTGAATCTAGAGTGCTTCATGAGCATGAGACATGGTTGTCAAAATTTCGATCTGAATTCTACGATCTTACGATTTTACGATCCTACCTACCCAAAACGATCTGGATCTTTCAAGGGTCTTTGCGATCATTCAGGATCGGTAGGATTGTACGATTATGACAATTCCAAACGACCTTAGTTTTTTGTAACCTTCTTTAACTTGACAGAAGACTCAGTTGGACCTAAATGAAAAATGAAATTCTAATAGATCAAGTTTTTCCACTTTAATGTAGAGAGAGTGTCAGTTGGACCCAAATAAAAAAAAATATCCCAATAGAGTGTCACGTTTTGAGGTTTTTGGCCTCTTTAAATGATGTTTACAAATAGATGTAGTGATGTATGGTAATTATATCAATAAATCTATAATTTATGTGATTATTTAACATACCAATGTGTATTTTTTGTTTTTTTCTCAAATAATGTAGAATCTTACGATCTACGATCCAATTTTACCATTTACGATCCCACCTACCTTCCACGATCCTATGTAAGATCCCGATTTTGACAATCTTGACATAAAAATATACTACTTAGCCGTCACGTCAAGGTTTAAAAGTCCCTAAATTATACCATAATTGGTTTTAGTAGATAGATTATTGTATAGTATATTTTGCGATATACAACTAATGTGAGGGAAGTTCTACTACATCATAAAAAAAATATTTTTTAATCTATAATATTTTTTTTTCTGAATTTTTAATCTATAATATTGGTTCCATGACCTTCGTATCAAGATATCAATTAATTTTCGGTAACAGCGGAGTCTAAAGTAAACTCAAAAGTTTCTTGTTCGAAAAGATGAGTGAAACTGAAACCTGTCTATATGTTTATGTACAGTACAACAATCAATATAAGCCATGTGGAACAAGTTCCGGACTCTCTTTCTTTATAAAAAAATTAGCAGCGGAATCTGTCGGTAAGGTAGAGTAGCTTCCCAGCTAAAAGTTGGTGGCTGACTAAATAAACAAGCCACATTTCTCTGACCTTTACTCTGTCTCTAAGTTCTAATCCTTTTACTTTTTCTAATCTTTCCCTTTCCCAGGTTCATCATTTCAGAATTGACAACCTTCATCAATTTCATTCTAAGCCTCCTTCTTTTATAGGTGATCCTCTAAAACAGTAATAAAAAACACGCTGATCCTCTAAAACAGTAATAAAAAACACTTCCTAGCTTCATTGTTCTTCAATGGCGGGTGTTCAACCATCAGAGGTCCACATAAGGATCAATTCCAAGCGTCACAGCAGAAGGATGATACACCCAGTTGAGATAGACCCACCTCCACCTCCACTTCCACCATCATCAGCATCAGCAACAGCAAGCCCTGTTGTTTACCAAGAAGTCAAGCATTTCAAGAAATGGGTGCCTTGGATGATACCTGCTTTTGTGATTGCCAATACAATCATGTTCTTCATCACCATGTACGTTAACAACTGCCCCAAGAACTCTGTCTCTTGCATTGCTACCTTCTTGGGTCGCCTCTCCTTCCAACCCTTCAAGGAGAATCCTCTTCTTGGTCCTTCCTCTTCTGCGTAAGCTCTTTTCTTGTTTCTTTGCACAACCAATTTGACTGCGACTTCTAGCACTTTTTTTTCCTGCTAAGTTATTGTGTAATTAATAAGTAACTTTTGCATGTTTGTGGGTTTAGGCTAGAAAAGATGGGGGCTTTGGATGTGAATAAAGTGGTACACGGCCACCAGGGGTGGCGCCTCATCACTTGCAATTGGTTACATGCTGGGCTTTTCCATATTTTGGCAAACATGTTGAGTCTTTTAGTTATTGGAATTCGGCTTGAGCGTGAATTTGGCTTTGGTATGTATCTTTAAAAATCAAATTTTCATTTTTTATTTGTTTGTATATTGTAGAATAATTCAGTCCTCAATATTCTGAATATGTGCTAAATGATCTGAAACATCAGCATCACTTTTTGGACTCAGTTCAATACTGTTAGTGCTTATAAACTGAACATTTACCTTGTTGCTAATTACTCTCTAAATTGAAGCCTTTAGGTTTGCTTCCAGATAATCAACCTCAGAAAAAGACATTTGACTTCATCAATTTGTGAGAGGTCCTAAATATGTCTAGTGTAATTTCCAATCAACCAGCTCTAAAGGTTCATAATTGATTGAAAAGTATATCCAAATCACTGAGATACACTGAATAAGCAACTATATAATCTATCACAACCAAAAAGCCTTGCAGCAGCATATTAACAAACTATAATGCACAAGCAACATGGATTGGATTTTTTTTTTTCTCTCTCTTTATTTTTGTTTTTGTTGGAAAAATAAACTTGATTACCTTCAACAACTAAGAAGAATAACAAATATAAATATAAATAGTGAAGTATAGGTTTGGGTATTAAGTGATCGCATCTTTGATTGTTGGTCATCCGATTGATGTTTGAAGCTCAAGGCTGGTAATGTCTATAAATTTTTCATCAGTTCTAACTTGGTTGGTGAATAATCAAGGGTTACAGTCTTTCTCAGTTCTGATTGATCTGCGAATCATAATTAAGCTTTATGATTTCGCATGCATTGCATAAGCCATGTGCCAATTATGTGTTATTGCAGGTTTATATTCAGAGAGTTTTTTTTTTTTTTTGAGGGACTTATTCAGAGAGTTTAGCTTACATTACTTGCCTAACGCTTGTATGGTTATATTACAGTACGAATTGGGTTGCTATATGCAATCTCTGGATTGGGGGGGAGCGTGTTATCTGCACTTTTCATCCAGACGAACATCTCTGTTGGTGCTTCTGGTGCAGTTTTTGGCTTATTAGGAGGAATGCTTTCTGAACTCATAACTAATTGGACATTGTATGCTAATAAGGTATTTATCAAAATTCTTTTACTTGAGTTATGGACTTCTAGAGTAATTGTGACATTCTTGTTAGTAATTTTGTGCAAATGTCCAGTTTGCAGCATTATTGACCCTTGTGATCATCGTTGTGGTAAACTTGGCAGTGGGAATCCTCCCACACGTGGACAATTTTGCTCATATTGGAGGATTTTTTTCTGGTTTTCTTCTTGGGTTTGTGTTTCTGATACGCCCACAATTTGGATGGGTTAGCCAAAGATATGCTTCTGCTGCTTCAAATAAACCTAAATTCAAGATGTACCAGTGCATATTGTGGGTTATTTCTCTAGTCCTTTTAATTGTTGGGTAAGCCCTGAAGTCAATTTCTCCTTTTTCAGCAGTTATTGTTTTACTAAATTGCACATGGAAAAATATATGAGAAGAATACAAGGAAACAAACCACCCCCCCACCCTCCTCCTCCTCTGGGGGTTGAGGGAGGGTATAGATATAAAAGTAGAAGCAGATAATGGTTCTGTTGAAAAGTAGAAAACGCTGAAAGCTCTGCTGATGATACTTCTGTAAACAATTTTGTGGGTCTTCTTCTTTCCGTTATGAATTATTTCTAGTGACTTTTGATCTTCATGCCATGGGAAATTTAAATTCTGTTTAACTTGAGAGTCTATTCTTAATTACTATTTTTGACAGGTTTACTGTTGGCATGGTTTTGCTCCTCCGGGGAGTTGATGCAAATGATCATTGTTCTTGGTGTCATTATTTGTCTTGTGTCCCCACTTCAAAATGGAGCTGCAACACGCAGCCTGTATCTTGCTCGGTAACTATGCTAACACCAATTTTGTTCTTCTTTGTGTATATGTCTAAATATTTAAACTGGGATGAACAAATGGGAAACGTACATGACATGTACCAACCATTTTCTTTTTCTTGGTTACCTAATTGAGTTTCTTGGGTGTTAAGTGTTATTATTATTATTATTATTATTATTATTATTATTAAAGAACTTTAGTTTTTCTTGTCTTTAAACGAGTTAAAATAGGAGGATAATGTATAGGCACTGTTGTAAATGTTTTGATGGCTTCAAACTAAGTGGGGTTTTAGCTTGAGGTGGTCCTGTCTGATGGTGAACAATGTGGTAGTTCTTTAAGATGCTTGCATTGAACATACTTATTTTTTTAAAAAAATTCTTGCATTGTACTTACCCATAGTGTGGCAGAGGTGGAAAATGCTTACTACCTTTTGGGTTTGAAACTTGAAAGATATTGGTATGTGTGTGTTTTGATTTCACACTAGTGGAAGTGTATTTTATACAACCATTTGATTTATCCAAACTTGAATTAACTATGCTTCCTATTGAAAAATTAGAGAAAAATAAAAAGTAAGAATTGTTGAAACACAAGTTCAAAATAATCTGTATTTCTTAAATTTTGTGCAACATGGTTTAAGCCAATGCATATTTTGACATGTATGGAACTTAGGACTAAGAATAAGAAGAGTTTCTGTTAAGTCCACTCTAATGGGGGAAAGGTTTGGAGGTTTGCTTGCCTGTCTTGGTTACTTATATGAGTTTTCTTGGTGAGGAAAAAAAAAAGTTCATTCATTGTTAAAAAAGGTTCATTCGATGTAAAAAGAGAGTAATGTTGTCTTCATTTTCCATCAAGAAACGTATTCCTTGTCGACCAGAGAATAGATATTGAAATCTTATATGTAGGTAGCACTAAAATGGGTTTTGGACTTTGTAGTGTAGCTTTGATGTGTGTGTGAGTTTGAAGACAATGTTTTGTCTAGTAAGATAGTTAGAAGATAATCTTTGTTTAGTTTGTCTTGTGTGTTAGTGTGAGAGTACCCATGGCCACTGGGTGTTTTGGGGATTTGTATAGAAGTCAAATGTTTATTTAGTAAGGTAGTCAGAGGGCTAAACTTTGCCTAGTTTGTCTTGTGTTTTAGTGTGAGAGCACTGGTTGTTTGTGGGTGTGTTGGGGATTTGGGTAGTTAGAAGAAAGAGTTAACAAGAAAAAATTTGTCTAATAAGATAGTTTTGAAGACCAAACTTTTTCTAGTTTGCCTTGTGTGTAGTGTGTTAGTGTTAGAGCACTTAAAGCTGTGTGTGTATTGGGAATTTAGTTTAGATTAGTTTATATAAGAATTTGTGAGTGTGTTGTAATCCTTGTCGTTGATAGTGGATTTTTTTTTGTTAGTGTTGTCCAAACCACATTAAATTTTGTGTCATGTGTTGATTGACTTTTATTGTTTTTGCGTGTGTTGATTTCTTCCAACAGTTTCTCTGTTAGTTTGATTGCGTTTATTTATATCATCTAGCTGTTAATGATGTTACTGGAATATCTTATTATATGCAGACAACCCAGACAGGCAACCAGTACAGCATCACTTGCTCAACCAATGGTAAATCCGGTACATATATATTGTCAAACGCAACCGATTCTCAAATCCAAGGGCTATGCCTTCAGCTTTGCAGTTGATTTAAAGTTGGCAAGAGCACCTAGATGCATAAACTTCTTATTGCAGGCATTTTGAATTGATATTCTGTTAATACCTCTCAGCTGTTACGTGTGTTTATCTCCTTGTATTAAATTGTTCTGTACATTGCCATTACTATGGATGTTATATTTGAGTTATTGTTTTAATTTAATTTAATTTTTGGTAAGTGAAGATTAGAGATTGAATTTGCTCCCATTTGGACAATGTGAAAAAAAAAAAAAAAAAAAAGGTTTTGTGGTGGATGACAGGTACACACGTAGAAAAAAGTTCCACATGTTCTTCTTGTTTTTTTTTTTTTTTTTTTTTTTAAGAGAATCAAAGTTCCGTAAGCTGTTTGACTAAGCTTCATGGCAACTGGCAAGCAAGACCTTGAGTGTGTAACAAAATAGGAATTTCCCACCTTTTGATATGCCATGTGATGTTTGTTGGCGAACTCCTTTATATTTTTTGTTTAATCCGAAGGCTGAATTGAAAAATCGGAGAGCTTTCCCATTTGGAGAAAAGTATGATTTTAAAGTCCTAACTCTAGACTTTGGCCTGGTTTAGTACACCCACTCAAATACATGTTTTTAATTTTTAAATAATATTATATATATTAACACACTTTTTCACATACACGTATTTTCACACATATTTTCAAACATGTTTTCAGTTTTTAAATATATGTACCAAACACCCCTTTGTTGGTTAAAGTTATGGAGTAGGTTCTCTACTTCACCTATTTTTGGCTAAACAGTAGCCCTTGGTCCACACTATTCTTTTCTTCCTCTTCTAGAAACTTTTATTTTTTCTTTTCATTAGGCTACCTAATCGTGATGGATGATCCTCTTTTTCTAAATAAATTACTCCCCATTCATTGTATTTTGAGACGCAAGGAGAGGTGTTACTAGACCAATTGGTTACTTAGGTCAATACACAAAATGGAACATTATCTTTTCTATTTCACTTAAAATGAAAGAGATTTTATTTAACGATTAAAATTTTATTTTATAGATTTGAATTATTTTCTAGATTTGATGGTGTATAGAGTGCCATGTCATTTAAAATTTACATTGATGTGACACTGAATACACTTTTAGATTTATAATATTAAATTTGAATTATGAAATTAATCGACTTCAAATGGAGAGAATCTTAATATCTTGAAGCACTTTTTCATAATATGCCTATAAATTCAAAAGAGTTCAGCTATTAGGAGTCCTAATTTTTTTGTTATAGAACCAAAATTCTAGTTAATTTATACAGATTGAGGTCCTGCGCAAATACGATACCATCTAAGGGCTAAGATTCAAAGTTAAAAAGTTAGTGTTTTCTCTTCAACACTTGGATCAAATTCTTTAAAACTTTTAAAACTTTTATGATCTAAGAGTTGACTAAACACTATAACAGAAAGAGATGAGGGATGGAGAGATCAAAGAGAGCTTGATAGGGAGGATGGAGAGATCAAAGAAATTCACCGAGAGATCGAAGGAAGGAGTCCTTCTTTAGATGAAGCTGGGAAATCTAAGGGAGGAGCCCTTCTTCAAATGCTAGACCTAGAGACAGAGATGAGATTTTTTATTCTGTGTGTGGGACGAGCAAGGCGAAAGTTTTCTGAGGTGAGTAGTGTGTTTGTATAGAATAATGAGGCTTAATTGAATTTTCAGCAACTCACAAAGAGCCGTTGGGGCTTTTAAGTATGGTCTGACTTGATAAAATCATTGAGAGGAGTCATGAGAGTGGGTCCTAGCGGTTTTTTTTTTTTTTTTTTTTACAAGACTATTATTATAACTCAATTCTAACAACCTGAAAACTCACAAAATGTGTTCTTAGTTTCCACAACTTTAACTCAGTTTTTTTAATAATGAGTTATGAGAATTGAGAACAAAAACTAAACCAAACAAGCAAACTTGAGGTTAGGCCCCCAAAATTTGGGAATTGAGGGATGGAAATGAGTACACCAAACACAGCCTAATTTTTTTTACTTTGAATCTCAATCCTTCGTTTATACTTTATACACATAGTGCAGGGCCCAATTAAATAATGCAGTACAATAGCAGAGTTATGAGCCCAAATACAGAGCCAACTTAAGCCCATAATCAAAGCCCACTGGACTCTCTTCACGGCGGTAGAAATCAAATCCAAGACTTCAACGAGGGCATTTCAGTAACAACCTCATCTACAAAAATCTCCAACACTACAGCTTTATCGTTAACAAGCAGCGAAAAACACTTCCTCTCATTTCTCTCACTCTCTCAAAACTGTAAGAACAGAAAACTTCTTTGCTTGCGTACTCAATAGGTTTCGATTTTCTCAATCTTCTATGAACCAAAAGGACTAAAAGCTTAACTTCCATTACTCAATGATGGCGGTTAGAGCCGTTAACAGCTGCTCCATCTTTCGCTCCGCTTCGCCTCCTCCTTTCTCCGCGGCGGTTCGGTGCCGATTGTACCATTACAGGAACTTGCAGTTTCGCCGGTACTCCAAATTAGGGTTTCGGTTCCATGCATTCCGGTCCGGGCAGAAGCTTTTCGGCCATGGCGGTGTTCGGAGCTGTTCGGTTCACAGTCTCGTCGATAGCGTCATGGAAGAGCTCGAATTCATGCGCAAAAGGAAGAGAGTTTACGCTGCCTCCAAGTAGGGTTTTTATAACTAAATCCTCTTGCTTAATTGTAATTACGTTGTATATGGAATTTTGATTACCAACTGTTTGGTTTCTGAGAAGTTGTAGGAAATTAAGAGGAAAATGTTTCTAATAACTTTTATTTGCTTTATTTTCAGAGCATTTACTTGAAAATCATATAGAAGAAATTTTATCTTTGCTATTTATAATTATTTAGTTACTAGGTTACGCACTGAAACATTCAACAATAGTGGTGATGAGTTGTCTTATGTGACTGAGGTGAAGCTCCGAGTAGCAAAATTAGAAAACAATTATAAACTAATTTGGATTTTGATTGTTCTGCGTTAAATATGATTATCCAGAACGGGATTAACAAGCAGTGGAGAGCTTCTTGAAGATAAGCTTGCGAACCGAGTGCTAGAGAAAGGGTTGCTGTTGGAGTTCAAGAAGGATTCTGATAGGGTCTTATTGGCAGTTGCTCAGAAACCGGACGGCAAAAAGAACTGGATGGTGTCTGATCAGGTTCTAGTAGAAACAACTAAATGCGGCATGTTGAATAGGTTGCTAGGTGTTGTAACTCATTGTTTATTCAATCAATCAAATGCATTAGAATAAGTAAGCTTTTTATTAGTCTGACTTTTTTTTTTTTTTTTTTTTTTTGTGTGTGTGTGTGGGGGTTTTCCCATTGGCAGAATGGTGTCACAGCTTCCATTAAACCTCAACAAATTACATATATTGTTCCGGGCATTGAGAATTTTGATCATACTGGGATTTCAGATTTTATTCAGAAAGCACAGGATAACTTGGTTGGTTCTTGCTTGTGGAATAATTCTATCAAATTTGTCATTTTTTATTTGGTGGTTTTTGTAAAAGATAAAAGTCAGTATTTACTGATTTGATGCAGGATCCAGCACTTCTGGAGTTTGCTTGGGTTGAACTTCTTGAAAACAATAAGTCGGTGACAACGGAAGAATTAGCAGAGGTATTAAATTTTTATTTAGGGATCCAATTGCTAAACCATTGCTCTACAATGACCATTGATTATACTGCAGATGATTTTTGGTAGTGCAGAGCCCCTTGAAAGCTATTGTGCCCACCTTTTGCTATCAAAAGATGAAACATATTTCAGTGTGCTGGAGACAAAAGGTTCACATTCTATATATGGACCTCGACCTACTGTGCAGGTACACATTATATTTGGTTTTGACAGTCTTCTCTATCTGTGGACTTTCTTAGTTGAATTATTTGGCTTAGCTGTCAGAATAATTTTCACGGCCATAGTTTGGAAATTTTATTTAATATATTTGCTAATGCACAGGTATCTTTGAAAATCAGTGTAGTTTGTGTGTGACATTAACAACAACCCTTTATTTTGAATGATCTTTCTGTTAGATGTTTTGAGATTGTTTAGGACTTGTTTTATTTTGGTTTGGTAATTTTAATTGCTTTGAAGAATGGAATAGATCAAAGCAAGAAACTTCACTGGAGGATATCACAATTCTTAAGTGGTGGTTTTTCAATAGGTGTTAGGAGGGATGATTGATAAACCATCAGGCCAGTTTTGAAAAGCCACCAATCAAGGATCTTAATTGTGAGTGCATAACAGGGCTGTATCTTGTGCATATTGATGGCGGTCATGCTCTACATAATTTTTGGTAATTGTTGTCGTGGTCAATGTCATCTTGCAAAAGTGAAATAAATTGGTTACAATAGTGTATGACTGGAGTTACATTCCAAACCAACCCCCCCCCCCCCCCTTTTTTTCTGTGCCACTTCTCAAGGTTGCTCCCTGCTGAGCAGCTGGACACATTCTGCATCGCTGGCAGATCAGGAAGACTAATTTTCTGAATGTGATTATCTTAGCCTAAGAGGTGTTCATCTTGGCCACCCTTATATAGAATTGCCTGTTGGTGGGCCAGGGAGTGGATGAGAATTGGTTCAACTAAAAGTCTAAAACAGAACAATTTGTACATGAGACATTTGTTAGGATTTTAGTTTGATTAGTGTCTGTCAGCCAATCTAAATATACCGAATCATATTAAATTTTAAGATCATACTACATATTCAAATTTAAATTAAGCATACTGGGTTTGATTTTGGCTACCTGAAACCAGCTCATCTAAATGGACACCTAGCTGATCTTGATTAACTCAGATTTTTTGGGGTGGTTGGCAAATACATAATTGGACTTGCTAAGAAAAGTGGGCAATCTACTAAGTAGCAAGTATTATCAAATTATAATCCTGATTACGGCTAATTTAATTTTAGGCTAATCCAATAATTAACTCCAATTATGTAAGTGATTAACCAATTAACTTAAGCATGGATAAAAGCATATAAAACACAATTGAAAACCCACACACACAATCAAAACTCAGCCACTACACATGAATGTGTTATCGAAGAGGAAAACCCAAGAACCGGACGGAAAAGCCTCTTTGCAGCCTCACCACCAAAAATAATCTACTAGAATAGATAGTTGCAGTACAATTTACTAACAGAACCCTCCAAGTAATGTAGCAAAGATGTACTCAAGCCCTCCAAGCTCTTGCTAGCAATTGACTCTGCGAGTCCTTTCTCCACTCTAAATCTGGACCAATGCTTTCCAAAGCTTCAAACAACATAAATTCTCTGAAGGATACTTTATGTGTGAAGGATGCAATCTCCTCTCATGGATTTGGCAATTTTGAGAGGAAGAAGATAAAGAGAAAACTATGGATTTAGCTCCAGGAGGTACAGGTTTTCTCTAGATCTTCAGGTGGGAATTAGGTTTACAAATTCATGGGAATTGGGGCTTATATAAATAGGCAAAGGGCCTGGTACAGCAGGGAATTTTGTAACTGAATTCCCTACTGTGCTGAAGAGTTTGTAGGACAAATAGGAGGTGAGCTGGGTATGAACCCACTGATCAGCTGCTTTCAAATTTGATTTCCGTACCATCATCACTTCATACCATTGCAGTTCGTAGGGATGAAAAACACTTAAGCCAACTTTCTCTTTTGCACTTGTACCATTTCAAACCACAAAATTACATAGAAACAATGAAATTTGAAACCCAAAAATACAAACAAATTTGTCATGGAATTAACCAGCCTACACTACAACACTTAACACTTGCCAACTTTCAAGTTGAAAATATTTCTCCCTTATCCTGTTTAACTGATGTTCTTCTCTCTGTCTTCTGCTTTTCATCGTGGTCTTTACTATTATACATTGTACTGAAACCAAGTCTATATTTAATTAGTGATGCTTCACTCTGTGTAATATCTTTTGTTTTATAAATTCTGTAATGATATTTTGACATGTATCAGAAATCATGGCACTTTAATTAGTTAGCAGAGTAATACATTATACAATGCTTGGTTGCCTCCTTTTAATTCAATAGTTCTAATAACATGGAACCCCATTTGTTTGAAAAACTAGGTACACGAACTTTTACGCTGGAAGCTTGCAAAGGAGGCGGCTGAGCAAGAACTTCAGGAGTTTGTACATTTACTGAAATCTGCTAAGAACATGCCTTTAAAAGCTAAACCCCCCAAATCATCTTGGTTGGCTGAAGAGAAAACTAGACGCAAAATTGAATCCCTTGAATCTTATGCCATTGATGCCTGCAAAAATGATGACCAAAAGAAGACAGCCGGGATGGTAACTTTTCTAAGTTTGCTGAGTTTGTTTTAGTTTGACATGTAAATTTAGTTTTCTATTGATCTAGAAGGTTTTAGTTGGAAGCAATGATCTTATGATGGTGTTTCTTAAGTGTTGATTTTTTTAATCCTTTTTTTACTTAAAAAATAAAAATATAAAATGTTTGTGACCCATGTATATCCACTGCATACCCAATTTGTTAATTTTTTTTGGTCCAACTTGTCTTATTTTTTTTCATTTCAGATCCTTAAGGCAATGGGACTGGTGAAAACAGCATCATCAGCTGTAAATCTCCTCATAGATATCGGTTATTTTCCCGTACATGTCAATCTTGAGCTCTTAAAGTTAAATATTCCTACTGATCATTCAGATGAGATAATAACGGCTGCTGAAAGTCTTCTGTCTGAGTCATCTGATCCAGATGAGGTAGGCCTGCGTACTGGACTGGAAATAATTTTAAAATATTTATGCAGGGGTTAGATCATTAAATATTAGAGAAAATTTCATTTTAAACCTCATAATTTTGGGGGGGGGGGGGGGGGGGGGAGGTGGTTCTTAAGCTTTTTTTTTGTTCTTTAGCTCTTTTTTCTTGTATTCCTGTGTGCTTGATCTGAGCTTTTTCAATAAATTTAATATTTACTTATCCAAAAATAATAATAAATTAGGAAGGGTTTCAGATGAAAACCTATTGTTTCACACGTTACAGATTAAACCCTATAGTTTAGGGAGTTTCAAATTAGACCTTATAGTTTCATAAATTACAATTTAAACCCTAAACTTTTCAATTTGTTTCAATTCGAAACCTCTTGTCTCTCTCTATCGCTGTCTGCAGGGCTCAGGGTTTGAATTGAAACAGATTTAAAAGTTCAAGGTTTAATTTGAAACCCCCATTAAACTTTAGGGTTTAAAATCATTTTTGGAATGTCTACCTGTAGTACAATCATTCTAGGAAAACCATGAGAAAAAAATTTCAGAATCCATTTTCATACTCCCCAAATTGTTATGACTGTTGTTAATCAATCCTTCTATGCAGTGAAGAGACTTTTCTGCTTGCTTTTTCCAAACTAAACCTTATGGGAAAAAGCTCAAGGATTGGGCGAAACATGAATTCTTTTATTAGACTTTCAGGGTCTCTTGTTGCTATGCTTATTTGATGTTCCCTGTCTTTAGATTTACAGAAAAGATCTCACTCATTTGAAGGTTTACGCCATTGATGTTGATGAGGCTGATGAGGTAATTCACATTTTGCCTGCTTTCTGTGAAGTAGCATCAAAATACAGCGTCTAAATGCTAACCAAACAGTTTTATGTAGCTTGATGATGCCCTGAGTGCAACAAGGTTGCAAGATGGCCGGATTAAAGTTTGGATACACGTTGCAGATGCAGCTAGATTTGTACAACCTGGGAGCATGGTAGACAGGTAGGTTTTGAGATATTATTAGAGATATTAGTTATTATTGTGCTATACTTGTATTTGATAATGGCTTTGTAGGGAGGCAATGAGAAGAGGAACTTCTATATTCTTGCCAACTGCCACTTATCCTATGTTTCCAGAGAACCTTGCCATGGAAGGAATGAGTTTGAAACAAGGAGAGATCTGCAATGCTGTTACGGCATCTGTTGTGCTGCGTTCTGATGGCAGGTAAACTGTTAGTTTATTGGCTTGTTTTCTTTAGAAATTATTGTAATCAGATGATATATTAGTATGTTAATTGAACTTTTGAAGATATGGACTCACTTGTGTGTATCTGTAGGCCATAAAATCCCATGCAGAAATATGCTATGCTGAGTTTTTAAGGGGGATGTGTTCTGGAACTTGAACAAGCCATATGTTTGACATAGTATCTGAAACGAGTTTTTTTATTTTTTGATAAGTAATGATACCTATCCATAGAATACTTCTGCTCACGATGATGAGCATACTGTAACCTTAAAGATTTATAAAAGAATTATGCACAAAAATTAAGTGATTCTGTGAAATCTAGAAGGGAGTAGCTATTTGTAAAACCCCACACACAAGACCAATCAAACAGAGTTTGAATCAGCAATGATTCCAACTCAGGCTTTGATCTTTTTGTTTCTTAAAAAATATGGCTATTTTGCGTCTTCCATAGTAGCCATATCAAAGATAACAAGACAAAGTTCCAAATATCAGATGAGTATTTTGTGAGCCAATTCCTTCTCCTGTACATGAGATTAGCTACCCTCCTTGATAAGGCCCATTAAATCCCAAAAGATCTAAATACATAAGCAACATCACAATGGATCTACAGATGATCTACCTTCTCCCCACTACACTGATACATGCAACTCTAGCTGACTAAGGAGAAACATCTCTTGATCATTTTATCACAAATAATAATCTTCCCCCAGGTTTCTGTCCAAACAAATAATGAGACCCTTTTAGGGGCCTTAATGCTCCAAGCACTCTTCCAATAGAAAGTAGTTGGTGTACGTTGGATAGCCTCATAATAGGAGTGAACATTAAGACTCCACTTCCTTTCAATCTCCATCTCAATTTATCACCTCTTTTCCTATGGATATTGGAGTATATAAGATCTAGGGAAGAGACTTAACTGACTCTAATTCCCAATCATGAAAATCAATATGAAACCTCATATTCCAGATTTTCCCTTCCCCGTCTAATTTGCTATCCATGACAGAATGCACTGAAGTATTCTTACCAATTGAGCAAGCGTAAAGGTCAGGGTACAACTATTTTAAAGAATGACGCCCACCCCATGTATTATGCCCAAACCTTATTCGTGTGCATCCCCCACCTCAATATCCACATATTGACCCTGCCCTAGTACTCCTTCAAAGGCAACACCCATGAGTTAAGAAGAGTTAATTATGTTTGTGATGTTATTTATTCCATAGTTACTGGCAATTGTTTAAAATTAAGGCAATTTAGGAATTCAGAAGATCGCCTCGTCACTACATTTCTTTGATGAAACCTGTGTTTAAATTGCTTTTTGGAACACTAAAGTTAAGTGCCATTGGTATGTCTGAATACGATGTTAAGAGTTTTTAGGTTGTTAGCCTGCTATTTGGTGCAGTTAAACAAATTTAGAGTATGTTTGGTCAACACAATTATTCAATTTTCTTATTATCATTACCATAATGTATCTTACTGATGCGGGAGGCACAAAAAGATTGACATGTCCTGCGTCACTTACACTTTTTGAAACTGTACATATACACGGGATTTACATGCTTCTTTATTTATTTATTTTTCTTTTTTCATTGTTGTTTTATGTGACGTCTATTTGACTCCCTAGATGCTTTTGTAGCATTGCAGAATTCTCAGTGGACAACTCAGTCATCAAACCCACCTATATGCTGACATACGAGAGTGCATCTGAACTACTTCATTTGAACCTGGAAGAGGAGCTTGAACTGAAAATTCTATCTGAGGCGGCGACTTTACGGTTACAATGGCGGCAACAACAGGTTATACTAAGAATAATCAACTCTAAAGAATCTAGAGTTCTTTGAAGTCCTAATAAATCTGTTTGTGGTTCCAAATATCCATGTCCATAGACCCTGAGGAGGCATGTTATGGTTGGTATGAATTAAATTCATGTAGAATCCAAAGATGTTCATTAATGATCAAAAGAAAAGGGTAAAATACATTTTAAACACTATATGTTAAGGGTGGTTTCAAATTAAACCCTATAGTTCCAAAAGTTTTAAATTAAACCCTGAAGTTTAAAACTATTATAAACTAGTCAATTACTAGTGCGATGCACATAAAAGTTTAACATAATATGATTTTGATTATTTATTATTTATCATATAAATATGAAATTCAATAATTATGATAGTCATTAATAGATATTTTTTTATGATTTTGTTTTTACGTAGAATTATATATTCTAGCATTGGACATTTACTATAATTGTGTTTGTATATGAAGCTATATATGCTATCATTTAAAGAAAATATGATGTGCTAAGATTCTAATAGAGGGTTTAAATATAGAATAGGATTTAAATTTTATTAAAAATATATATTATAATAATGACGTGTAAATTTGTAAGGCTTAAAAGCTTATGCTATAGGGAATTTCAGATTGTTATTCTTTAGGAGTAGTTTTGATCCACTTCCTGTGTATTGGAACCCTCTCCACTTTTGAGTAAGGATTTATTTTTTTTTTAAAGACATTTTATGCATTTTCAGGGTGCAGTTGACACAGCCACGTTAGAAGCACGCATCAAGGTGGCTAACCCAGAGGATCCAGAGCCTGTTATTAATCTTTATGTTGAAAACCAAGCAGACCCTGCAATGCGGCTGGTCACTGAGATGATGCTACTCTGTGGGGAAGTTATAGCCACATATGGTTCTCGCAACAACATTCCTTTACCCTACAGAGGACAGCCCCAGTCAAATATTGATGTGTCTTTATTTCAACATCTTCCAGAAGGACCCATTAGGAGTTCTGCTATTGTTAGATTAATGCGTGCTGCTGAAATTGATTTCAGGAAGCCTATACGCCATGGGATTTTGGGACTCCCTGGTTATGTTCAGTTTACATCTCCTATTCGTAGATATATGGATCTTCTAGCTCATTATCAGGTTCATTTCTTTCATTCCTGTTGTTGCATTTGAATTCCCTATATGTGTACACTGACATTCCTGTTTGTTTTTAACATTTTTATGTGCGTGTAGGTCAAAGCATATCTTAGAGGTGAATCTCCTCCTTTCTCGGCTGGCCAGCTAGAAGGGATGGCATCAATTTTAAACATGCATTCTAGATTAGCAAAGAGGCTGTTCAGCAGCAGTCTTCGGTATTGGATCTTAGAATACCTAAGGAGTCAACCAAAAGAAAGAAAATATCGTGCATTGATCCTTAAGTTCATTAAAGATCGGACTGCAGCCTTATTGTTAATTGAGGTACGCTGTAATTAGCTATTTGTAATTTTATAATGCAGCAATCTGTCTCATAAATTATGTCAAGTAGTGCAAACTGTCCAGGATTTGTTGGAGATAGGGGTGTGCATGGGACAGGTTAAGGAGTTTTTTTTTATCCAACCCACCGTAGTGGGTTAAAAAATCCAACCAAACCCAACTTATTACAAGGGTCCAACCCAACCCACATGGATCAGGTTGGGTCGGGTTTGGACCCATGGGTTGGATAGTTTTTTTTTTTTTTTAATAATTACTATCATTATTATTAAATTGAAAATTAGAACAACACCACTACAAATAAGAACAAATTTATAACCAAATAATTATGAGCATAACACCAAACAAACACAAACTATATGAGGAAGAGGGGCAAAAAAGTAAATAAAAAATTGTATAATATATATTTTAAATATATATTAAATATAGGTAGGTCGGAATGGTTTAGGTGGATTTGTAAATCTTATGACTTGAACCCAACCCAACTCACTATTAAAAAAAATTTTATAACCCAACCCAACTTACCAACTCTTAAAAACCAACCCAACCTGGCGGGTTGGGTTGGATCAGGTCGGTTTTGGTGGGTTGGCGGTTCGTTGCACACCCCTAGTTGGAGAGATTGAACTGTAAGTGTATCGGCCATGGTAACACTTTGGCCATTGATGGAATAAAGATGTGCTAAGTTGATCTGAAGGTGGCATACATAAACATTATAAATGCCCTCCTATGGGCATGCCAGAGAAATAGGACTGAGGTTTACAAGTTGAAGCTGAGAAAGATATTTGGTGATGATGTGAATTGTGGACAATAGAAATCTGCAATGGTAGCTTCCGAACAAATTTTGCCACTCAATGATGAGAGATGTTAATTTTAACACTTTTAGGCTTTTTTTTTTTTTACTTGCTCCTTACTGGTTTCATAAAATTTTTGTTTCCTTCACATGTCAACATGCAACCTTCAATTAGCTGGTCTCCAATTGGTTTGTCCCTAGCCCTACCAGCTGATTGTGCTCATCTTTGATGCTCTATATGCATACACATAATTTCTGTAGAGAGCAACAATTATCTTTACTAGTATGTTTAGTTTGAGGCAATCATTTAGGATTCCCAGAAATCATCACTGGATTCTTAAGTGTTCTCATGTTTGGGGAATCCTGTGGGTACTCTTTTAGGTTTCTTGGGAATCCCGAGAGGATTCTTGAGCATTCTCATGTTCATGTTTGGTTGCAAATATCTCAGGGGAATCTTGACGTTCCAATTACCGTCATAACTTTATTTTCCTCTCCTTCACAATTTCACTCCCGCTGTTCCCCATTTCCTCTCTATGAGCCATCCATATTGAACAAGTATATTCCAATTTTTTTCTTAATGTAATGGCATCTCAAGCTGCTAGTATCAAATGCTTATATAATGCATTTTATCAACGTACCAGTTGCCCCTGCCCATGGTGTGAGCTTTAAATGTAATGGTAGAAATTGGGAAGATAAGGTAAAAATTTCATTTGTATTAAGCCAAAAAGAAGCAGAATATGCAACAAGAAGATAGGCCATCATACTATATGTAGCATTCATGAGGTTTCTGGCGTATCTATCATAGTTTGTTGTTTATCCCTTCCCACCTCAACCTATTTTTTGTTTTTAAATAATATTTTTAATAATTTATTCTTTGATTTGAAATTGTAAAACCCTTGTGGTTTCCATCACTGCAGATTGTTGATTGCTTTCCTTGTGACTATATTGATTGAAGTGCTTAGTCGATATTTAAATTTTTCAGGTGGGATTTCAAGCTTCTGCATGGGTGTCTGTTGGAGCACAGATTGGAGATGAAGTAGAAGTTCGGGTGGATGAAGCTCATCCACGTGATGATTTTATTTCTCTTAAGGAGGTTATTTGAGGGCTAGAAAGAGATTCTTTTGACTGGATCTTATCATCATAAAGTATTTTCTCTGATATTGCTGTGGTTTGTATTGGTTACATTCACACCAATACTAAAGTTGGCATTTCTTGTGATTTTGGGAAAATGAGAATTAACTTGCTTCAGATTCTTTGTTTTGACAGAATGATTATCAAGGCATCATAGCTTCTGCAATCTTTTAAAGTGATCAGAATCTCGTACTGCAAAACAGATACAAACATCGCTTTTCAAGATGAATATTTATGAAAATCACCACCTGCAGAAGTGACCGCCCATGTTGCATTGCATGACAAACATACACTGCTTCAAATTATTTTCTGCAGGAATAGCTTCAAAGCGTTGCTCCAATTCAAATTGACTAATGGCATTTTGAGCTCTGAAGATTTTGGTCAATATGTGCGTAAGATTGGTTGGTCATTCATTTTTCAGGGCCAGCATTTCTGTATGTTCATTTTGTTCTTCAAAGTTGTTCCTATGAGGAGGCATGACAAACTAAAGTCATGTATACCGTTATAGCAGATCTATTTATGTGTTAAGTAATTTTGTAACATGTGGTATAGTTTCCAGTCACACTCTTCCCTTTTAACCAAGCAGCAGTGAAAGCAAAGATCTTTTCAGTCACGAATTGCATACAAATTACATTGTAGATGAACAGATTTGTACTAGTTAGCCAAATGAATAATTTTGCTAGGAGAAGGTAACAATGTTGTATCATGTGAAATTGTCAGTCACTTCGATCGAAGTTTTGCTGGACCTTCAGTGGAAGTTGTGGAATATGGTGAAAACTGTTCAGAGAAATCCATACAATATAAGCGAATATAATTGTAGAAGTGGGAACCAAAGGAACCATGATATCTAGTCATGTTTCTTGTGGCCTCAATTATTAATGCATTGTAATGCGCCAGTTCTTCAAATTCTAGTAGCCTCAATCGGATCGACTCATTCGTCTTTCAGTTGCAACGCAATCTACTTTTTTCCTTGGCATCGGAGATCTTAATTTTTATTCCCATCAAGTTGTAGCTATCCCAATGGTGAAGATCTCAAAAGCAAGTTTTGAGAATTCAAGCTGACGGCGTGCATGGCGATAGGCCACATTAATATTCAAACAACAGAGCCATAACAAAGATAATTGTGACTGGCCATATTCATCGTCCTTGGTCCTTGGTCCATAATTATTAATCCAATAAAGCTAAAATAACTAATAAGAAGAAGAACCAATAGTTAGTTTCCAAGGTGGAACCCTTATCTGGCTGTCAGTATGGATAACGCTTCAGCTGCTTTGGAACTGGGAATAGGCCGTGGTCCATGGAAGTTTAGATACACAGAAGATTAAAAAAAAAAGCTGCCAATTGAAGGAGTGTAGGGGCACTTATTATGATGCATGACGAGCTTTATTGTTTTTATGTGTCATACAATACGAGGTAAAGCCATGTGATACGTGGAATTTAGTTCTGTACTAAACGGTGTCTTGCAGATTTACAGGAACTCCTAACTTTTTTGAACATGGGCTTTACATTTCATGTATAACGTAGCGCATCACCATTCGTCACCATAATGCAACTAAGCCTGAGCAGCTGATAGCGTTTGATATTTTATATTGTTGGCGGCTTCATTTCCATATGGCAACAGACAAAGCTGTTGATACAGTTGAACTCAGCTGCATAGGCTCTCAGAATTCTGTGCTGCAAATTATATAATAGAATTTACATTGGGAAATTGCAGGCCCACATTTAGTATCTCCAGAGTATTCACAAGACTAATTAGATCTTATCCCGAGGGGGAAAAAAAAAAATTTAGTACATACAATAATTTTGGGTTTCACATGATTTAGCGGTTGCATCAAAAGGTGTAATAGATGTTGTCTTGGGTTTGGGTTTGTGTTCATCATGCATAATGCATGTGAGTGTGCTTGCAATTTTAACTAGCAATTAGTGTAGTAACACGGGGTGGCCACCAAGTTCAGTCATTCTGTCCCCATTTTGTCAGGCTAACTGCTTCAGGCTCCTATTAGGAATCATGAAAGGTAGTTAGTTTGGTAATTGTGTTTGTTGGTCCTCAAATAAGAGTGGCTAGCTACCTTCTGAGAGTGCAGAAGAACCTCCTAAAGATTGCATTATATGGGGGGGCGCTAGAATTTGTTTGGGGTCGTCTTTTGTTATCGTGACATGTGTCGTATTTTGATAAATTAGTAAATAGATACAGGTTCATTTGGAAATAATTGACATTTATACTGATAGGTTATTCGTTAACCGCTACCATTGTGTTTTCTTCCCTTTTAAGGAAAAATATAATATAACCGAGTGATGAAAATAATAAATTAATAAGAAAAAGAGTTTTCTCGTATTCAAGTAATTTAGGCTATAAATAGAGGTGAAGAAATTTGTTAGGCTATTGTTCAAGAATAAACAAATTTATCTAGCAAATGAATATATTCATTGACGCCCAAGTGCTATTGGTAGCAGCTACATGTGGGTCATCGGTCCCTTATGAGATTAGTGATGTACAAGAGGAAGGCGATTCAAGAAAGATTATATACAGAAAATTGCTTTTAATGAGAAAGTAAGTGAATAAAGACGATGGCAGGAGATTGTTGAGAAAGCGGGAGAAATGGCACTTGGAGAGTGCTACTGAGCCAGAGACAATCGCCTTAGTACCTGTTGAATTAGAGGAAATGGGTGTTTGGATTTCTCCAAGTGAAGCAGGTGCAAACTATTTTTGTGCAAACCACCCCCACTCCCCCCAACTCCCCTTTTTCCAGGTGTTGGGCAGTAAAATTTGCAAGTGGCTATGGGTTTTTGAGAAATTCATCGAATTTGGTTTTGCACCAAACAAGGTAGTCTGGTTGATCTGGTTTGGTTTGTTTTTGTTGTGCAACAGTGGGAGCTCTATCACTAATTATTATGATTTGGGGCTAGCTGAAGCGCATTCACACGAACAAGAAAATAAAACATCTACATAAGACAACAATGTTTAATGTGATTCAACCAACTCCATACCTATGTCCACGCCAACTAAAATATCCACTATTAACGATATGGATTACAACAACATTAATCAACACTCATTACACAAACAACACTCACAAACCCAAAGCCCTAATACACCCAATAACTCTCTCACACTCACAAAACAAACAACTCTCAACACACAATCATGGGGTAATCTTTCAACCCAAATAATCTACCAACTACTCTTTGAAGAAACTAATCATGTTGTTCTAGGAATTTTTCATCTCTCCCTACACGGGAGGAACCTTGGGTAAAAGCCACCAAATTATTGCTCTTCGAAGAAACTCACTCATGTTCTTGGAAGAGTCTCTCTCCTCTCCTCACCTAGGAGGAACTTTAGGCAAAAGCCCTTCAAACCTTTTGCAACAATGCATACTTATAAAGTTTTAATTTTATTTCTTGATTACTAGGAACATTCATTATTTCTTTAATAAGTAATATTTTTCTTTCTATGACAAGGAAAATCCTTGTCTTCCACAACAAGAAAATGCCTTTATACCTTTCCTTCTATATATCAAGAAAACTCAAACCAAAACTTATTAGAAATTTGAGGCAGTATTCAACAGTTTCTTTAAGAGAAATGACAACTTCCAGATTTGATAATTTAAGAGATCACAAAAATAAGGAACAACTGAGATCTTTTGGTGAAATGAGGAATGGCCAAAAACATAGTTTATTCAATGTGTTATTCATGGGCTCTTGGCTTCTATAGGTTCCTTAAATCCATTTGGAAGATTTTCAATTTGCAATTAATGATTTTTCCATAAGAATGTGAATTCATGTAATATAAGAGTACAAGTGGGAGAATAAGAAAATGTACTTTGTCGATCTACTTGGTTATAAAGTACCGTTTGCATGTCCTCATCAGTCATCACGTTTGTTCATATGTCAAAAGCAAAGAATTCCGTAAATAAGTAATACTTTAATTTAACTTCATTAAACTGCTAGTGGTGATTGAAATTTCGAGGGAAAAATCTTCACACTCCTTTTTGGACAAGTTGCTTTTCGTTTCTCTCTATTTTCGCTTAGATGCCCATAAAATATTGGAAAGAAAAGAAGAAAAAAAAAATCAAATTATTTTATTTTATATAGACATGAAACTAATATTACACCAAAGAATGAGGGAATCCTTCAAGACTATGGAACTGATCGCAAGAAAAATCTTCCAAGACCTCGAGGCAAACCCGAAGGAAATAAAAAAGTGAGTGAAGTAGATACAGGACAAGAAGGCAAAATATGAAAATCCATAAAAATAGAATTGAGAAGACAACATGACTGAAGTCATTAGCCATGCATTATGGAAGATGGCTGAGTAGAAGAATCTCCCTTTATTGGACTAGGGGAAAGACGAGTTTGCTTGAGCAATAGTCATCTCTCTGCGTAAGAATCCATAGATCAATTTGATTATCAAGTAGCTTGGGATAGCGATCCAAAAGTTGACTCATTTTGTTGTAACGAGCCAAATCACAATATGCTCAAAATTTGATTAGGGAAGTTGATATTCCAATAATCAATAGGGACAAATAATTCATGAGATTAACCCAATATAAGATATTGTCATGTCAAGTCATGAGATCAACCTAAAAGTACGTAAAATTTCAAACCAACTTAAAGAGCGCAAAGAGTAAGCATCGAGAAGGCAAGAATACAAAGCGACGCAATAAAGTGTGTTCTTAAGTTTATTGGATTCTTAATATCCAATCATGACCAACTAGTCTAATTAGGGAATGAAGGACAACTGATATGACAAGATTTAAATAAATTAGATTTATAGGGAATTATAAGATTTAATAACAGTTTATCAAAAAAAAAAAAAGGATTTAAGCCCAAATTCAATTTCTACTCAATATGGAATATGATAATTGGTAGTCAAATTAGAGTAAAACTAATGAGGCACTTAATTGGGACCTCGTCACAAAAAAGGTGGGTAAACAATGTTAACAGAGAAATCTCTCCATGACTTTCTCAAAAAAAAAAATCTCTCCATGATATCAAAACGGGTCCAATTCTTTGCTTACCTAAGCATCGAAGACTTCTTTTTAGGGCACACCTCGACAGGGTTTTTTTTGGTTCTCTTCTTTCTTTTTGTAGGTGTTTGGTGTTCGAATTGGTTGTGCAAAATTAAACATAATCATCATCCATGCACTAAAGCACTAACAAATTTAATGAGTGAGCAAACTTCCATTTCTCATATAATAATAATGTTCAGTCTCTGTTTTAATAATGAGGTTAACATTAAAATCAATTTGAAAATATGAGGATCAAATTCACTAGTAAAAATACAGGAATAGAATTTTAACTTTAAACTTTAAATCGTCCCAAATTTTGGCTGATCAAAAGTGTGAAGCTTTGATTTTCTAAAAAAAAAAACAAGTGTAAAGCTTTTTTTTTCCCCCCTTCCCTTTTTGGTCAGTAGAATCATTTTGAATAAATTAATTGGCTGTATGCTATCCTCATTAACTTTCTTTATTCGTTTTTTTTAATGCATGGCATCTTATTCTATTTCTTCTATGATGTATTTACCACAAATTCAATACACTTGTGCTGCCAGTTTTGCAATTCAATATGATGAAAATGAACCTCAAGAATAATATATTCTGAAAATGGTTATAAACGTGTCCAATTGGGGGGGTCCTGGAGGTTGCGTCGTTTTTATATCTCTATAACTGGTCCCAAAAAGACCATAAATTTGTACAAATAGGAGTGATGCAGAGAAGTGAGAGAGATCACATGGATGTAGAAATCTAAATTGTATTTTGGATGATGGGTCATGTGGAAAACAAAGTCTTATTTTAGTTGTCCCTATTGATAAGGTTCATCCCCACATGTAATTGTATGATCTTTCTTATCAGCCCCATGCACTCTTGCTCCAAAATATTCAGAACATCTCTCTCTCTCTCCCTATGTATATCTCATGCGGCATGATTTCTTCAAGCTTTACCAACAATTTTTAACCATGTATGTAATGATTTACAGGCTCTTTTAACTTAGCGACATATATGCTTGGACAAAGTTTGGTAATCAACGGGTTTTGGAAGTTGGAAGTGCTTTCATTAAGCTTGTGCGTGACTTCAAGTTTTACATTGAAGAGCAAGATTATTAGAGCATCCACATCCGGATTCTATATCTCATTTTATTTTACCATCTCAAAAAGCTACTTTATCAATTATACCATACCATTTTACAATACACCCAGCATCCCAACTTCTATTTTCCTATTCTACTCATTAAAATAATATTTCTACACAATAAAATAATATATCCCACAATTACCATCATTTACACTACAACACATTATTTATTCTTTCTCTCTCTTTATTTCTGTTCAACAACCACAGTCACCACCACCACCGCACTACCCACACCTGACACCACCACCACCACCACCAGCAACCCATAATTTACCGTTAACACCAAAAAAAAAAAAAAAAAAACCCAGGCAGCAAACCCACGCCGCCAGACCCAAAACCCACTCCGACGGAGCCACAGACACCCACCGTCGGCCAACCAACCACAACCACAAACCCCAATAGCTGAACCAAAAAAAAAAACACAATCCAACGCCAACACAGCACAGCCACCACCAACAAACCCACAGCCACCATCCACCACCACTGTCCAGCTTCTCAATCAGACCACCCACCTCTGCTCAGAAAAATCCATAACAAAATCCAGCCAAATCAAAATCAAAATCCAAAATCCAAAATCAAACCCATCTGTTCTCACCAAACCCAAACCCATCTGTTCATCCTAAACCCATCGCTGTCGCCGTCGCCCGTTGCCGTCTCTATTCATCCCAAACCCGTCATCATCATCATCATCTTCTTCACTGAAACCCACTACCAAACAAACCCGGCAAACACTGAAACCCACCGTCAAACCCATCGAAACAAATCCTCCAACCCATTGGAAAAATCACAACCAACGGACCTCCACACCGTTGAAGAAGAGAGCAGGAAGAAGAGAAAGCAGAAAGAAAGAAAGAAAGATTATGATCTACAGAGAGAGGAGAGAGAAGACCAAACTGATTAAAATATATTTTTTGTTTTTACCATTCAGCTACAGTGCGATTTTAAACGTAGAATCGCACTGTAGCAGAATTGTATTTTTTTTACAATACTTGCATTTTACAACGCCTGATGGAGTGGGTTTTTGGGCTTGAATGGTAAAAGCAGCTTTCATTTTGGCATTTAGCCTTTCTATTGCTGATGCTCTTAGTTTGGACAAGTTGAATGAAGACAGAGACGGGATATGCTGTGGAAAGCAGGCCAAAATCATTGAGATGCCCAACATGGGAATTTGATTTGTAATGATTTCAAATTGAAATAAATTGAAACTTGTAGGCACCAAGATCTTAGTGTTGGGAAATCATTTTCTGAATACTCAAAATTGCAAAGCTTTAAGCTACATCTACGTTTATTTAGCTGTACGCTGACGAATGTGACTCGTCATTCATCACCACCATACAAATTTAAAGCAAAATACCCCCAACCACCTCCTAGTGTCCTATAATTAATTGAACAAGAGGAAAAGTGAATTTCATCATGTAATTCAAGTGCTTTTGGAAAATGCAAGCAAGAGAATAAGTGATACATAAGAAAGGTTACTTCCTAAACTAAACTTTCTTTTCCTTTCTATCTTAAAAAAAAAAAAAATGGTGCTACCTAACAAATTCATCCCCAAAAATAAAATGGTGCGAAGTATATGTTTGAGAGAGTTTGTTTTTATATTAACTTATTAGGCTTAAAAAATAAATGATCAAATGTACAATTTTATTTAAGGGTCTGTTTGGATACAACTTATTTTGCTGATAATTGAAAATATTATAGTAAAATAATTTTTAAATATGTGAATAGTACCGTAGAACTCATTTTTAATATTTTTTTCTGGATAAAATGGTTGTGAGTCCCATGAATAGTGTATGAACAGTTACTTTGTGTGTATGAACAGTAACTTTGTCTTCTACCCAAAAACGCAAGCATCCAAAAAAAGAAAAAGGAAAACACCAGACGCAGACGCGCTGGCTTTTTCAGCTGGATCCAAACAATCACTAAGTTGAATAAAAATCTTTAATTTCATTATTATACTATTCACCCAAACCAAGGCTAAATAAACTATGGGAAAATTTAATGAATATTTCGAGAACATTGATTTGTGAAATATTTTTATAGAAAAAATAATAATAATTAACCGACACGTAAACTACCTGTAAAGTTTAAGTGCCCAATATAAGAGGGAATACGAGACACGTACTTAATTATAGAGAACTAAATCACATGCACATTGACGTTATCACAAAGTCAAATGACTCAAATCGAACCCTTCTCTATCCTCCTTATCAGTGTTGAGTCAGCAGGAGAAGCTAAAACCACTTATCATCAAGATCAGAGATTCAGAATGCATGTGAGTATATTCCATTCCATAATCGTAATTGTTTCGTACACATTTCGTTTACGAAAAAAAAAAATAATAATGTCACCGACAAGTTCAACAACATTTCGGGATAGCTAAATGAGAACACAATTTGGTACGTACGGAACAGTTGGGTACTTAAAAGGTACAGTCTCTTGGAAAAAGTTAAACACAACCAGACCTTTTAATCTAACATGAATTGTATAATGTTCTGTTTGGCAACTCACAGCCGTATAGAAAAAGAAACTATCATGTGAGAAACTTCATTTTTAAACTCTGAAGAAGAAGGACATTAATTAACCACATACTCAATCTAAGAGAGAGAGAACCTGGTCCATCTAATAAGATACACTACTTTTTGTTGTGTTATGAAATAATCTACTACATTATCTTGTAATTTGTGTGTAGAATCTTCTTTATCCCTATTTTTAATACATCTTGACATTTTTATAATTTGAAAGAGAAATATTAAGTTCATAACATTTTTACAATACTTTTATAATGAATTTTAAATTACAGGTTGAGGCAAAAAAGTTAATTTCAGTAGTAGATTTAAGTTAAAATCAATAACAACTTAACACCTAAAATTTGTTGTGAAAATATTCTAAACGTAACACTTTTTAATTCAAAATTAGATTATCCAATTTTGAAGCCCAATTTGTCAAGCAAAATTGTTTTAATCCCAATTGAAAGAGATGGTTGGAATAGTTAAAGCTAGTATCTTACAGGTGCAGCATAGTCACCAACTTTTAAGAACATTGCAGCTCATGATTAGGGGCTATCTTAGTGCGGTGCATCATCCAAGAGTCCTTTAAGTCCACACCTTACATTATTGTTAACAAAAGATAATCATAGAATCCCATGTGAAATTTGGATCCAAATAGGCGCTTTTATTTAACACTATACACCACCATTCCATAGACATGCAAAGTCAAACCCTTCAAAATGAAATCATTATCCAAGATGACACACACACACACACACACACAAAATATTAGAAAACCCATATATGTTGTTTTGGATTTATTAGCTTTTATCTTCCTCGAGTTCATTGCCGTGACCAAATTAATTTTTGTTTTCTTTCTTCCTTCATTTATTTTTAGCCATCATGCATGTGCAATGCAACAGTGAGTAAAAATGAAAAGTATATAAAAATAATAATTATATATATATATATATATATATATGAGAGAGAGAATTCTGTTCTAGAAAGTTTCTCATTTTGTTTTTTTAATTCATATAATTTGTTAATTTCACTATCATGCTTTGTCACATCTTCCTATTTTTAAAATGCTCCATTATTATGAAAAATGAACTCATAAAAAAGAATAAAATTAAAGAGAAATTTCAACTTCAAAAAGTTAAATAAAATGTAGCCCATTTCAAACTAATGTTGTAAAGTTAAATCGCCATCAAGGGATAGAATAAACTTGTACAAATTTTGTGATGAATCAGAAATTTCATACACTTTCCTTGACCCATATACAAATTTTACTGTGTGTGTAATTAGGTAAATGAATAAAAAGAGGACATTATTTCTGGTGGCAATCTTGGTGGCACGTTCACATGTCTTGGCATGCATGGTTGGTGTTGTCTGGTTGAAGTACACTTCATTGCTTTTGCTGATGTGGCCGATTTGCTAGATCTGGTAGGTCAGTGTGTGGACACCCTTTTTTAACTTTTTAGGCCTTACGTGTCGAAGTACACCTTACCTTACCTAACTATTTCAATCTTCATCACCAAGGATTGACTCTTAACACAAGACCTACACCATTGGAAAGACTCTTCTTTTTTCTTTTCTTTTTTTTTAAGTTAAAAGTTTTTTTCTTTTTTTTAAATTTGATAATTGAGAAATGGGATGTGAACTTTACATTTTCATTTTATTCAAAATATTATGAAGTTCTATAATATATATATATATATATATTAGGAAGTATTAGTTAAGTTACAAAACTCTTAATAGCAAAAAATTGACTAAGTGATTTTTAAGATCTCATAATATTTATGAGATTCTGGATTTAAAATATTTTGTTAGGGCCACTCCAATGAATTTCTCTATGTAATTCTTTTTCTTTTTTCTTTTTTTTTTTGAGAAAGTTTCTCTATGTAATTCTAGTGTGTATGAGATGGTGGGATTGCACATGCCCAAGCCCAAGAAAATGGCCAAATACTTGAAAATGTCTGCATATTCTTGTTTATAAATTTTTTTAAAATAAAAGTTTGATTAATGATCATTGTCAAAGAGAATATTAGGATTAGCAAAGAGTGTTGAAAGTGAAAGCAAAAGTTGCGCTCCCTATGTGTCTATGTGACACTTGGTCAAATCTTGCATCAAACACATTTTGCCGATTAAAATTTAAAATGAAAAGGGAATACAAAAACTTTTAATTGATTGGTTTTTGTTTCTTTTATTTTATTGGAAGAGAATTAGCTTACTGGATGAAACTAGAGCCATTATAGTTGCAAGTTGAGACGGCCTCTAATTAAGAATTTTAAAAGAGAGAATAGACAGCATTAAAAACCGTTCTTGGTAATTAAGAATTTTTTTTTTGACCGCTGGAAATTAAGAATTTAGATATGGATAAGAAAATGACAAAATAATATCTCCGTAAGTAAAGAAAGATACCAAATGCACTTCGTGCAACATATGATACTTTTTTTTCGTTTGGGAATAATTTCTAATTCCTTTGACTCTGTAATATCATATTTTTATGAATACATTTTAAATTGTAAATACTAACTTAAGGGCCAAATTAGATCATATAAACAATATATTTCAGCAGACCTAGAAAGTCTTAGGAGATTAAAATAGGGAAAGACATGTGGAGGCATTCGGTGCTGGGTTATAGAATTGAACAAAAGATCAACCAAAACAATAATTCGGTTCACGTGCGAGTTGAGCCATTTTGGATGGACAAATCACAAATGAGAATGTGTGAACTAAAACTAGGCAAAAAAAAAAGAGAGTATGAACTTCGAATCAAGAGGCACTTTCAACTCTCAAGCTCTCTTTGGGCCACTGACTCGAAGCCCTGGGATTTAGCGAAGGGCACATGGCATTAGAGGTCATTGATGTGACACCACCTGTAAACACTGCGGTGGAGTGAGTATTATATTATATCTTGTGTTTGTTTTTTTTTTTTTTTTTCTAGGGCGAACAGCATCATAGAATTCGGTAAGACTCCAATTTAAGGAAAAAAAAAAAAAACACAAAAACTATTCACCGATCATATCAGCAATGCTAACGGTTCTCTCACTTAATAATATCTACGTGTGATAATTTATTGAATCGAATCCTACTCACCAACTCAATCATAAATTAAAAAACCCAAAAATAAATAAATAAATCACTTTTACCTTCACTGTCGATGGCTACACCACCACCACCATCTACAACTCATTAGAGTCTATTTGTCGCCAAGTTGATGACCATACAGAAGCCACTGACTTCCACTCATAACACAACCAACTCACCTATAGTCCAATAACCGTTATCAGCTATCTCATCTCCTTTCTCCACTCACCCATTTCCCCTAAACTGGCGGTGGCTTGGTGATTATTCTAATCAAGAACATAAAAGTTGGAATCTTGAAGCGCTTCACAAATGAGATCAGGGTCACCCATCATCACCCTTGGGATTGCTCAATGTGTTTGCGGAACAAATCCAACACCAAATTCACTTGGTTCTTGATTCTTGAAGAGGTCAGCAACGTTGGAAATTGAATAAATCCGAAAAGTAGTGCTCCATCCATAACAATTTCACACCAAATCCTAAGTAGCAGATTGTTATTGGTAGGTAAAAAAGTGATGTTGGTGGTGCATTCATGTTATAACCAATAACAGTCTAATACTTATAATTTGTTTTGAAAATATTGTGAACGTAACATTATTCATATTTGAAAATTCGTTGTTTTCTTCATCGTCTAAGTCCCGAATTCAAATAGTCAATTGATGGGGTAAATATAGATTATAATATCGATTTTCGAAACTGTCTCCATCCTTGACTTGGCGACAAATCGACTCGTAATGAGTTGCAGATGGTGGTAGTGGTGGAGCCATAGGCAATGAGGATGAAGGCGAATTTTTTGTTTTCAATTTATGACTGGATTAGTGATTAGGATTCGACTCAATATAGTGTCACACATTGCACAATATTATTGAGTGGGAGGACTACTAAGCATTGCTAATGTGGTCCTTTCTGTGGAGTGAATAATTTCTCTTTAATCCTTTGCAAAAATAAAATAAAATTTGTATATGAAATTAATCAATTATAATTACACATATTATAAAAATATAAATATCTCTTGATTTTTTTAATATTGTAAGTTGAACTCTGTTTAAGGTTAAAGCTATTTAATTACTCTATATTTTTAAAGACTTCCTACATGTGCAAATCATACGAGGTCATGAGATTCAAACATGTGGATAAATAATTTTGAAAAGAATAAAGGATGCCATATCGAAGAATTAACAACCACCAAATCAATAACACCAATGCTGATGTTTCAATTTCAGCGAGTTAAGGAGAAAAAATGAAATATCACATCAAAACGTGTTGATAAAACAAATATCATATTTTGGAGTGATGCGCAGAGGGCACTTGTATATTTACATTTTAAGGCAAATTTTTGTGCTTTCAATTAATGATTTTATTATCACAATTTTCATGCTTCCGAAAATTTCATATGATTTGATACATTAGCATTTTTCAATAGTAGAGTCAAGATTAAAATTATAAGCTTCACATCTCAAAATATTTTATGGATGGAGATAAATGACATATCCCTTTTCTTAAAATAAAAAGACATAACATTTTTCGTTTCTTTATTTTTATTTTTTCCTTGTATCACACACATGTACACACATATAGGGTTGGGTTGAAGTTATACTTGCACATGATATAATGCTAAGTAATATTACACCAATCAATATTTTTTATTAGATGTCAATTTTGAAAAATTCACTGCTAGATTACATTTTCTTTTTATACTATCTGTGCTTTAAATTTTTTTCAAATGATTTAAGATTAATAACTACCTCATCTATAAATTGTAGAAATTTCAAGTTTTTGTGTTTTAAAATTATGCATAATATATGACTTAATAGATCAAATGGTAAATGACAATCGATTAGCATGAAATTTAATATGCATATTAAGAACATAGAAAATATGTAATCCAACCATTAAAAATTCAAAATATTAATTTGATAAAAAGTTATTAGTTAGTATATAAATTGCTTAAGATTATACCAAAAGTAACTTGATCCTACTCCATATATTTGTGAGCGGATAAGTGGATTCAATAGAAAGTCACAAATAGATTCCCATCTCCCTTGAGTTATCAACGATCAACGAAAACAACTTAAGGTGAGAAAAAGGGGGAAATGACTAATAACTATACCCCGAATAAGCCAGTAAGGTTCATTTTAGGGTAATCTAATGGCAAAGTTAGTAGATTTTTAATGAAAACTTGGCAGATGAGATTTTCTCCCCTCCTTCAAATCTTTAGGCCATGCTGCCCTACTTATACCTCTAGGAACCTTCAAGATGGACGGAATAAGCGACAACCATACCCCCTTAACAATCATGAGCACAGTTGGGATGTTCTCAAATAGCATCTTATGAGATTTAACAGTAATTAGGGTGAAATAAATGCAATGATAAATGGGTGACTAACATTGTTGTATGAAAACCTAGTGATATGAAGCTTACCAAATTTGCATTGAACTATTGTCTGATCTGAGATGCCACTAATGCTCCAATTAGTCCAGCATTTGGGGTATTCTCTTTACATCTCACTCGTTCATATCGTTCAGGTCAACATTGATCACCCCCCCAATTTAACTTGTATGAAGAATGCTCAGATCAATAGTTGCAATAGTCTTTTTAGGTGAACACTTTTCACCTTAAGGAATCCCAACTTGGGTTTTAACTCGTGGTCATGACAACCGTTCCTAATTTGATTATCACCCTTATTATTTTGACCTCACGCAATATTTGATCAACAAGTCTATATACACAAAAATTTGACAACTGTTAAGATGGGAAGTTGTCATTAGTAGTTTAAAAAGTAATGTTAGCGAGAATTTAGATGAGATCAATCAAATTGCTCTCCCTTCATCGGTGGAAATTCTAGAAATGGTAGCAGTAAGAAGAGCGGCCGTGTTCGTAGCAGAGCTTGGATTTCAACATGTCATCTTCGAAGGCGACGCTAAAGGAGTGATAAAAGCTCTGTCCATGAGGGATTTTGCTCTTACACCAACTAGTCACTTAGTTAAAGACTTCAAGTCTATAGCAGGTTCCTTAAGAACCTTCTCTCTCTCCCATACTAGGAGATAAGGGAACAATGTTGCTCATGCCTTAGCGAAAAGAGCTAAGTATTTTTTTCCTTTACAAGTTTGGAGGGAGGATATTCTACCAAACATTTTATATTATGTTGTTGAATATTTTCCTATTTAATAATAAGCCCTCGGGGGGTTGATTCTCAAAAAAAAAAAAAAAAAAAAAGAGGAGATAAATTAAAATTGTCAATTTAACTATTATGAAAATTGTTGTGTATTTAATATTGCTCATATTATATAACATGGAATTGGTAAGGCCTAGTGGAGCTTAGTGTAGGTAAGTAAATGAATATAACAATAAATGATTTTCATGGAAAGTGAGATAAAGCAGTTGGAATTGGAGTAGAGGAGGTGATTGGCATTGCCCAATAATTGTCGAAATAGTAAAAAGACAAAGCACACAATGGACCCCGAAAATGCTGTTTTTTGTAACCGTAGGCGCCGAACAGTCACAGAGGTGAGAGAGCGGAAAAGAGGAAGGGAGTGCGCGAGGCTCGAGATGGGTCCCAATATACGGTTAAAATCCATAGCCCATGACCCTATCTATATACGGACAATCAACAATGGTCCCACTATTTAGTGTTTACGCGTTTATTTCCCATTTTGTTTTATTGTCCTCTCTTTTTTTAGCTGAGCCCCCCTATATCTTCTTCGTTCAATTGGCTACATTTTACTTTCTCGTTGTGTTTAATAGCAATAGGCAATAGCAAGTGGCTTTGGTACCCGGATTCCCATTTTAATCTTAAATTTTTTTTTTTCCTTTTAAAAGTTGTATTGAAGAAAAATTTTATTAATATTTTTGGAAGAAGAAGATAAAACAATAAAAGGAACAGATGCGGTTTTGATCAAATTACAGCCATTTGTAATGAGATTGCTTGTGATTGAAGCAAAGTGGCTTCAAGTTGGGTTTCTCATAAGTCAGAACAATTAAGCTAATTTGGGAAATGTGAATAGGACTCTTCAATGGAAATATCCATCTGTTCTTTTGTAGTTGATCGAATGAACTGTGGACCTACTTAGTCTGTGAGTTACAATTTGAATTTATCCCATATCCAACAAGTTGAGAGCAAGTTTATGTGGTTGAGATTTGGAGAGAAAATACTATAATATAAGCAATAAATTTTGATAAAATTATTGAACTAGGGAGATACTGCACAATTGACCTCAATTACGTGGCTTATTATTGGCTTTACTTTACCCTTTCAAATTTTGAAATCGCCATTATAGTTAATTGATTTTAATAAAAAAAAAAAATGTAAAGTTTTTTTTTTTTTTTTTTTTGCATAGGTAAAAGTGAGTATGATGTTATTTAATTTGCGGCAAATAAAAATCTTTTTCTTCAAAAGTATCCCATCAGTTAAATTAATTGCAACCAAGTTATTAACAAAATATAGAAAAAATTGCAGCCAATAGTGCCTAAAGTTACGTCAAAGAATAATTTCTTATGAAATTAAGTTGAGGTCTTCTTAATTCAAGTTAGTCCACTTTTAACGTATGGGTGCAGTCCATCGAATCTGAATTCAAGTTGCCCTGCTCTGACCAGCCAAAATTAGCATGAAGCGTCATCTGTGATCCACATTAATTCGAATTCATGTTCATTAACTTAAAGAGTGATCCAAACATTTCTTGAAGAAGAAATGCTGTTTTGGCACCCATATTTGTCTTTTCTTATAATTTAAAAAAAAAAAAAAAAAAAACATTTGTTGAAGAAAAAGAAAAACAAGACTGTCCCAATATAAAAATAATAAAATATTAGAGAGAGTATCATGATTTTTTTCTTATTCTTATGTAAAGATAAAAATCATGATTTAATCACAACTGTCTTCCCCAAAAAAAGATCTCAACTTTCTAGTTCCTCCCTCTATGGTATTAAAAAAAGAAAAATGCTAACGAGTGCTCTTAGGACACTAGTTAATAATCCATTTAAAGAAAATTTTTATGGAAAATGAAAAAAAGTAATTAATATTTTGACAATTTTTTTCATTTTCCATAAAAGTGATATCAAAACTTTCCTAAAATGAATTATTAACCAGTGCTCTAAGGACACTCGTTAGCAAATAAAAGTCTTAAAAAAGTTATGGTCCTTATAGTAATACATTATAAAGGAAAGTTATTAGAGTATTCACATTGGGAATGTCATATGCCATATGACATGTTCAATTTAGCATAAAAGCCAAAAAATCCCATTACATCTAGAATTGTAAATGTAGACTATTGCAAAAAAATTTGCAATTGTGTTACAGTGTGATCTAAATGTAGAATCGCACTAGTTAGGTGGTGGCGTGGGTTTGGATCAGTTGCGGCCGGTGGGTTTGGATCATGGAGATTGGTGGGTTTGGATCGATGAAGATTGGTAGGTTTTTGGTTTTGGATCGGTATTGTGTGTGTGGCTTCATTGGTAGATCCAATGGTGATTTTTTTTTGGCTTGGTTTGATGGTGGCTTCGATGGTGGGGTTTTAGCTTGGTTTGAACCGATGCTTTATAGGTTTTTATTTATTTATTTATGTGGTTTTGGTTTTAGTTTGATGGTCTGGTGGGTGGTGCTGGGATATGTGGGGGTGACTGTGTTGAACTGTTTTGGTTTTATCTATTGTAACCAGTGCTAGAGGTTGAGGGAGAAAGAGACGAAAAGGAAGAGAAAAAAAAAAGAAAGAGTAAAAAAAAGAATAAAATAAAATATTTAAATAAAATGGGAAAAAATAGAGTTTTGGGATGTTGAATGTATTATAAAATGGTATAGTATAATTGATAAAGTAACTTTTTGAGATGCTAAAATAGGATGAGATAGAATTTTGAGATGCGAATGCTCTAAGAGGTACTAAATAATAACTCACATTAGAAGATATTTATCCTTGATTGACTAAGATTAATACTAAATAATAACAGTATACTTAGGACTATATATACAATTATGAAAAAGTTTTAATGATCATGAATAGTTGATTACTTTACTACAATTTAGCCTGACAATTTATCTAGAGGACAATTTTGCTTTAAAAAAATAAAAACTTTTTTTAACTACAGAAAACAGATATGAGAGAGAGAGAGAGAGAGAGAGAGAAAGGCAAGCAACGAGCATTAAATATGCAGTAATAATTCGACCCATAATTAAAAATAAATAAAAATAAAATTCAGATCCCTCTGACTCCGCCACTACTGAATTGATTCCCCAAACCCTCGGCCACTCCATAAATACCCCCCTCATTCTCATTCCTCTTTCCATTCACCTCAACCATACACAACACATTAAGTCTCTCTCTCTCTCTCTCTCTCTCAAAAGCACACAAATGGCTTCCGTGACCATGCTCTGCATTGCTATTGCTTCGCTTCTCTCGCTTTTTGCTCTGGCTGACGCTAAAATCCCAGGGATTTACAGCGGTGGAACATGGGAGAGTGCCCACGCTACGTTCTACGGTGGCAGCGACGCCTCTGGAACTATGGGTACTGCGTCCAAAAATACACTCTGCATTTTACTTTTTACTTGCTAGTACTTTTCATTTCTTCATTTTCTGCACAAATCCCACTTCCTCAAACATGCAAAACAAACCCCATTAATCCATTTTTACCACCAACATTTTTCATTACTCTGTTTAGCAACCTTACAGTTACATGTGTAATTTCTCAAGTTTAGTACGACCCACGTTAGAATGAAACAAAAACAGTAACGGTTTTTTTCATTTTGTTATTAGGTGGTGCTTGTGGGTACGGAAATCTGTACAGCCAAGGCTACGGAGTGAACACGGCGGCACTGAGCACAGCACTCTTCAACAATGGCCTGAGCTGCGGTGCGTGCTTTGAGATCAAGTGCAACGAGGACCCAAGGTGGTGCAACCCTGGCAACCCTTCCATCATAGTCACAGCCACCAACTTTTGCCCTCCCAACTTTGCTCTCCCAAGTGACAATGGCGGCTGGTGCAACCCTCCTAGGCCCCACTTCGACCTCGCCATGCCCATGTTCCTCAAGATCGCCGAGTACCGTGCCGGAATCGTCCCCGTCTCTTACCGCCGGTGAGTCAACCTCTCTCTCTGCCTTTTTGACCTTTTGCTTTCAGGCCAAGTATACTCTTCTTTTGTCAAACGGTTCTTTATTATTCGAGTTGACTGATATGCCCCTTTTGTTTTCCTTAAATCCCATATTTATGTTCATTTTAGGTTTTTTTGTTTGTTTTGTTTTTTATAATCGTAATAATGGCTGGTTCATTTTTGGTAAATTGGTTTAGTTTAGTTTTTGTTTTGCCTTTTTGGGTATGGTTTTTTTTTTTTATAATTATAATGGCAGGTTTATTTTTGGTAAATTTGGAATTTATGAGACGGTGTTGGATTTCTCGTTCTCCTCGAAACCAACCACAGCTGAAAACCTTGAATAAGGGATGTTTGACAGACATGTTTAAATACATGATTTTAAATTTTAAATAATATTACATATTTTTTACTTTTTTACTTTTCTACGCATATTTTTAAACAACAAAATACATGTTTTCCTCCCCTCTAGAAACCATGATACCCAGAGCCTTCGCTCAAGTCACATAGCTCAACCCTTGGTTTGGAATGGGCAGGCCAATTAGCAGCCACCTCGCACCCGACCGTTTGAGTTGTCCCATGGTCCCATCACCTTAATGCCCCTGCACATGTTTACCTTTCAAAAAAAAAAAAAAAAAACTACGTGTTTGCAAATACATGTATATTCTTTCCTGTTAGTTTTCTCGGGAAACAAACGAGAGCCTTTGACAGAATCTCGGCACTAGTGACACTGTTCGTTGAGAATCCGTTCAGTTTTACGTCGGTTTACCTTTTTCCAACGGAAATTAGGTTTTAAAATTCCTCGAACATTTTGCGCACTTTCGGTGGCTTGACATGGCCTGTCCGTACATAATGACTTACCCACACTTTTTCATAAATCTTTATCATGTCAAAAAGAGCAAATTACAAATTTCCAAAGATAGGAGGGTATTTTCGGTAATTTGGAGAAGCCAGAATCAGGACCATTCCGTAATCTCACACTACCGTGGCGTAATGTCAGAAAGGTGATCTGGTCGATGTGTCAAAAACCCACTAGTGGCTATGGTTGGTAATTTTCATTCTACTTCAAGGGTAATAGAGTAATAGTAATGATATTTAATGGAATTTATTTTCCCTGCAAATCAGGATAGGGCCGCGCTTTTAATTAAAGAGTCAGAAAAATCCCCGACATATTTCACGTTGTCCCATGCTTATGTGACTCGTGAACGCGAAAAGTTCACAGCTTTTCCTTTTGGGACTGCGTACCAGTCCCCCTCCTACCTTTTTTTTTTTTACTAGTTACCTGAAATTCCCAGTCAAACCTTGGGTTTTTCACCTTCCCAAAAGTGACCCTTCAATCATCCACACTAATCACAACTAGTAGTATTTTAATGGGTCCCTTTTATAGAATAAAACTGTTTGACTCTATTTAATTATGAGACTAGGGCGCTGACCCATTTAATTATGAGAAATGTTAAACAAATTATAAGTGACCTATAGTTATTGGTTGGAATTAGAATCATTAAGATTTGTTGTTATAAATCTTGAGTTATGTAGTATTATAATGTTAATGTATGATTGTTTGTTATTTGGGATTACAGGGTCGCATGCAGGAAGCTAGGGGGAATCAGATTCACAATCAACGGTTTCCGATACTTCAACCTGGTATTGGTGACGAACGTGGCAGGAGCAGGGGACATAGTGAGGGTGAGCATAAAAGGAGCAAACACAGAATGGATGAGCATGAGCCGTAACTGGGGCCAGAACTGGCAATCCAACGCGGTTTTGGTGGGCCAGCCTCTTTCATTCAGGGTCACGGGAAGTGATAGGCGTACCTCCACCTCTCACAACGTGGCGCCAGCTAATTGGCAGTTCGGTCAGACTTTCACGGGAAAGAATTTCCGTGTCTAAATTAACTTTCATGGATTTCAAGTTTCCCGCCTTCAATTTCTTTCCCTCTATTTTCCCGGGAAAATTTTGAAGTTAATGGTGGGAGAGAGACTCAGCAAATTAATAGTATAATAGTTGGGACTTCGGTGTATTGGGCTTTTTGATAGGATATTAACGGAAAAAGAGGGTCAAATAGGTATGAAAGTTACTATTATTCCTCACCATATAAAAAAAGTGAGTTAGTGGTGACTTTCTCTTTTTTATTTAACTTTATGTTTCTTTACTTTTTTTTTTTTTTTTTAAAATTGACTTAAAGGTGGTGGTGTCTATGTTAGTGGAGCTGGTTAGTTTAAAATCCAGCATTTGGTAAAAGTTGTAAGGTCTGAAGTGGCTGCAATTGCAAAACATGTAGCCCGCAGCTCTAATTATATATAGTATAATATATATTCTTGTTATCATATATATGATCATATAATTGTGGTATTTTATGTGTTTTTTATTGCTTGTTGCATTAACTATTTGATAACTTGGTTGTTTAAAAGTTATGCCTACCAAAATGTTTTGCAGAGAAATGAAAGTTAGATTAGGCAAATATAAACCAACATGAATGTAATGCGGTAGTTGTGACAGCAGAGTAGTGGTTGTAGTCATAGATTATACAGCTACTTGTTGTAATTGTACATGTAAATAATGTTGATGTATTAAATTTAGTTTGTACCACAAAGAAAGTGAAATTATGAACTTTGCAATAACCATAATGTAGTGGTTCATTATTTAATACGGGAATACATGGTTATAAAAGCAAAGGTAAGGTGCGGCCCGTGCGGGTGCCAAGAGAAGCGCGTAATATTTCATTTTCAACAACTTTTTTTTTAATCCCATTCAAGATGGCATTACCCAATTTGATGGAACAGGCGCAGCTACGAATTTTGTCTGCAAGCATAGATGTTCATTTCAAAACATATGGTTGAATAGTCCATGCTGGGTCAGGTTCGTACCAAAATTATTAAGATTTAATCAGATCGGTTTTTTTTTTTTAATGTTTAAATAAAAAAATTTCGCCCTTCTTTATGGGGTGATTTGACTTTGATAATCATAAATTCAATTGTACAAAACTCAAAAGATTTCTTTTGGTTTTGTTACATTGCTCCAATCTTATCCTTCTCCGCATCTAATGGAGTTTAATGACATGTCAAACAGAATGCTGACATATGTATCACATTAAATGATCCAATTAATACTACCGTATACTCTTGGTGGGGTGATCACTCCACAAATATAAGTGCTTGTGGGTTGCGCAGGACAATGCCGAGGTTCAAGTTTTCTCGATGGAGCTTTCACACAAATATACACTTAAATTAAGTTAGAGTAAAATTTTTATTTTGTAACAAAAAAGAACAATGATCCAATTAACATAAAAACTAAGGGTATATTTGGTAAATTATAAATAATCCAAATGTGCACACTTTTAATATGCATATAACAATTATAAAAAATAAAAATCTATTAGAAAATTAACCTTTCTATCAAATATTAAAATATTCTTAAGTTTTATTTTTAAAATATTTCTTGAATATTGATCTTTACGCTTTATTACAACTTACAACTATAGGTTTAGTTATTTCATTATAACACATTTTATTCAATATAATAAAGATTATCATTCATGTCGTAATCTTTATTCAATGTTATCAAACTGAACCTGCTCTTATTTAAAATGACCACCTCTTAATAATTTTTTTTAGGAACACCTTTCATCAATCACTTAGATGGCATTTCTTTTTCCTTTTTTTTTTCTCCTCCACTTTCATTTTCCTTAACCACCAAGCTACTCTTTTAACCACGTCTTTCTTGTTTGTCTGTCTTAATATTTTCTTCTTCATTCGTGAATTTGATTTTGAATTCATGATTTTAGGGATTTTGAAATCCCAATTCAATTTACATGGACTTTTTTAAGTCTAGTTGGCTATTCATGTGGCAACCTAATGGTATAAGAATAATTTTTTTTATTTTGACCATTAGTCACATTAGTATTTTCAATTTATTACTTAATGAAATAGACTATTATGACACAACACTAAAGTGACATTTGAAACATAAGGAACAATTGACACATAGTATAAATGTTAGGGTCCAAAATAGTAATTTAGCCAAACCATATTGTAAGCCTATTTTTCACACGCAATTTTTTTTTTTTTTTTTTATAATTTTGAGTTGTTAAAACTTCAAATACATATATTATTTATTTTTATTATTATTATAATCTAATTTTTTATCACACTTTGTACAAAACTAACCATGCTCTATTCAAGGGAAAAAAATAGTAGTGATTTATTGTAAGTTTGAAACCGCTTTCAACTATTTAAGTCAAATAGATTTGTGGGTGTCAAAAAGAATCAATAATTAATTTATGAAAGGAAAAAGGTAAGAAATTACACAATGGGAGACCTAAACAGCAGATTGTAGGATAATAAGCAAAAAAAAAGGCTTTTATTGATATAAGAACAACTATCCTGAGGTTACGAAGGATGGGATTGAAAGCTAAAAACTCTTAGTCCTATTTTGCTGGTACAACTCTTTCTTTTATTCTTCTCTAAATCTTTTCTCTCAAATTTTCCCGAATCCCCTTTCCTGTTGCACCTCCCCTCTTTTTATAAATCATCTTCCCCTCTTTCTCTCTCTCCAGCTATCTTGTTACTAGCTGAATTTGGGAGATACTTGTCTCATCACCCTTCGGTTCAGCTATTCTTTCATCATGAAATAGGACTTTAGGGAGGGGGGGCGGGGGGAGCGGTTCACTATTCAAGCCGGTCAATTAGCATTTAATGTGGAAGAGGTTAGATGAAAACGTCTCATTAATGCGGAGGTGACTGCCCCGGTGGTTCTTATCTCTTCATGGCGTTTTCTGAGGTAAGCTTGATGAAAGGTGGCATCTTGGTCCAAAGGGGAACTAGTTGCCCATGGTTCCTTGCGTACCTGATATGGGAAAGGTTTTGCTTATTACCTCGATAGTGGAATTTCATAATGGTGGTTGGTCCAAACTTCCATAAGATCCGTCTTGGGGAGTTATCTTTCATTCCATAAGCCTCTTTACTCATATCCACACCCTTGGGCCTAACCCATCTTTTAAGAAATGATTTGTTGGGCTCTTGGCTCTCGACCCGAACTCATGTTCATCCCCTTGCTTATTACCTCGGTAGTGGACTTTGGTAATAGTGGTTAGTCCAAACCTCTACGAGATCTGCCTCGGGAAGTTATCTTTCATTCCACAAGCCTCTTTATTCATATCCACGCTCTTGGACCAGGCTCATCTTTTAAGAAATAATCTGTTGAGCCCTTGGCTCTCAGTTCGAGCTCATGTTCATCCTTCCACAAAATATAAATAGTAAGAGAGTTTTTGCCAACAAATTTATGATCAATATAGGAAAATCTATGTTTTAACCAATCAAGTAAAACCAGTACCCAATCTCTTTTTTAACGAATTAGGTTTTGGACTGACCCATTTTCTATGTGTCAGAATCACTCAATCCTTTTTATCAAAAATTTTTCTTTGAATTCATACGGATTGACAGGTTTAAACAATTAAAGTTCAATTTTGATAGGACCAATCAACTATTCTTTCATTTGTTTTGAGCGTACTTTCTTTCTCCTTTTTTTATAGGAGCGTACTTTCTATTCTTCGTTCACATAGGGAGGTGATATTTTTATTTTTTTTTGCCGAAAGGAAAGTGATAATTTGATTAAGATGTATTTTTTTTAATAATTGACAAGAAACGCGGCAAAGGAGAGAAGAAAAAGAAAAAACGTATACAGTGAGCATGTTTACCACCGCATTCCTTAGGCAACAATGTTTGGACCACAATAAAATACATAACTCTTGCTGCAACTGACCACTTACAAATTATGAGTAATAGAGGTGTGATTCACATGGACCAATCACTTACAATTCGCTATGTGATGTGTTGTGATAAAAATTGTGTAATTTATTGTGATTTTAGCAATTTTCTTTCTTAGGCAAATTGGCATATTCTCTAGCACAAAGTGGTTCAGCCTTCAAGTTTTGGGAGGTAAGAATTTAAGTTGTGGGCAAAGTAACTAGTAATAAAAAGAAAAAAAAAATATATATATATACATATATATATATATTGAGAAGAATAATATTTCAAATCATTATAAAAAATTAAAAAAAAAAAAAAATCAAGAATTGGTGGATGATGGCTCATCCTTTTATTGACTGAATTTTTATTTATTTATTTTTAAAAATGTATATATATTTTGAGAAGAATAATATTTCAAATCATTATAAAAAATTAAAATTAAAATTAAAAAAAAATCAAGAATTGGTGGATGATGGCTCATCCTTTTATTGACTGAATTTTTATTTATTTTTTTTAAAAATGTATATATATTTTGAGAAGAATAATATTTCAAATCATTATAAAAAATTAAAATTAAAATTAAAAAAAAAATCAAGAATTGGTGGATGATGGCTCATCCTTTTATTGACTGAATTTTTATTTATTTTTTAAAAAAATGGGGTTTTGATTTTTTTTTTTCTCTTTCTACTAGAGCAAAATTAGTGATAATATTTATAATAAAAAAAAGTCTTTGAAAAAAAAAGAAAAAAGAATGTATAATTTTCCAATCATAAAAGAAAGATGATGGGCAAAGATAGTAATAGCAGCCAGCAGGCATTAGGTGCTGCTTGTACAGAGACCTCTCACTTGTCGGTGGGGGATGTTCAGGACAGCATGTGCATGCGACGCACCACTGGCACTGAGTTGTCTTCCTCCCTTTTTTTTTTTTTTGCTCTTCTTGTTACTTGTTGTTATCTGTTCATACTTTGTTTGGCTTGGTGCCCCTTTTTTTTTTGGTTAAATGCCTCTTTGCACAGCATCACTACTGCTCTTATTTTTCTGGTACTTGACATTTCCCATTCAACAAGTTTCCGGAGTTTAGGAAGCTACCCCCACAAAAAGTTAAAAGGATTTTAAAGAAAATCTTATCCCTTCACACGTATTTGTTTTTACTCTTTTTTGGGTAGTGGAAAAACTTAACAAGATTTGGGCTTATCTTTGGGAATTAAATAAACTTGGTATCTTGGAAAATGTGCCATCATATTCACCACATGGTTTTTGATGGTTAATTGGCTAATGGCATTCAAGACTACTACTCCTTCCGTTCCATTTTGTTTGTTCTCTATTTCATTTTGGGATGTCTCAAAATATTGTCATATTTTTAAAAATAAAAGTTACTCCATCCGTCCCAATTTTTTTGTCCTGTTTGAAAAGTCAAACTTTTTAAGGGAACATAATTTATTGTCTTGTCTAACTTTTAAAAATGTATAAGTTTCCAAAACTACTCTTAAAAAAATTTATTAAAAAATTGAATTAGTAAATTAATAGGGGTATAATAGGAACATTAGTAAATTAATGACTTTTATTTTTAGAAACAGGACAATATTTTGGGACATCTCAAAATAGAATAGATGACAAAAAAAATGGGACGGAGAGAGTATTAATTTACTAATGTTCCTATTATACCCCTATTAATTTACTAATTCAATTTTTTGATAAATTTATTTAAGGGTAGTTTTGAAAATTTATACATTTTTAAAAGATAAACAAGACAATAAATGATATTCCTTTAAAAAGTTTGACTTTTCAAACAGGACAAACAAAGTGAGTCGGAGAGAGTATTTTTTATCAATGTGGTGTTAGTTTTGCCGCTATAAATGAATTCCTAGGCATCCCATTTTTCAAAAATGTATAGGCTTTTAGTGGATAGAAACCTTCTCTCTCTCTCTCTAAACATCTAAAGTTTATTCTCATAAGTCACATTTTAGATAAATAAATATAGTTTAATATTAATTTGATTTTAGATAGCCAAAAGTTTTGTAATTCAACTAGTTGGTACATTAATTATAGTATTTCTAATAAAAACATCCAAAATTCAAATCTCTATCATCCCCAACTATTTATGTATAGACAAAAAAAGAGTTAAAATTGTCTTTGCTTCTGAAAGTTGAAGTTACTATTAAGTTATTTTACTATTAAGTGAAGTTGCAAACTTGCAATAGTGTGTTTGATAGATCAAGTTCTATTGTTTTTTGCTTTAAATTTTATTTTATCCTAGTCATATTTTATTTTTATATTGTAGATGTTGTTTCTTTTATTCATAAGTATTTCTAATTATAAATGTTTAATAGAAATATATGAATTTAAATATAAAAACTTTAAAAAAGAAAAAATAGCTAAATCTCAAGAAGAATCTCTTGATAAATTTGATACTAGTAACACACACACACACACAGATATATATATATTTAAAACAAAAAACTTTAGGTGAAAATATTGATGCTTTATATTTATTTTGAAAACTAAATATTAATTTGAAAGAAGTTTTACCAAAAAAAAAAAAACCTCCAATTGACGAACTAATTATATAAACGGTTTAGATTCTTTTCTAAATGTTTTCATTGCATATGGAAGTAAACAAACACAACCTATTACAAACTTACTATTACTTTTATGTAAAGAAAATTTTCAAAATAAAATTGAAAAAATTCTACCTAAGATCAATTATATCATCAAAAATATTAAGTGGATTAGCTACATTGTCAATCAAAAATGATATATTTGCAAAACCTGATTAAAAAACTTAATTATTAATTCTGTATCTAAAAAAAAATGGGAAAATTGGATTTTAAATTGTTAAAGATTATAATATAGAAAGTTATATATAAATTCATTAATTGATATTTAAATCAATAATAAAATCACCCTTAAATTTATCGTCATTTTAGGCTTCAAATTGTATAAAGCCAACCTTGTCACCAATAAAGGAAAATGAGAGAGAGAGTTGCTCCAAATAGTTGTTAGGTTATGCGAAAAGGAAAGTGATTAATGTATCAATTAAGGAAGAATAACTTGATTTAAATAAATGGAATGAGTGAAAGGAGGTAGGAAAAACCTAAAAAGCCACTATTAGAAATCATTAAAATGACATGTCATTAGGGAGATAACAGAGAGAATAATCTTGGATATTTTAAAAAGTAATGTTAGAACCACAATTTACTCATATGGCAAGTCGTGAGTGGTGGAGTTGTGGACTCACATGGATCCATCGCTCTTACTCCACCATCCACGACTTACCATGTGAGTAAGTTGTGGTCCTAGTATTTTCTTATGATAAAATGAAATAAAAATTTATATGATCAATCACCAAAAAAATAATAATAATAATAATGGAAGTTGAAAAAAATGACATTAATTAAAAAGATAACAAAAAAGATGATTTTTGAATATGATATAATGACTAAAAATACATACATGGTCTATTTGGATTTATACGTGGAGAATTCATATTTTCAGAATCCACCCTAAAGATAGGAGACTACAACTTTGTTATTGTCAATAAAAGTTTGAAGTTAGAAGCCAAATATCCAAATCAATGACCATGCTTGGAAACATACTTCCCTCAATGGTCTACGCATTATAAAGGAACATTGATGCATGTCACGCTTATTTGCACATTTGCTTTCCAATGCAACCAAAATTTATTTGTCTTGTCAAGCTGGCCACTGAAAGTTCTGTCTATTTCATGGTCTGGCACCCCAAAACAAACCGAGCTGCCACATCCAAAAGTAGTGTGCTATTCCGTTCATGAATTGGATCCAATAACAAGAAGAATGCATCTTTGGGTTTATGGCCTTCACAAGGACATGGTGCTTGTCTTATGAGGAAATCTTAGGCCGGTGTTAGCTAGGTTCTATCTTCTAGCCCAAAAGAAGAAATACTTATCTGGTCTGTAAGAAAAAAGAGTGGAATCTATACCTTATCTTAAAAGAAAAAACAATTAACTTTCGGAAGGAAACAACGGAATTGGGGGACCTACTTCACCCTTGCTTTTATAAACCTAGTGGGATTGATGTAAGAAATTCACAAATTTTGTTACAATTTTTTTTCATGGCAGATTGTAACTGGTTGTCTGTTACTTTTATATAAACATATCATTTTTTTTTCTCCATAATTTGTCAGGTGGAGAGTGATGGCAAAAATTGTGCATTTGTTAGAGGAGGATTAACTTGTAAAGAAATTTTTTTATAGTTGAGATGATCGTTTTATGTTTCCACTTACAAGTGGTGTAAACGGATTTCATGAAGAGAGAATAAATAGTTAGAATCTTCTCCCTTTTCCTTTCCTTTAGACCAAAACTCACTTATAAAATTAAAGAAAAAAATTAATAGAATCTTTCACAAATGGGTTTTGAGCGTTATAGAGGTTGACAACGGAACCTGATAAGTAACAAATCATTCATATCACCCTTGGAATGGGAATCTTTCTAAAGGATGCTATTAATTTGCAGGCACATTTATGTAATACACACCTTTAAAGTGGGTTAGTAATTGCAACAATGTCCCACTCCCAGTGGGGTTTGCCTCTTGATTTTATCCCTGAAGAATGATAGTTGTAATAGTTGTTAAGTCTTACATTTGAGTAGTTGTGAAATTACAACTTCAAGGAAAGCAAAAAAAAAATAGTAAGTCATAATTTCACAACAATTTCAAGGAAAACAAAACAAGTATGCTATTAATTTGCAGGCACATTTATGTAATACACACCTTTAAAGTGGGGTAGTAATTGCAACAATGTCCCACTCCCAGTGGGGTTTGCCTCTTGATTTTATCCCTGAAGAATGATAGTTGTAATAGTTGTTAAGTCTTACATTTGAGTAGTTGTGAAATTACAACTTCAAGGAAAGCAAAAAAAAATAGTAAGTCATAATTTCACAACAATTTCAAGGAAAACAAAACAAGTATGAGGCGCCGTCTGTGGGAATCGAACCCACGACCACGTGGTTAAAAGCCACGCGCTCTACCGGCTGAGCTAAGACGGCTAGTTGCTTCTCTATTTCGAAATATATATTGTAAACCTATGTTTCTCATCTTTTCCCAGCTTATTTTCAACTACTAGTAGTCGACTAGGCTTCTGTGAAGAAGCTTGTAGCCACTTTTTCTTTCCTTTGTAAAACAGAAAAACTACTGCATAATTAGTTAAAAGGATGTGACTTGTTAGAGAAGGTCTCCCTCAACAAATTTAAAGTCTAAGTTGATAATTTTTTAAATTAGTAGTATTGCATCTCAATATAAAATTTAAACACTTTTCATTACTTGAGATGTAAAATTATTAATTAATTTTTGTATTTAAATTTTATTAAACACGTCATTTTTTATTGATAATATGACTAATTCAATTAATCTAAAATGTGATGTTATCAATTTTAATTTAAAATAAATTATTTGTGTCTACACAATTATTGGGATGAGGATTTTATATACACATAGGATTTAAGTTACACCTAGTGTAACTTTAAATAATATTACACTACTCAATATTTTTCAATTGAATGCAAATTTTAACAAATCTACCGTTGGATTATATTATTTTCATACATTCTCCATGCTTGCGAAATTTCAAGATGATTAAATATCAATAATCATGTCATCAATCAATTGTTTAAATTCAAGTTTTTGTAATTTAAAATATTGAATAAAATATGATTTTATAAATCGAATAATAAATAACAACTGATTGACATGAATATTGGTATACATACATGTTAAGAAAATATAATCCAACGGTGAAATTTTAAAAATATGAATTCAATAACAAGTTATTGGGTAATGTGATATTACTTAAAATTATAAAACGTGTAACTTGAACCTAACCTCTATAAAATTTTCTGACAAAAATTTATTTGAAATCCACCCAATCCGCGCGAGATCTCCACTGGATCTGGTGAGATATCACCGGATTTGGTGAGATCTCTGCCAGATCTGGTGGAGATCTCACCGGATTTGGCAAGATCTCAACAAATCTAGTGTGGACTTGTTGTATTTGATGAAGATTTAGTCCGAATTCAGGCAATTTCTACCGTTGCTCAACCTTACTTTGCGGATTTCGGTTTGGATCAACCTAACCGCCATCCAATGAGTTATCCTAACGAACCAATTGCCTCGCTAGTTGACGGTGGGTCTAAAAATCCACAGCCCAAGTCAGTCCGGTCAATTGCGGGTTGGGCACAAACCTAACCTGGACCAACTTGTGGACACCCCTAATTCACTCACAAGATAGTTTTTTTATAATATAATAATGGGTTAGGGCTTTTTTTTATTGGGGGCTAAGTCCTAAGTGACCTACCCCTTAAGCCGTCTAATGTGAGAAGTAAATGAAAATCCCTTTGATAAAGGGTTGGTGGTGAAGAAAATAAAGAGATAGAAAAAGATAAGAGATGAAGTTGATGCAATATTTTTTGCCTTCTCACCATTATAAAAAGTAAGAGAGGAAAGAAAGAAGAGTTTATTGGTCAATGTGGTAGGTGACCTAGTAGTCGAAGCATTGGGCTAGCAAGAATTCACTTTGTGGGGTGTCTTAGGTTCAAGTTACCCCTCCCCCATTAGTGGGCCCATCTCTCTCTCTGTGCTGCCATGTGCGTGTAGGGGTCACCTTATCCCCTTACACATCTTTTCTCTACTAAAAAAAAAAAAATTATTAAAATCTGTTTTAAAATTTTTAAACCTATCAATGATCAAACCTTATGCACCTAATCAACATTTGAAGTAGATTATTGTGGGCGTCAATTACCACTTAAAAAAAAGACTGAAGAACTGTGCAGGGGATTGTGACGATTGACAAGCACAATTTATTTATTAAAAATATAAGGGGGAAGACTCCACAATGGGAAACTCAAACAAATGATTTATCAAACAAGACTTATATTCATATTGAAGCATGCTCATTACAATAGAAAAACCGCTTTTTCCTATGGTATTGAACTGTAATACACAAGAATTTTTTTCTACTTTCTCTCTTCTTTTTTTCTCTCTCCTTTTTCTTTCGATCCCTTTCCATTTGCTAGTCCCCCTCTTTTTACAGACATATTCTCTACCCTTATCCTCCCAGCTATCCTATTTCCAGTCAGATTCTAAGGGATATTTTTCCTCTTCTTTATTGGGTTCCCTCATTTCTTATCCTGAAACAAGACTTTTGGGGGTGTTTTCACTGTTTAGGTTGTCTCATATGTATTTAATGCAACAAAGGTTAGGTGGAGAACCCCTCATTAATGCAGAGGTAAAAATTTCTACTACCCTTATCTGTCTAGAGGGTTTCCTGAGGTTATATCTGGGCACACCATGGATTACCCGTGTTCATTACCTTGGATAAGGCTTTGTGAGATGTAGTGTATTGTCAATTTCGTGGGAACAATTTGCAAGGATTCCCTTCGCTTCCTAAATAGATGGTCCAGTCCCATTCTACTCCACGGGATCTCCTAAGCATTTAGGCCTTATTTTAAGTAGATGGGTTTGGCCCATTCCACTCCACAGGATCCTCCAGGCATTTGGGCCTTAGGCCTGGGTAAAAATTCTTCCATTCCCCCCTCCCCCACAATTATTATTATCGTTCCGGTGGTTTGTGTGGATGCCTTAAGAACTAGATCAAATTTATCCCAAAAAATAAAATTATATTGCAAGAAAAATTAGAAGGATTATATATATATATATATATATATAACAATGCATTAAAGGGAAAAAGAAAGTATAAATATTTTCTTTTCAAAGAGATAATAATATAGCTCTAACGAAGAAGGAATGCTCAAATTTTGAATCTCTAAACTATATATATAGTACATGACCACTAGTAGCTCTAACCAAGAAGGAATGCTCAATTCATGTTAGCTTCATCTACTTTAGTAGAAACTTTTACCCTATCATTTTAAATGAATTCCAAATTTTTTTACCTTTTTTCTAATGTAATGCCTGAACTAATTTAATCTGGATTTCAATTACTAGTTCAGAAGCTACTCATTTTTTTTAGTTGGACCATGCAGTGGGAAAGCTAAAACTATAGGTACGTTCAAGCCCACCTTAACAGCCGGGCCCTCATTTGTGCAGGAAAGATACACTGATGGACTTCAAGCAATAAAGAAGCAAACCTGGAGTTTCTAATTGAACTGAGGGATTTCCAAGTCCCAGCCCATCTTGGTGACTAAATTAAATATATTTATTATTTTATTAAGGTGAAGAAGAGGAGGACATAGCCCATTTCCATCCTCGGGACAGATTACCAAGAGAAGAAGAGAGGAGATGGGAAGAGACTCGTACCAACCACAAAAAGTCTATCTAACAAGCTACATTATGAGTCAAAAAATTAAGGGGACAATTTTTATTTGGGGCTTTAAAATGGGACACTATTACCCAATTTTTATCAAACTCACTCATGAGCACAATAATAATCAACAATAACTAGTCTTAAAAAAAAAAAAAAAAAAAAGTAAGGAACAACGCATTGACATATTACAAACAATAAGTTCAATGACATTAACAAATTCCATAATATTCTTCATAACTATTGAGGTGGTAGGTTATGATTGGTATACAATAATATTGACGACGGTGGAAGCTATCTTAATGAAAATAATATTGAGCCAATCAAAAAGTGTCTCCACCAATTTGTGTATGTAGCATTATTGTAAATAAGTTTGTTTAGACATTTGAAGTGAAATTTACTGCAACACAAATCTCTCCTGCATAAGTCTTGTCAGGAAGGACAACCCTATACTTGCCTCGACGAAGTTCAGCCTTTCCCGTTTCCACCCCTAGCGACACAACATCCTTAACATATATTCTGTACACATGAAGATTAGCCAAATTAAAATGATAAATAAGTTTTGAATCTTTAGCAATTTAATCAAGTCAAAGTAACGGTAAACAATATTAATTAGTCAGAGAAGGTTTCAAAGATTTATATTTTATAGGGTTCTTTTTATTTGATTTGATTTAGTTATGTTTTCTGTAAAAACATACTTTCTCCACAATCTCAATAAATTTTCTTTTGAGAGAGAGATAGAAATTTACATGGTTTCGCCAACAAAAACATCATCAGAGATCTTGTGCTTGTCCATGATATGAAAAGTAAGCTTATATTTGTGATCTTCACCACCCGGGTACTCAGCGTTGAACGTAAATTTCTCGTTCCATACTGGTTTCTTTCCTTCTCCTACAATTACTTAAACTCCTTTTGTTATCAAAGAAATATAAATGTTCCCAAAAAAGAAAGACACATGCATCGCAGTGTACATGCACATAATAAATGGATCATGTTGGCTAACCTCGAGCCACGCTGCTCTTACACTCTTGATTTCCATATTGAATCACAACGTATGGATTCATTTTCACTGTAAATTTCGGATCTCTTAGCTAACTTTAAATCAAACTTAGCAATAACTTAAAAAGAGAAAAAAAGAGATTCCAAGTAATCCCATGAAAGCAAAATGAAAAAAAAAAAATTTAATTACCCAAGAATTCTTTCTCTCGAATGCCTTTGCAATCAACCAGCACAACCTCCAGAATACCACTTGCCATCTCTCTATCTCTCTCTATGATCTGTCTTACTAAGCTTGAGAAGAAGAAGACTTAAATGGGGTTGATTGAGATTGATTCTTGTGATTTGTCTCCTTAAGTTATGTTGTTATGGGGTAGGCTTCGTCCTGTGATGGTTGCTTCTATTCACAACTTATTTATATTTGTTTTATTATTTTGAATCCCTCTTCTATGTGCATCCAGTTCCCTCCCATACAGTATGCTGAGGCTCCCAATCATAATGCGACACCTAAGCGAGAGTGCCGTTTAGTCCACAAGAAAACTTAACAAAGGAATTTTTAATAATTTTCAGTTGAAATGCTGTGATTGGAAAATTGGATGAACTGTACTGTATAATGTAACCTTACTACAGTTCAATTAAGTTTTCCCCCAGTCTTTCTTTAACAGGTTGATTTCTCTCTTCATAGTACTAACAAGTTTTTTTTTTTTTTTGGCTGAATTTCATAGTACTAACAAGTTATTGTCTAAGCGTACGTGTACTATTTCAGACAATACGCAACCACTCCTTAATTTCCAACATTAAACAATAGGTAATACGTTTTAATCTATTAAAACTAGAATTTGTTTACTGTCTGAGTCCAAATTTTTTGTCACACTATTTCTGCTCCAGTCTATACTCTACTAATAAATACTTGCCACTTATTCACCTAATTAATTAAATACTACTGTTAATTAATAACTGTAGTATTAATAAGTCAATAATGATAATATTTAATTAATTAGATGAACACGTGTCAAGTATTTATTGGTGGAGTATAGAATGAAGCAGGAAAAGTGGAACAGAAGATTTAGACTCGTCTTATTGAATTACTATGACTGTCTATGTCTGAGACTTGTAATTGCCCATTCACATTTACTTTTGGAAAATATTTTCTTTTGAGTTTTGTATGTTACATTATTAATTAGTTATAAAACTAACAGTTCAGCTTAAAGACGGGAAATTATTGTGTACTCTCAAAATATCATAAATGTATATTTTCTCATCTCACATGAATGGTGGATTTCACTAATTAAATTCATGGTGGAACCCACCATTTATGTGAGAAAAAAGAGTGCGCATTTATGGTATTTCGAGAATACCTAATAATTTTCCCTTAAAGACAAATTAATGGATTCAAAAACCTCATCAAATTTTTGGGTCACCTCACCTTATTCACATCCTGGATATGGTACAATGGTGTTGAAACTTGAAAGTTAAAACAAACCCTAAACTGTAGACCTTGAAAAACAGGCTAGCAGGTCGAGTTCAGTAAAAAAAAAGGCCTATCTGGCTGCAGATCAGATTAACCTGTATTTTTCTTGAATTTTTTTTTTTATATATAAAAAATATGTATTTATCACTTGCAATTAAAGTTCAGCTCCACAAATTGATACTTGTTAAATAATTATACAAATCTTAACATTGTTAATAAAAATAAATAACATACCACCGCATACTCTTGGTATGATGGTTACTCCACAAGTTTAAGTGTTTGTGAGGTGTGGAGAGTAAAGGTCGGGGTTTAAGTCTCCAGAAGAGGGTTTTACACACATATACACTTAGATTATACTAGAGTATAATTTCTATCTTATATAAAATAAATAAATAGCACAACCAAGAGAGTTTTGGAGCTGTACAGCAACTGGGCTAATTCATACCATCCTAAATACCAGGGTGTTTTTGGCTTGTTTTGGCCATATCTACCCATTTTGGTGCTTTTCGGCGGTAGCTTGGGCTGATTCATACCATCCTAAATACCGGGGTGTTTTTGGCTTGTTTTGGCCATATCTACCCATTTTGGTGCTTTTCGGCGGTAGCTTCATTTCGGACCGGTATAAATTGAAATGGGTTTCTAAATTTTTTTTACTACTTACAGGTACAACACCTCTTCACCATTGTGAAACCTTCATTTACCAGTAGTTTATCTCTCTCTTTCGGCATTTCTTCTTGTCTTGGGTTCTAAAGAAAATGTTAGTAGAGAAACCCAAGATTACTTCTCCCCTGTTCACAACTCACTCCTACCCACTTTTTATTTGAGTTACTAGGCGGATGCCACTTTTTAACTTTCTATTTTTTTTTTTTAATTTCATGAAAAACCCGAAAGGCCGAAACCGTTTACTCTTCTTTTATTATAGATTTTTTACCACTCTTATTTAGTTTTTATTTTTTATTAGGTAGTGAAGTGGGCTAGGCATTAGCTTAATTTTTTTTTTTTTTTAGAAAGTTTGAATGCATAAAAAAGAGTAAAATTTTGGAATATTAATTTATACAATATAAGGTTTTTTTATTTTTTTTTTATTTTTAAGTGTGTGTATATATATAAAATTGCAAAATTGTGGTAAACTCAAAAAGGTATCATTTCCTTGATCAAACCGAAACGGTTTTCGGTTCGGTATTGAATCTATTGGCACAAACACAAAGAAGTTTAGACTACCATTTGAAAATTTAATTAAAATAAATGCACAAGTTTCACTACTACACAATATTAACATTTCAAAATATAAAACAAAATTATAAATGCTTAATGGGATAGTTAATTTGACAAAGAATAAAAACGTATAAAAAATTAAAAATTTTTAAAACTAATTTCATAATCTAATATCTTGAAGAAAAAAATCTAATAGTCATGTTTAATATCTTGAGATATTTTAAAGGGAAAAAATATAAATATTTTCTTTTCAAAAAGATAATAAGCTCTAATCAAGATGGAATGCTCAAATTTTGAGTTTCTAAACAATATATATATATATATATATTGAAGGGAAAAAAAAAATGAATGAATAGGTCAAATAGATGCATATAGTGCGTGACCAATATTATTGTTAGTATTAATTTTTAAATCTGAAAGTGCAATAGTAATAATTTAAAATCCTTAAAAAGAAGAAGTAATAATTTAAAATAGTTTTTTCCTTTACATCTTCTTTCTCTACCAATAAGAAAAAATTATATTCATTCTTTATAATTATATTTTTCCATCATTTATCTTTTCCATTCTTCATTAAACAAAGCCATCATTTATCTTTTCCACTCTTCAATTAAACAAAACCTTTTTTAGTTTAAAAGAAAGAAATGTTATGTCCACAACATTTTCACAACAAGTCATAAATGACAGGCTATTATTAGTTGTTATTATTAGGCAACAAAATAATTTAAGTTGTAAATTCAAATTAGAATCAATAACAACTTATCACCTATGATTTGTTGTGAAAATATTATAAAAATAATGTCTTCTCTAAAATAAAATAATAATAAAAACTTAATGTTAGCTAAAGTAGACACTTTTACTCTATCATTTTCAATGAATTAAAAAAAAAAAATCATTTTTTCTCTCTCTTGTGGATACCAGATTTTTTGAAGTAGTCTAATGCCTAAACTAATTTATTCTCAATTTCAATTACTAGTTCAGAATGAGTTGCTCATTGGCAAATATCTTTTTTAGTTGGACCATGCAGTGGGAAAGTTAAAACTATGTACGGTTCTAGCCCACCTTAGTTGGACTTCCATTAAAGTTTTTAACAACCGGTGTCAATTGTGTGCGAAAAACCAAAAAACCGAATGGACGGACCAAAACTGCTCGAACTGAAATTAATTTTTCAGTTTTTTTCGGTTAAGTTCGGTTTTGGTTTAAATTTTAAAAATCCAAAATATATCGGTTCAGTCTTGATTTTAGTGAAAATTATACGGAACCAAATCGGAACTGACTGATATATATTGTTATAGGTATATACTTTTAGTAAATGTGTGTTACCTTAAGGGTTAAAGCATGTGTTTTTGAAGTTCTTGTCCAACGTTCTAACCTTTAGAACAGCTTTTTTTCATTTTTTAAGCTTCTATTATCAAAACGACGTTGTTTTGGGTTTTATTTAAAACTAAACTTCTAAAACCCTAGCATCTTTTTCTCATTTAGTCACCCATCCTCATTTCCCCTCAATCGTTTTCCACTTTTCCTTCTCTCCTCTTCACTAATCCTCTCTTCTCAACCACCCCTTCCCCGCTCTCTCTCCCTCTTCACTTATCCCTTACCTATTTCTCTAGCCACCATCTTCATCTTTTAGATGAGACGCCATTTGAGATCAGAAGAAGTGCTACCACTCTTTTTGCTTGGATTTAGTTTGCTGGGTTTATATTTTGAGTTTGTTCTTTGTTTCTTTTCTCTGGATCAATTTCTTTGTTTGCTTTCTTAGAAAATAGATGAGATAAGGAAACCGAAAAAATCAACTGCACTGACCGTTGTTTTCATGGTTCGATGCCTTGCAGTTTTGTTTTTGTCTCGGTTGGTATCGGTTTTGAATTTGGCAAAACCGAGGGTATTGGTTCGGGGCAACATGGATCCTTCACACCAACCGAAACCAATCGATTATAGCCCTAAGCCGGACCCTCATTTGTGCATGCAAGATACATTGATAGACTTCAAGCAATAAAGAAACAACCTGGAGTATCTAATTTAATTGAGGATTTCCAAGTCCGAGCCCATCTTGGTGACTTTCTTTTTCATTTATTTATTTATTTTTATTAATAAATATATATTTTATTTTATTAAGGAGCATAAAAGGAGGGATGTAGTCTATCTCCATCCTTCTGATAGAAAATCAAGGGAGGAAGAGAGGAGATGGAAAGAGACTCGTTTTCGTCCCCACCACAAAAGGCAATCTAACAAGCTACATTATGAAATCAAAAAATTGATAGGACAATTTTTATTTGGGGTTTTCAGATGAGACACTAGTAGTCTAGTACCTAATTTTTTTTTGCAAACTCGCTCTTGAGCACAATAATAATTAACAATAACAAGTCTTAAAAAAAAATGAAGAAGAAGAAGAGGAAACAACACGTTGGTGTAGTGTATGTACCTAAACAATAAGTTTAATGACACTAACGAATTTTACAATATTTTTCACAACTATTGAGGCAGCGGATTATGATTGGGGGTATACAATAATAGTGATGATGGTGGAGGTCTCAATAAAAATAATATTGCACCAATCAAAAAGTGTCAACGCAATAAGTTTGTGTATGTAACATTATCGAACATAAATTTGTTTAGACATTTAAAGTGAAATTTACAGCCAAAATGGGCAAATGCCCCTTTCACTCAAAAAATCCTGCATTTTGCCACATTTCCCAAACTAATTAGGGAAATGTTTCTCTTTTGTAACTCGACAATATGAAAGTCAAGTTTTTATGAAAAACTCGATATCCCTATGATCAAGTTAGTTTGACCGTTGTGCCACGCTGGCACAACAAATGTGGCTTTTTCCCAGTAAAAAAATGCTCGTGTAGTTATTCATAACTCGTCAAGTGTAAAATCGAGTTTTCTTCAGTGATTTGAATCCCTAAGACCCTAACGTCTCACAACGCCTATTCACTAACTCTCTCCCCGGTACACCCTTCCTCGCTCTCTGCAATCACTCTCCCTCTACACTCTCCCTCGCTCGTTCTCCAATCAGGCTTCCCCACTCTCCCCCACTCTCCCTATCCAGTCTCCATCAGTCTCACTCTCCATCAGTCGTCGTTGCTTCCTGCTGCTGCTGATTACATGTACGTTGCTCTCCTTTGATATCTTTTCTAATTTTGGTTAATATTAGGTTGTGTTTTATGTGAGATTTTGATTATTTTGTTGAAACTTACTTAAAAGTAGTAAATTTACTAATCAAGATGAAAATTTTGTTGTCTTTTATATACTGCAGTGATGATGATCTAAAGTATTTATTGCTATATGGTTATGTCTGTGTTATTTTCTCATTAATGAGAATTTTGTTGTCTTTTACATGCTGCAATGATTATTTTCTCATTAATGAGTTTAAATATGCTTGGGGTTTTGGCAAATCGAGTGGTGGTGTTTCAGTGATGTCTCTGGGTTTGTGTAAAATGTGTCTTATCCAATTGTAGGCATGATTTTTTTGTAGTTGTTGTAAATGGTGTCGAACTAATTACGTTTGACTCTAAATAGTTGTTGTAAATGGTGTAAAATGTGTCTCATACCTCTAGCAGCAACTGTTAGCTCTGAAGCAGAACCCATCTCATAAATATCTTGCACTGATTTTGGATGTAGGAGTTAGGATTGCTGATGGGAGGAAGTGACACATGTTGCCAAAGTCCTTGGCTGCATGGTGATTGTTGTCAAAACTAAAGTATCCATCTAGACTAAGTGTTTCCAATGATGAAACAATATTGGTGGAATTTAAACTTGGTGGACGTTGAACCTTTAGGGTGGCAAGAGATTGGTTTGGACAAAAATTGGTTCTATTAGGTACACAGGTTAAGAAAAAAATGATGAAAACTTTGAGACTCTGGTTGTTTGAAGCAGTGTTCAGTAAATCCAAGATGTTCTGCCCATAATGACATCCTATATCCATAAATCTATGAAATACAATACACATTCACGTGAAACAGAAAGTCAGTTACTGTAAGTCCAGTTAAAAACCAATAAGAGTGATGAAATAGTAGCATTTAGTACAGCGACAAACAAATTAAGTTCTTTCATATCCCTTAAAAGTTTTACTACTCATTGTTTTTGGTATATCTAGGTTTTTATAAATTTCATTATTTTTTGTGGCAGTACCACATTTCTTGGAATTGACACTACTTTTGTTTTGCATATTAGTCCAATCTAGAAAATTTTAAGTAACTTTACTGGGGAAAAAAAAAAAATCATTTCCTAGGACCCTCAACTTTGGAGATAATTCTTGGCTAGGAATTACCTTATTGAAAGATGTATTATTTCGTGGATTGGTCTTATATTTGCAAATGTGTGGCTAGAGAAGTTGATATAGCAAGCATAGAAGTTCTTTTGCTTGCAATATAGCTCCTCTTTGTTTAAAATTGACCATATGGAGGGAGAGGAATAATTGAACATTCAATGGTGTAGAGCTCTTTGTTATTGGGTTGAAGTTGGTGAATTTGAGATAGTTGTTCGAGTGGTCCTGCACCCTTTGGTGGAAATGACATGCATCATGTTGCAGATTTTATTGATTTTCTCTCTTTGCGATTATAATCTTTTGATTATGTAATTTTTTTAAGGAGAATCCTCTATAATTTTTCACCCTTTGGTTAAACAAGAAATGATATTCACTGGAACATCAAACAGCTCAAGTAACTTCAAGAAAAAAAATGAATGCATTTACTCTAGGAAACAATATTCACTCCATTGTGGTTTAATGAGTTTGGTACATTTTGATTGAAATCACAATGTCACAACTGAAACTTTTTCAATGTGTGCTAGTGTAGGTTCTCTAAAAGAGAAAATTTTTAAGAATGTCTATGGTTAAATAAACCATTGATTATGTACGTAATTGGAAATGTCCAACATTGCTAGACTGATGTTCACAGTGCTGCATGTGCTGCTCAACAGCTTCGCACTGTTGAACCCTGTACAGTCATATCACCTACATGCACGTCAATACACAGATATGCATCCTTTTGTAATGCACCGTTTTCAAGGATGCAGAGCATCCTTGAAAAGTTTATGATGCATTTAACACAACTTCGTATTGTCTCGTCAAGTCATGTCAGATGAAGCACAGGAATGCTGAATAGTCTTCACGTGAATAAATACGCAACCTCTTTTGCAGTAAATATCACCAACCCGCTGCTGTAGCACAAGCTGTAGCCATATCAAACAGCTGCTTCAACGAACCACATGCACCAACAGACGCCACTGTTTAGCCAAGTCATGTTCGCAGTTCTGCATGTGCTGCTCAACAGCTTGCCACTGAAGAATACATTGTCGAGTCATATCATCTTTATTCACGTGAATACTTACCCTCACCTATAGTCACATCCATATGAATTCTTGCCCTTGCAAAACTCCTATATAAAGTCTCATTTACATCTACCCTTGCAAAACATCTACACATATCGATCTGAAGTCAAATTTTCCAATGTCAACGCGCAATTGGAGGGAGAGAGATTCCGACAAGAGGGAATACTATGCCAGACTGCGGCAGGAGTGGGATTTCCGCATGAACGAGTCCAACACTCTGCACAATGATCTCGTGCAACTCGGAGTGCCTCTTGTCGACCGTATCTCACTCACACTACCACGACGAAACATGCACCAATATGAGCATGCAGTGACTAAAAAAAAAAATAATAATCTTATAATACTTCGTAGGTGCAGGTATCACATGCTATAACTTGCGAAAGAGCTGGCCGCCGCAACTAACAGACAACTCACTCTAGTGGAACGTAATAATGTACTCAACTACGAGAACTACCTGTCAGAATGAATGCCTATGTGGTGTGTGTCTTATGTCTACGGGTTAAGTTAATAATGTTAGTAGTGTTATTATTCGATATGCAATGCATGCAAATTGGTGGTATCGTGTAAGAATATTTAAATTTTCTGTGTTATGCTGTAGGTGCAGCTACCGCAACCAACAGAAAACTCACTCCGGCGGAACATAACAATGTCCTCAACTACAAGGATTACCTGTCAGAATGAATGCTTATATGGTGTGTGTGTTATGTCTAGGGTTAAGTTAATAATGTTAGTAGCGTTAGTGTTCAATATGCAATGCATGTATATTGGTGGCATCGTGTAAGTTATTTTAAGTTTTCTGTGTTATGTTGTAGGTGCTTATTGAAAAATATCATGTGTGGGAATATTTAACTTTTATGCCTTATGTGGGAATAATCTAGATAATGAATAACGTGCATGCTCCTCATAATCAATAATAAGGTTTATATAGTACAAATGCAACAACAGTGACACATATACATATAAAACATAGTTAAGCAAAATAGTTCTCCAACAAAGTCCAATTACACCACGACACGATTATTCTCCATCTGACATCTCCACGTCTGACTGATAAATGGGATCAGCAAGAAGTGATTGCATGTATTGTGCGTGCTCATACAACTTACACTCCATTGACTCTCAAATCTCAACTTAGGTCTAATATCGATTAAGACATATCTTCATTCGATTATTTTCTTCTCTTATGCAGTTCAATGTTTTATGAAATTCATCGATCGTGTCTCTTGGCATCTACGATGCGAGTCGCCAAGGCACTGGTAACTTATAACCAACCAACTTATCATAAAACATTTGTTGTTCACGGAATAACCAAGTTTACTCCTGTCTCATGGTATTGTGAACCTTTGCACTATTTCGCAGATTCGGATCGATTGGATAGCTAAACTCATCTTCCAATACCTAGCAACGGCCCATAGTAGTGAACACATCACAAGGCCTATAGATGAAAGGGTTGCCAGAACCAGACATTGACGCTGAATACAATAACATCAAATGATCAAGTTAACAGTGTGCATCAACTGTTAGTAAATAATATAATGCTGCATAAGATGGTACACGACAAAGACATTCATAAATTTGTGTACTATTACATGCTAAAAATGAAATATTAACACTCACATTTGACCATAAACATTAGATGTCGTTGTTAATGTCTGACCAATGATGATTATGTACACGCCCCTATATGATTATGTGCAATACAAAATGTTGCTATGGTAAAGATTTCATTCCCTTGTGATTAAAATTTACTACAACAAACAACCAAAATCACACCAATGCACTCACTTCACACTCATTCAACCAAAAAAATAAAAATTCAGTACAATATTAAATGAAAATACCATTGCCATAAAATTCTGGTGTGAGTTTTTTACCTGAGGTGATACAAATTTCAGTTGAGTCCGGAAGCAGCTGTGGATTTGTGGAACAGAGTGGAATTCAGTTCAGACGGAAAGCAAGACACTCTGAATGGGAGGAGAAGTGAAGTTATTATACGAGAATAACTCGATTTTAGGGAGTGCGAGTTTGCTTTATAACTCGACATTAAAGTAATCGAGTTATATTAAAACCAAAGAACAGGCTACGCCTGACACCAAGATAGTTTGAAATAGCTATAACACGAGCATAACTCGATACCTATATAGTCGGTTATATAACTCGATTTTATACTATCGAGTTATTCAGGGATTAAAAAAAAGAAAATGCCACGCTGGTTGGCCTGCATGGCTTAAAGCTGAAGATAACTCGATTATAAAAGGATCGAGTTATTCACAAAATTCGACTTTGACAATATCGAGTTACAAAAGAGGAGCATTTCCCTAATTAGTTTGAGAAAAAGAGCAAAACGCTGGTTTTTTTGCACAAAAAGGGCATTTGCCCATATTGGCCTGAAATTTACTACAACACAGATCTCTCTAGCGGAGGTCTTGTCGGGAAGAACAACCCTATCCAAAAGATACAACGTCCTCAACATATATTCTGCCCTCATGAAGATTAGCCATATTAAAATGATAAATAACTTAAGAATCTTTAGCAATTTAATCGAGTCAAAGTAACGGTAAACAATATTAGTCAGAGAAGGCTTCAGAGATTTATATTTTATTGGGTTCTTTTTATTTTATTTGATTTTGTTTTGTTTTCTATAAAAAAAAAAACTTTTAGCACAACCTCGATCGTTTTTTTTTTTTTTTTTTTTTGGGGAGAGAGAGAGAGAGATTTATATGGATTCGCCAACAAAACATCGTCAGAGAGATTTTCCTTGTCCATGGTATGAAAAGTAAGCTTATATTTGTGATCTTCACCACCCAGGGGTTGTTTGGCACTGTTGTTTAAACAGTAATTTTCATTATTTAAACAATAATAACACTTCTAACACATATTTCTATAACACTCAAACACGTATTTCCACAACACTAAAAGTTGAACAACAATACTTAAACACTGCTACCAAACGAATAACGTTGAAAGTAAATTTCTCGTTCCACACTAATTTATTTTCTTCCCTTGCAATTCTATGAACCCCTTTTGTAATAAAAGAAATTCAAAATGTTAAAAAAAAAAAAAAAACATGCATTGTGGTGTACATGCACATAACAAATAGATCAGGTTGACTGACCTTGAGCCATGTTACTCCTGCACTCTTGATTTCCATATCGAATCACAACATATAGATTCATTTTCACTGTATATTCAGATCTTTTAGCCAACTTTAAATCAAACTTAGCAATAAATAAATAAATAAAAACAAGCTAGAGATAGAGAGAAAGAGGAAAAAAAAAAGAGAACCAAGTAATCCCATGAAAGAAAAAAAAATTACCCATTAAATCTTTCTTTCGAATTTCTTTGCAATCAACAAGCAAGACCTCCTAAATACCACTTGCCATCTGTGTGCACGAGCGCACACATGTTTGTGAGAGAGAGAGAGAGATTTCTGACTATATAAGCTCATGAAGAAGGCCTAAGTTGGGATGAGAAGAAAACTCAAGTTGGGATGCAAACACATGTCAAACACTTGCTACGTGTCAACATCGTAACATGTCATGAAAGTATTGGACCCAAGCCTTACGTAAGTATCATAATGTTCCAAGCAATTTGAATTTATTAATGGTAGTTGAATGTGGCCGTATTCTTTTCCTCACCTTATCATTCTACATTCTAAATGACTATCTCACCTTATATCTGTATTCTTTTTCTCTATTATTTATTTCCATATGGACCACCACATCAATCCTAGTACAATGGAATTTAAATGTAGCCTCAAATTGGACAACTATTGTTATCAAACCCAAGAATGAACTTTATTTATATCCAAACTAGTTTAAAGATAAACCTTGTCTATAAATAAAAGTGCCTCAAATTGGACAACTATTGTTATCAAACCCAAGAATGAACCTTATTTATATCCAAACTAGTTTAAAGATAAACCTTGTCTATAAATAAAAGTGCCCCGGAAATGAACCGTGCATGCTTACAATGATAAAATTAATATGTGGGCTTTTCTTTCAACCTTTCTTCACCGATAAGCAAACATAAAAAAGTTAAATTTACTCATACCTTGCAGTTGGTAAGGAATGAGGTAAAATATTTTTTTTCATCTATTTTGGGAGTTTAGTACATAGGAATTGAATGATTATGGGGAATGCTTATTTCATTCCATTATATTCCTCCTAAAAATGTAAACAACATTTATTCCTTTGTTAAAATGGAGGTGAAATAAAAATTTTATTCCTATTTTAAAATAAGACAAATTAAAGATGAATGGTATATTAGGATAATTATGTATTTCTTTCTGTTCCAATCGTTATGATATCATATTATAATCATATATGATCTATTCATTTGCTTCTTTTAATATTTGTACGCGTTTGAGATGATGTTGGATTGATAAGCCACTTTGCTTCCAAGTTCCAACACGAAATCTGTCGCTCCATATGGTACATTGATGCTAGTATTTGATAATGTGCAACAAAGCTAAAGTGTAGTTATTTGTTGAATCTGCCCATCAACAACACTAGAGACGCATCCCAACAATGCCAATGAAATTCATCTTTCCCATCAAATATTTCCATTTCGAGTTTCATTGCTAATGAAACGTTTGTCACCATCCCCAAATAAACAGATAATTACACAACCAAAATGATATTGCGGGCCCTGTGGCATTTAAAACAATCAATTACTTCAATAAATAAACCAAGAGCAAAACTAGAATACCCTAATACTAGCTTGTTGTGACTCCGACCGAGGCCACTGGCGCCCTGCCCGAGGGTGTAATATAACCATAAAGGCCCCCATTTTCATAGATCAAAGCTTGTTGTGACTTGGTAGTAAAGCCCATAATAATGGGTTCTTGTGAAATAAAAATAGAAAAATCAAACAAACAATCTCACAAGGAAAATAATGATTTATATGCACGTTCTTAGTGTGCTTGTAAATTTTGATGACATTTATTTTGAAAGTTTAAAATAAACATAAAATATTCTTATCAATAAATAAGGTAAAACTAAAGATATAAATTAATTAATTACTTATTGTCATATTATGTATCCTATTTTCTTAGATTTGTAGTGTTCTGTCCCATGTCCAGTTTGTGTCCATACTTCCTAAGCTATGTCCATGAACAAGGAGAAGAAAGTTTCACTAAAGAAATAGAGATTATAAAGGTAACACAAAGGTGCTCTCACAAAAATATGGCTGTTATATAACATTTTGGGCTAAATATCTCCAACTCCACAAGAACAAACATGATCACCTCAAGTCCCAAAGAGACAAAGACTCAAATCAGCTATATTACAAATTTCAACGCTGGCTTCAATCATCACAAACACATTCTTTGAACCAAATGCTAGATAGAGGGGCCTTCCAATGGTTCTTAGAGTAGAGGAGAAAACATTACAAGGCTGAAAGCAAAAACTGTACACTGGTTGAAGAAATATGGTAATGGTGCATGCCTGAACTCCTGAAACTCTGTTCTGCATCCTGCTAAAACTCATCCAAAACAGAAAAGATATATCAGCTGTATAAAAAACTTGTAATCCATTAAGCATAGAGGGGAGAAGCAGAAGGCCTCGGGTAAACAGTCAATCTAGAAGCCTCTTCTGCAGTACTTCTGCATGACTTAGTCACACCATTGGAATGGCTATGAACATTTGCACGATGCTCCTTTTGAGTACTTCTTGTTGTGTCCTTCAAGTCCTGAAGCTCCTCCAATGCTGTTACCACCTCATCCATGTTGGGCCTGCTCTTAGGTTCTACATTGATGCATTGAAGTGCAAGGCTAGCTGCCTTTTGGGCCCGACCCAGTGAGTACTGGCCCTCGAGACGGGAATCCAGTACACGAAATATCCTGCGTTTACTGTTCAGGTAAGGCTTTGCCCACTCCACCAAGTTGTGTTGTCCAGATGGCCGATTCTTGTCTACAGCTCGACGACCAGATAACATTTCTAGAAGTACAACTCCAAAGCTATAAACATCACTTTTGGCAGTCAGATGACCTGCCCAATAAAACATGCAAATAATCACTGAACAGCCTGGTAGCTTTGTAGAACCTGGCCAAGCTAATTCAATAAAACAAAAATGAAGGACAAAATGTACATGAACTTTCTACCAATACAAGGCATTGGAGAAGGCTGATCATTGATGCACTAGCATAAAAAAAGCACATATTTACACAGGCTTAAGCAGTTCTCTATAGTACCAATACAACTTTCTGACTCTCAAAGCCAGGGCCCTGAAAAGCCTTCTAATGGTAGACCGAAAATGTAGATTACCATTCATTTTAGACCAAAATTCATGTTTTTATAGAGTAAATCAAATAAAAAAGTAAATCTGATCAAACCATTCCATCACCTAACGCGCAAAAGCATAAAGAATGGAGCCAGAGTTTGAATAACCAAAAATTTTAAAGAAGAGACACACATACTGAAATTTGAAAGAATACCTGTGGCTAGATACTCTGGTGCAGCATATCCGTAAGTTCCCAAAACTCTAGTAGACACATGGCTCTTATCACCAGTTGGCCCATCCCTGGCCAGCCCAAAATCAGAGAGTTTTGCATTGTAATTCTGTAAAGTCAGAGCAAAAGGGTTGGCACAATGAAAAATAAGTCTGATTGAGTCCTAAAACTCAACAAGCTCAACCATATTACACAAATGTGATCAAGAGGCTAGCCAAACTACATACTGAATCAAGGAGGATATTTGAAGTCTTGAAGTCACGGTATATGACTTGTGTTTCAGCATTGTGAAGAAAAGCAAGTCCCTTTGCAGCACTAAGAGCAACTTTCATTCGGAGGCTCCAAGATAGTGGCTGGAAGTGAGACCCCCCTGCTTCAACAATAATAGCATGTTAATACCAACATACACCTCCAGAAAGAAATAACAGAACCACACTTAATCCTTTTCACTTCCTTCAAAACTGTTGATTGATGAAAAGGATAAAAAGGACTCACTTCTAAACAGATGATTTTCCATGCTACCCTTAGGCATGAACTCATATACCAGAAGCCGATGCTCATCTTCTAAGCAGTAACCAATCAACTTCACAAGATGAGGATGATGCAGCTGCCCGAGATAATTGATTTCTGCCTGTATGTCCAACAATAAAACAGAAAATTAACTGCTTTGCTCACTAAGACTTTTCTAAATGTTGTGGCACTTAACCAAGTTGTAGTCTTTCCATATATATATATATAACCAATGACATTTGGATTGGCAGCTTGCACAAGTCAATCATAGCAAGGCAACATGGCCAATTCCAAATAAGAACCACTTCAGAAAATATCCCTACATTACATAGCTCCTTTAAGTTGCTTTTAAACTTAAAACTCTGGCCTACATTCATAACATACTATTTACAACAGCAAGAGAATGCACAAACCACAAAAGAGTTCATGAAGAACTGAGAAGGGAATTAATACTAACCAACCATTCCTTGTGACCCTGAAGCCCTTCTTGGTTGAGCCTCTTCACGGCAATCATCATGCCAGTCCCTGGCTTGGTAGCTGTCATCGAATGTTCATCAATCCACCCTTTAAAAACTGAACCAAACCCACCCTCTCCTACTACACTATCTGGGCGGAAGTTTCTTGTGGCCATTTTCAGCTCAGTGAAGCCAAAACTCTTCAAATTGGTTGCCTGCAAGATCTCACCCTCACTCCTAGGAGTCATTGGCATAGAAGCCGAATAGGAGAACTTGCTACTCGAATTGCTCATGCCACTCCCATCTCTGCTCACATTCTTTGAATTAAACCCTACACAAAAGCAACAGAGACATGTTAACAAAAGCTATTCTTTGACTTGGAGGTTTTCTAGGCCCCAAAAGACACAAAATTCCCACCATTCATCCCTAAAACTAATTTCCAACACAAAAATTCAAGTCATCCTAATGTTTTTTTTACATAAAGCGCATCCTCCAGACTAATCTAGTCTGCAATTTCAAAGCATACAAATGTTTAAGGGGATTCCTCTCACAGCAAAACTATTAATTGAATTCGAAAGGCTTAATTTCAATTAATATCCAAAGGTCACAAGCAGAACAACTACCACAAAATTAAAACTTTTCATTTTACAACAACAAGATAGAATGATTGATATGAAGATTTTAGAGATACCCACCAGACTGTTTCTAACAATTTGAGACTCAATCAAGCATTTACATGCAGTTATAAACCAAAAAACAAAAACTAAAACAATAAAAGAACAAATCGAAAGGTACCTGTGAGAGAAGGAGTCACAGCTTTAATCCCATTGCTCCAGCAAGCCCCCATCCAAAACAGAACCTCTCAAACCTCTTACTACCAACACTTTCAGGAATCTTAAAATACAAAAACCTGAACAAAATCGAAATGGGTCCTTAAAAAAACGCAGCTCTTTAGTTAAAAAGAGCTGTCTTTTTACTATTTTTTTGGTTGCTTTAAGATTGTTGCAAATTTGTGAACAAGCTGATCTTCTTTAAAAGACTGAGTTGAAGCAAGTAACAAAAAAAAGAGTGCAGAAAAATAGTAGAAGGAGAAAAACATAGAATGATAGAATGGGAATTGAACACGAAAAAGATCAACAAAGGGTCCTTTTGGGAAGATATGGTAGTGATTGGGCGCTGAGTTGAATGGATTTTGGTGTAACTTTTTGTTGCTTTTTTGATTGAGATGAGATTATTAGATGATGAGAAAGCAGGCAAAAAGGCAGCCTCTACTATTGAAATCGTATTATAATATTTTGTATTGGTAGCCTTTTTTTAGACCTTTTTTGTTGGTGAAACCAAACCAATAGGCAATAGGTAATGAGGTCAAGGAGGCTACACCCGGTTGACTTGCTTTTTAGCTTTATAGTCTTTGTTTTTTGTTTTAAACCCTCAACAAGCAAGCAAAATGTGTGATGTGGGAAAACTTATTTTTATTATTGGTTTAATATAATATTTATCGTATAAAAAATAATTGTAAGAAATAATTTTAAAAAATAGATATGTCTAGCTAACTTATTTGGTAAGAGTATAAGTACATTAGGTTTTTAAAGCAAACTAATCAGTAATCCATGTAATGTACATGAAAAATATAAAATAATACAATTTTTTTCCTTTTATTTATTGTTTAAATATGAAATTCATAATAGTTATTAATAAGCATTCATTATGATTGTATTTGTATAAAGAATTATATAATATAAACTATGTATTTATCCTAATTGTGTTTGTATATAGAATTATATACTCTGCTATTTAAAAAAATATATATGATGTACCAAGATTCTAATGGAGAGTTGTTAAGGGTCTTGTAACTAAATTAACACATTCCTTCACACAAAGTATTTAGGGTTCTAAGAGAGAAAAAGTTCGAAATGCGGAGTTATGAGATTGACCAAAAGTTAAACAGCTTCAAATTTTTTATATATTAATATTATTAACCAAAAGTCAAACAGCTTCAATTATATATATATATATATATATATATAGTTTCTACCTATGACGTTTGCTTATGATAATAACTTTTTATCATTACACTAATATACCAATCGATTTTTGGTATAGGCAGAGATTGAATTTCAGATTTCTTATTAATATTATTAGTTGGTAACTCGTGCAATTCACAAAAAAGTTTAATGTAATAACATTTTTTTTTCTCTTTTATTTTGTTGTCTAATTATAAAATTTGATAATTATGATAGTCAATAATAGACAATTATTATAATTGGTTTTTATATGCAATTATATATTATAGTGTTAAACATTTATTATGATTGTATTTGTATGTAGAATTAAATATTCTATTATTTAAAGAAAATATGATGTATCAAAGTTCTGATGATAAAAAAACATAATAATTATAAACGGACGCCATAGATTGAAATTCTATAAATAAATAAATAAAAGTTCTAATAGGTTTAATATATATATATATATATATATATAAGAATAATGATATGTAAAATTTGGAAGCATCATCAAAAACTTATGTGGCACAATATTAATTATATATTATAGATTATAGATAAATGAATTAGTTTTAAGCAGATAAATTAATTTATTTGTTATGTCATGTATAAACAAATAAGTTATCATGTAGTATAAAATAAACAAAAAGCTGAATTGGTAAATCGTTTATTTTATAAAAGATAAGAATTAGGTTTATTTTTAGTTCATAGATTACAATATTAATTACTAGACTAGAAGCTTGGATTTGGCTCCACTGCCAATGTGTCTAGATTTTGTTTATTTATTTTATTCTTCTTGGTTGAGTAAGATTTGTGCCTAGAATTGAACGTGTAATTGGTTTGGCCAATTCATGAACGTCGATGTCAAAAGTAAAGATAAGAAGATAGGGTCTCGTATCTATCACGCATAAAGACTTGTTTGTTTGCCCATCAAAAAAAAAAAAAAGACTTGTTTGTTTTTGCCTAAATTTTCTTTCACTGCAATATACTATTTCTCACCATTTTCATTACTTTAATAATTGAGATTTTTTTTTTCCTGCTAGATACACTATTATTAGTCAAATTCACGCCTCTTCAATATCAGTAAAGGTCATCTCATTGGGATTTCAATAATCACACGGTTGTTATTGGAGAACTCATAATAATTCATATACATGTAGCTCAATTTTCCATATAATAGTCTCTTTTCTTTTATAAAGATGCATGAATATGTTTTATTTCTATTTTTTTCTGGGGAGAGGAATAAAACATGAATATGCTGTTGTGGGTTGGTTGTCGGCTTTTTAAAACCGTAGGGATTCTAATGAATGATTTGACACTTTTCCTTTGTTTTTTTGTTTTTATTTATTTATATTTATTTTATTATTAGATTAATTAGGCACTTTTCTTAACCATGCTTTGTTGTTGTTGGTGCAAACAAACAATGATTAAGTCGAAATTGAATTGGATTTCTTTGCAGTGTGAGCCAGATTGTTTTATCCCACAGCCGCGGCTCTCTCTCTCTCTCTCTCTAAAAAAATAAAAATAAACAAAACTACAGTACGGTGGGGCTTTTACCCTGCATGGAACAAGTGTGTAAACTGTAAAAACTTTTTACATTATTATTAATTTAAGCAAGTTTCATTATAACTTTTGCCTTTTTGGTTTGTTTAAAGCTCATCCAAATGCACAACGTGTTCACTAAAATTTATAAATGAATCATGGTTCATATTATATTTAGAAAAATACAAACTTTTCAAAGATTCGTAGTGTAAGTCTGTAAGAGTCTGTAGATACCGATGTGGCGACGTTCTTGCTACTACAATACTTGAGAAATGGAAACAAATAAAATAAAATGAAAAGGAAAGAAAACTAAAGTTTTTTAATAAAGTAATTTTTTTTACTTTTTAAAATAAAATAATTTAATAGTTAGAGAAGAAATAATTTTAAATTTTAATTTTAAACATTTTTGTTGCAAACACAAGAAATTAAGTACAAATGTAAATTAACTTGTTCAATTATAATTAGAACAGAGCCCATCATTTCCGCCCCACTCTAAAAGAAAAAAGTATAAAAGTGTAATATTGAAAAAACTAGATCGGTATAGAGACATGTATTTTAAAATAATTGAGTGTCAATATCATAGCCCAGTCTCTTGTCACAGAAGCCTTTACCTAAAGGAACATTATTAAAATAGGTTAGACACGAGGTTACAAGAATTTAAAGAAGCAGCAGAATTTTTCTGAAAGGTGTAGAGTTGTTCCATAAAGGTATGTGCAAAGGAAAAATAATTGTTACACCAAAAAAAAGGAAAAATAATTGAGGAGAACATGCAAGGATTGAGGATTCTTTAGTCTTTACTGCTATTCAGCCAAAAAAAAAAAAAAAAAGGATTCTTTACTGCTAGTCACAAGTTATAAATATGCCTCGAACCTAGCAATGGGTTTCTGAAAGTAAATCCATTTACTGAGTAATTTCAAAGGATGGAAAAATTATAGAGTTTTCTGGTGGACTATGTTACTTGTTCAGTATTTTATTAAAAAATTTATATTTGTTTAAAATTGTTGAGTCAGTAATTAATTTTTGTTTAAAAAAAATTTCTAACTAACAATTTTAAATAAGTGACAATTTTTTAGTTGAATGGTAGATCACATTACTTGTCCACCATATGAATCTTATAATTTCTCCAAATGATGATGGAATCCTCCACAAAATGATATGACAATTCAAGCTTTAAGAGCATTTCCACGTAGTTCGAATCAAAATTTTACCAAAATATATATATATATATATATATATATATATATAACCGTGGGGGGATAAAAGCCCAGATCTACCAATTGGGTCTGGTGCCCTGTTCTTTAGGTCATCCTACGTCCGAAGAGTAATAATGGGCTGGGACTGTTCTCCTGAGGACAATGGACCCAAAGAGGGCTGAAAAGTATAATCCGAAGAGGTCACCCATTGTCCGAAGAGGTTTTACTCCTCGAATACGAATATTTCTGATCAAATAAGCTTTCAGAGGGCCCAAATGCCCATCCTGGTAATGTTGGTGGCAAAGATGAGTTCTAGGTACTCCTGGGGATGATAAGGATGAAGAAATATCTCAAGGAAAAGCTGCCACCACTGCATTTAATGCCCTGCAGCAACCTTTCTGGCCGTATTTATGTGGAGAAGACCCCTGAACAGTGCAACTTCACCTACCGCCACTCCCAAGAGGCTAAACAAGATGTTTGATGTGACCTACACTCAAGTATATCAGTAGATGGAGGACAAGTGGAGGGTTAGGATGATTAGGAAAGAGGTTATATAAGGAAGGAGAGCCCATGATAAAAGAAAGGGAAAGAAAAAGAAGAAGAAGAACAGAAAATCACTTTACTGTAGCTCTGGAATCTGTAACCTAAGAACATTCAATAAAATTCCTCTTCGGACCTTTAGTCCCTCATGGTTTTTACGTGATTGCATGTCAGATTATCTGTCCATACTACCACCAACCCTTGTTTAATTCATATCTGGCCCAGTTCTTTCACCTACGCTCTTCAAATTTATTGGTTTGGGTTTGTTGGGCTCCTATTCCACACTCAGTGGGCTTGGGCTACGAAAACGGACCCTACAATAACTATTAACTATGCAAAAATTTACATTTATTTTAGTATAAGATTTTTTTTTTTTTTTTTAATTTTGCAAATCACTTCACATTAGATTATTTATTGATTCTATTTTACATTACATTTTATTAAAATATCAATTTTTTTTTTTTAAAGTTTTGATTAACGTATATCTTTAGGATATTTGTTAAGATGTCATGTTAACGGGTGACCTTAGGAAAATTGTTAATAAATCATTTTAGAAAAATTTTGATATCACTTTTATGGAAAATATAAAAAACTGTAATTATTTTTTTTTATTTTCCTATAAAAAAAATTTATAAACCAATGCTCTCAAAGCATCTATTAACTTTTCCCATTTTATAATTATTTATCTTTTTTTACACATAACAATCACCATCCACTATCTTCTTTTACTCTTGAGATACATAAAAGAATAATAAAAAACTAAATGCAAAATTAATAGTGTAAGAGCAACCACATCAGTCATTCCAAAATAGAAAACGATAATAGTTTTACACATTTTACCCCCAAAAAAAACCCACATCAGTGCTTTCATAACTTTGTGTATATCCAAAAGTGCTACTGTAGCTTTCTATATATTGTTTTAATTTTTTTTTCTCTCCCCTCACATTCTCTCTCTTCCCCTGACTCTCTCTCTCTCTCTCTCTCTCTCTCTCTCTCTCTCTCTCTCTCTCTCTCTCTCTCTCTTTTCAACCCATAATCTCTACAACCGATCAACGCAACCCAGCACCGCCAACCACACATAGACTTAGCACCACTACCTAGTATCGCCAACCACACACAGACCCACCACCGTCAACCACACACAGACCCACCACCGCAACATTACAATACATAAAAAATCTAACCACAAAATCAAACACACCCACACACGGGCACACCAACGGAGATAGAGAAAGCATTGTTGCGAACTTGTGGCTGTGAGTTGGTGCTTGGAAGTCGATTGGAATGAGTCTCGGTGCTTGTGGAGGAGATCAGAGTTTTTGGGTCGACTGAAACGAATCTTTGTGCTTGTGGTAGAGAAGGATGCTTGTGGCAGCTTAAGGGTTTGAGCAGAGGGAGAGATGTTTAACCAAGAGGGAGAGAGGGAGAGGCAATTTCAACCAAGAGGGGGAGAGGGAGAGGCAAGTTTTCATCCATGAAGGCAGTGGTGTCTTCAAGAATGGAGAGAGAGTTGAGAGAAATAATATTAAAAAAAAGTGAGGAAAATGATTATTTAAATAAAATAGATGGCAAAATAGACAAACTGATGTGAGAGTTTTGGATAAGTGGCTATGCAAAATAGAAAAACTGGGTTCTTATGCTAAAATAGACAGAAAATCTTGCACAGACTGGTATAATTGCTCTTACTATTTCGGTGTAAATTTACATGATTACTGTAGCAATCATATATTTTTACATGATTTTGCATAGTTTGATGTGGGTGAATTTTTGAATTGGTTAATTAAAATATGGTACTTTTTTCTATTATACAAGCACTTATATGAGTGCTTTAAGGGACAAAGCTTCCTTCTAGTGCTCCAATACATGAGATGGTCCACACCTTGTGGACACATAATTAATTTTGGACATGTATTTAAAATATGTCAGGTACAATCTATTGGCTCACTATACTTAAGCCAAACCCCTAACTAAGTAGGCATTTCACCAAAAAAAAAAAAACTAAGTAGCTATGCCAAACCTAGTATTTGTGTAGGTGTAGCTAACAATATTACCATGATGAACATGGCTTATCGGTGCAATTTCAGGCTGCGTATCCTGTTGTCCTATTTAAGTGTTTGTATTAGGCATTTGAAACACTTTACCATCTGTTTGGATAAGAAAAAAAAATTAATTCCTTTGAAATTTTCGGAAGAAAGAATTTACATTCCTATCATTTCAAATCTCATCCATCACAAATTTCATTGTTGGATATAGCTCAAATATAACTAGAATTTGTAAATCTTTGCATATACATTGAGTTAACTAATTTCATATCAATAACTCAGTAATCATGTCAACATAAACAAATAGAAATCTTCGGCGTCGATTTTGATATCGCCATCACCATTAGTATCGACAATTGTTCCTGCTAGTGCTCTTCTGGCTCTAGTTTTAAGTTTTAACGCGAAATAATAAGGTTCTAACTCTAGCTCTAAGCATGAAACAATGCAGTACTAGTTCCAATCCTTTTGAATGGAACAACTTAAGGTTCTAATCGTAAAGTTTTTGGATTCCACATGCTCTAAATCCCTCTCTTTGTTTGAAAGAGAGTCTCTCAACGTCAAATTTTCGAAAATGACATCTATCTAGGCATCACTTGTAGTTGGAATTTAAAGCCTACAAGTTCTAGGAGAAATTTACATTTTTCATTCTTAATATTTGTTAAACACATAATTAAATTGTAAGTTGTAGAATTTAAATATGCCTACTTTGCCCAAATTCAGTTATAAATAGTAATACCACGCCCAAACACACAATAACTAAGGTATTTAAGCAAAAAAATTCTTTTAAAATTGGAAAACCTATTTAGGTCAAATTCGAAATTCAGGCTTCAGTATCAAAGCTTTTTAATGTATTCTTTTCTTTTCTTTTTTTTAATATAGAAATAACGCTAAAATTAACTTTAGTCTTTTGACTTTTACTTCAATTGTCAATATAGTCCATAAGTTTAATTTTTTATCAATTTAATCCCTTAGTTTGCAAAAATGAGTCAATATGGTCTTTTCATTTAAATTTGTTAGTAAATGGATTACTTAAACATTCTTTTATTATTATTAAAATTGTAATTGAAAATATTAATGAGATGTATCATTTAGTAGATCTTAATATTTGATGAGTATTATTAAAAAAAATTAAAATTATGAAATGTTTAAATGGCTTCATTGGTATCAGATTTTGACATGAGGAGTTAAGTACCAAATTAATTCATTTTGATGAAATGGAGAATTAAATTGATAAAAATTAAACTTTAAAGAATAATTTGACAATTGAAGTAAAAGTCAATGGACTAAAAGCCTAGAAATAATAAATTGACATATATATCCATACTTATTTTTTAAAGTAACACTTAATATTGTCATCCATATATAATAATAAGTCACCACAGTTTAGCATTATGAAATCACAAAGTAATAAAATATTAAATTAATAACACAGGATTTGGTGAGCTTCTAAATTCAACACTTTGAACATCTCAGCTTCCATTATAAACTTTAACCAAATCTTACAACGAGAGTAAATCAATAAACTTAAAGGGGGAATGTTAACCGATGCTTTAAGGGTATTAGTCTATGAAATATTTTTAGAAATTTTTTATAAGAAAAAATAAATTATTTTTTTTACGTTTTTTTATATTTTTCATGAAAGTGATGTCAAGACTTTCTAAAAGAAATTAAATTTTGTAAGGATGTAGTGTAAAACTCATATTTTACCCCTTCAATCCTAACATGCCACATTATCTTACCATAAATTTAAGAATAAGTACAACCACACCCAATCAATCATAATACCCATATATAAATTTAACCATATTGAGAGTTTATTGAGATGTTATTAAATGTGGTAGAATGTATTAAAATTTAAGTAAAATACTAATATAACAATTTCTTATTGGATGGTATAAAACATTTCACCCGATAATGATATCCAAACTTAAAATTTATTACAACCGAATTTCATGTAATGGATCAATGCTAAAAAAAAATTTAAAGTTTTAAATTTATAAAGTACGAACAACGAAACGACGAATAGTGTATTAAAGTACACTTGAAAGTTGAAAGCTCCAGATTTCCTGTTTGTCTTGAATTTGTTTTTAAAACTTTAAGGACCCTTTTAAAACTCTTCAGAGAAACTAAAAGACTTTTAACCCCTTAAAACACTTTTCGCAGCCCTACTCAAAATCTCTACAACAGTAAAGATTTATATAATTAGTATCCTTACTTGACTTCTGTTTTACCTTTCAAGACCGTGCCATCAATATGTTTTTTATTCTTTCAGTGCCGTGTCAAACTAATTATGCCAATGCATAAAAGATGACCAAAACAACGTTATCGGTCTGTGTTTTCTCTTTGGTTAGGTACTTGTGCCAAATTTGATAGGTGTTGGAGTTTTGTTTGTTAATGTTAATTATATGTGTAACCTAGACGACTTCAACTTGACCACTTCTTTGTTGCAAGTCTACTATTTTCTTCTATTTCTCATTATCACTCACTCCACTAACAAATTTGAATATAATTTCAGAATTGAGATGCCAATTTGCCATTAGCTCCATCATCGAACAGGTGCACATTACCAATCTGAACTCGTCGTACTCGTACCATCATAGCCTATAGAATTTTTTCAGATAACAAAAGCTTGCAAGAAAGCGATCTCAAATCTTACTTTAAATATTATCATAAACCATGTCAACGGTCCATTGTTCATTTCTAATTCTCATTGACGTCTTTTCAGTCCCTTCCCACAAGTGATGGGATAATTTATAAAATATGGTTCTAATAAGTGTTTTGTTATTTTGTTGACAAACTTGTGATTAGGGCAAAATGTAGATGAAATATAGTACTGATTAGTGGATAACAAGGTCAGACCAATTGATTAGTAGTAACCTCTTAGTGGGGGTGTATCAACTATTCATGCAATAATAAGGTCTCCACGTTGGGGATATAGCCCTAAATCCCTGTTTTATATCTCAATTATTTCAATTTTCTATTGCATCATTGTAATGACTAATGATGCCAGCCTGCAAGAGAGGCTCCCCCATTGCCTAATATTTCGTTAGTTGGATTGTTTGGACATGAAATTTGTGGCCCAACTAGGCTACTTTTAGGTCGCTTTTAGCCATATGTTTCTTGGGTCCAAACTAAACTTCTATGGGTTAGGCCCATGTAGGCCTTTGAAACGAATTTCTTTTATTACACAAGTCTCTTTGGTCAATGGTTTGAGGTGACATAAAAAAAAATGATAATCTCTATTTGATGAATCCACTTCATGATTTGATTTAAAAGCCATGAATCTAAAGGTGTATCCATATCTTTATTTAAAAAAAAAATTAAATTAAATGATTTGACTCTATATGCTTTGTTGGATATAAAAAATAAAATTTCAACAGTAAAATACTCTCTTTATTTCACTTGAAATTGAGAAAATTACACTTCTTAAACAAAATTGGGGTTCAAATATCTTATTGTGGATGAGTGAATTTGCTAAGCAAATACATTGGTTCCACAATTATCATAATTTTTTTAACTCTATAATTTTTGTTAATTTTTGTCAATTTAGTCTCTATCATGATCTTTTGGATAGAAATTGTTGACGTGGCAAATAGTCAAAACTAAAAAATTAGTTTATTTCCACATTAATGAAAATTAATTTTTTATTTTGGTTGTTAGCTACATTAGCAATTTACATTCTGGAGATAACGGCAAAGACTAAATTGACACGACATTGAAAGGTTAGAGACTAAATTGACACAATTGAAGTGTTAAGAATCAAATTAAAATACGGTGTAAAAAATAAGGATCAAATACATAGTTTACCATATTTTTAATATGTAGGGGGTGAAAGCCTAGCCCAATGTATTGGGTCGGGGGTCCTATTCGAAGACTACTAGATGTCCGAAGAGAAGAAAATATCTTGGAAAGGGTTCATGTGGAAGAATCGTACCTGGAAATGAATGAGGGATGCATTCCGAAGAGGTCGTCAGTTGTCTGAAGAGGTCTTCCTCCTCGGATACAAATATTCTTGATCAATCAAATGTGTGGAGGGTCAGAGTGATCTTTCTAACGGTTCCAATAACGAAGATAAACTCTGAGCATGTCTAGAGATGATAAGAACGAAGAAATATCTAAAGGGAAAAGCTGCTACAACCGTGTTTAATGCATTACAGCTACTTTTCTGGCCGCATTTATGTGGAGAAGACCCCTGAACAATGTAATTTCAGCTACCACCACTCACAGAAAACTAAAAAGAAGACTTGATATGACATATACTCGAATGGATGCTTAGATGAAGACCAAGTGAACGATGAAGATGAGGGGTGAGGATGCTATATAAAGGGAAGAAGTCTCTGATGAAAGGGGGAGGAAGAAAGAGAGACAAGGAAGAGAAATACGATTTTACTGTAACTCTAAGCATTGTAATCATCTTTATTCAATAAAAATCTCTTCGGATATTCATTAAGTCAATTGTTCAAGCCTAATTGCATGTTAATTCATCTTTAGCTATCTTAGTTAGTCACTGTGTGATTCACAACTAGCCTAGCTCTTTCACACACTCTCTACAAATTTATTGTTCTGAGTTCAGCGAGCTCATAATCCATATCTCTTGGGCTTGAGTTACAAATTCTGATCCTACATAATACATTTAAAGATATTAAAGGGATAATTGAAAATTTTAATGTGGTAAATTGTAGAATATAGCATGCCCGACCAAGCAAAATGCCTTACAAGTAACAAGAGAAACTTAGCCCAAGCCTTTGATTCGCTATTCATATAACAAAAATAATAAGATGCGGTGGGAATTGGAACAAAGTTTTTTTTTTCAAATTAATTTGGAGAAAAACCGTTCAAACTCCAAAATATATATATATATATATATAAAAAGTTTAAAAAATTTCTTTCCAATCTGGTTTGAAAATAAATTTTATTCTAAGAATTAGACCATTATTTTTGGCTTACAAAAGAGGCAAAAGTGAAAGTTAAAAAAAAAAAAAAGGGCCAAAAATTACTGAAGTAACACTTTTGTTATGAAATGACAATTTAACTCTCTGACCAGCTCGTATCAAAAAAAAAAAAAAAAAAAAAAATCTCTGACCAGCCTGTAAAAAAAAAAGAAAAATCTCAGTCATGATCCATTTACAATTGCCCCATATGAGTAAACAACACCAGCAAAATCGCCCATGTGAAATAGTTACTTACTGCAGAAATTGAAAAAACAAGAGAGAGCATCATTTTCCCAAAAAGAATTTATTACTTTGTTATGTATAGGCAAGCAAAATAAAAAACAGTATGTTTTTCTTTTTCTCTGTGCCAGATTCATTACTTAGAGCTAAAATTGACGAATTTCTTGAAAGGGATTTGGCTTGTCTCCCTTTCACCAAACCAGCTAGCGTAGAAAGAGAGAGAGAAAGGTCAGAGTCAGAGAACTGAGGTTAAGGGGGGACTGATTTTTTATATTTTATTTTTAACCCCAATCTATTCACTCTTTCATTCATCGATCCCTATACGATTTGATTTGGAAGGCTTTCGTCGTAAGGTTAAAAGCCTAACATACTTCTAAGGTGTACATATATTTGAAGCCAGCTTGGTCCAGCTCATATGTGATGTCTTATATGCTTGTTTGATATATATATATATTTTTTTTCATCATTGGGTGTTATCAACATCGATGTATTAGGTAAGTGATTATTCATAGGAGATTTGTGTACCTTTTTCAGTTCCCTCATTTTATACCACAGGACCTTACTTTTCAGAGGGGTGCTCAGGGTCAGGGGTAGAGATTAGGAGGGATCTCCCTCAATTTTACCATATGCTCGATGTGTCAAATCAGAATTTTATATTCCCTACCATACCCTCGTTTTATTGCCTATTTACATTAATACTAGATTTAAAATATTCGCATCAACTCATATCATTTTTATTTTTATTTATTTTAGTATAAGAATTTTTTTTATCTAAATTTTTTTCCAAAACACTCTGATTATCTATTCTAAATTATATTTTATTAAAATATAAATTTTTCATTGTTTTTTTTTTTTTTTTCACTCATACAACTATCATCAACTATATTCATTCATTCTCAAGAAATGCAAATAAATAATAAAAAATTGAAATGCACAACCTCATTGCTTGAGTATATTTGCCACAGTTCTAGTTCAATCAAGAATCGGTCCCTAACCCGGTCCAATAAAAAAACTGGAATTGGCCAAAAACTGATCTAGAACTGAGAATTGAGATTTTTTTGGTTCTTTGACTATTTTTGGTTTTTTAAAACCATGAAATCTGCACGAACTGATTCAAGTGCTTCTCATCTATAGTTGTTAGTATCGTATGATATGTGATATGTATCGTATCGTATCGAGTTTTGTATCGTATCAGCGTATCATAAGTGTTCATGAATCACACGATAGAATGTGTATCGTATGAATCGTATCGTATCGTAAAATTATACATATCGTACAATACATAGACAAATGCTTTAAAATGAGATTTTTGGTTAAAATTTGTACTTTTATTTAAATCTAACAAGTTGTTGACTTATTTTTAACACAAAATTATTAGGTTACTTAATTTAGTCTAATAAAATAACATATTCATCATTTTTTTTTCCTTCTCTCTTTCTTCTACAAAATTTGGACTACACAATACACACTTACACTTCACTTTAATATTTACAAATTTATTTTCAATACTATGAATAAGATATTAATTGGCAATATAATTATTTTTGTCATTATTGTTAAGTCCAAGAAACTATGATGCCAATAAGAATTTTTTTTTAAAATTATTAAAATAAAAAGAACAAGAAGAGATAGTAAATGTTAATGACGATGAAAAAAAAGTTTAATAAAGAAATAAGTTTGCAGAATGATAAATGTGATGATAACATTGACTTAGATAAGGTTGATTAGGCAATATGATGAACATGATGAAAAAAAAATATTATTTTGGGTCATTTGTAATATATTATCACTTTTGAATTTAAACAATTTGAATGTGTATGTTATAAACACATGCCAGCTTGATTTATTTAGTTAACTTGTTAAATATTGTTACATAAATGATGAATAAATTAGTCATTGGTTGAATATATTCAAAATTTACAATGAATATACCCTTTATATGTATATCAATAATTTTTTATAAATTGTATTAAGTGTTTGTGTATCTTATAATACACGATACGAAAAAAAATAAAAAAATCGATTCACAATACAATTCACATTTTGACAATTATGTTCCCATCCATGGCAAAATTGCTGTCATCATTCACATCTAACCCACCAATAGAACCTTCTCAAAAATGGCTTAAAATTCACACACACAAAATCCTCCCACACTTGGTTCTTTATTCAATGTTCAAGATTATTATTATTATTATTATTATTATTATATTGTAAGGACTCGGATCACGGCTTAAGCCCACCTAGAATAGTGTGAGCCAACCCAATAAGCCCAAAACAATAAATTTGTTAGAGAGTGGATTTTACAAGCAAACTACAAGGCCACGTAAGTTCAGGCTCAGGAACGACTAAGCTTAAGTTAAAAGGGTATGAGACATAAATTAAACATAAAATCCCTCCTCAGGCAAGTCTGAGGACATATTGTTCGTATACTGATCAAGTATAAACTTTTTACAATAAGTTCTTGTATTTTCTCTTCTCTCTCCTTTTTTCAGTATTGCCTGCCCATTTTTATGGGGATTATTTCCTTATATAGTTCCCTCCAATACATCCCAACCTTCTATCTGTTCAATTCTTAGGGAACCCTTTGGATGTTTGTCCCATCAAGACCCTTCTAGAGGTGGTAGGAGGGGCTGTGAGTTGTGAAGACACTATTCAGGTGTCATTTCCTCATAAATGCAGTTAGTTCAGTTTATGCAATGCATTAAATGTGGAGGTGGCAGTTACCTTCCCAGATATTTCTTTTTTCGGTTGCTTACACGGCTATGTTACCTTCCTTGGAGCTCCTCTTTCCAGTATGGTTGACTACCTAAAGTATTCCCGAGATGCCTCCGCTCCTTGGTTCACACGCCGGTTTTCCCTTTCTCCTCAGTTTTTCTGACTATGTACACATGGATCTTTAATCATCTTCGGACAAGGCCCATAGCCAAAAAATGTGCTCAAATCACCTGCTCACCCCCCCCCCCCCCCCACACACACACACACATATATATTTTAAACCCTACTATATTCTCTAAATATACATGAGTACAAGGCTTTAATCTCCTAGTTATAATCTAAAGAAAATAAAAAGAAAATGTCTTATCTTCATCCTTAGAGATTAGGTTTAAGGGCTAAGCTACTGGCTGAAAAGGTGTTTTGAACCCCACCACACCCAACTAAGTTGGTCTCTAAGAGTATATCAGCCAATGAAAATGCTCCACAATTTTTTTACAATGAAAAAAAAAAAAAAAACACACACACACACACACTGATGACAATGAATCAAAATTAAACGCTCCATGTCCCAAGTTTGCATGATGCACAAAAATAACTCGCATGGAAAAGGAATGAAGTTAATGATTAATGAACATGTTTGAAGCATTAAAAAACAGAAAAGAAATAACATGTGGAAACACACCCTAGATGCAAATCTTACACGGCATATGAGGATACGTAATGAGAACATGAATCTAACCTAAATCACTAACAAAATACCGCATCTCGAACTCTACTTACTTTAAAATTTAGACAAAAATGAAATTGTGATGCTAGGGTCTTGGTTTGAAACGGGCAATATTTTAGTAAGTAAGTTAATGCCTTAGGTAGCAAAAGAATGTTGTATGCCCTAAAGTTCAGATTATTATGAGCAAGGCCAGCCCAAGACCTAGGCAACTTAGGCCTAGGCCTAAGGCCCCATCACAAAAACAAATTTTCCCTAGGAGAAAAAAGGCCCCATTCTCATCATAAAAGGTCCAAAATTTTATAAATGATTGAGCACTTTTTTTAATGAGTGATGCTAGGAATATGGGATAGGAAAATTTTACTAGATTTACAAACTAACATGTCACAAATTATATATATATATATATATATATAATCATACCCTCATTAATAGGTTGTTGAAGTTCAACAATCAAAGTCAATATCACATCATATCGTGAACATTTTGTAGTAACTTTAGTATTTTTTCCCTAACAAGACTTCCAAAATAGGAGACCAATAAAAATTTAACCCAATTGAAACCCTAAAATGTTTTTAAAAAATGTTGCAAATGTGTTAGATTAACAATGATGACTAATCTTCCTCTAATAGTTTGAGATTTTAATTTTTGTAAACTAATCTCCTACAACACCAAATAATATTTATCCATCTCTCTTAAAAACAAGATATAAAATTAAAATTTAGATTACAACGTTAGCTTTGTCATATATTCAAATTAAAGTAAATTTCTTTTTTAAAAAATATTTTTAAAACAATTCTTTTTGTTGAAATTTATGCTTCAACTATGATATTCAATTCTTTATATGAAATTAAATTTAGTTTAGTTAGTATTATTCATCAATTTATAAATTTAATGGATCAAACTAGTCTTAATTAGTATTAAATAATTTTATTTAATTGATGTGTACATATAAAAAGCCTCGCATAAATGTTTTGCCTTAGGCCCTAGATTATGTTGGGCCAACCCTGATTATGAGCCATACTTGTTGTGGGGATAAAAGCCCAAATCTATATATTAGGCCTTAGACCCTATTTAAAGATATGAGTATGTCCGAGGAGGAGTAAAAGATTGGGAAAAGCCCCAGAATGGAGAATCATTTAAGGAAATGATGAAGGAGTATAGTCCAAGGAGTATATCCTCCTTGGACTTGAAGAATATCGGTCAAGTAAATACCTGGGCAGTTTGGGTGAATTTCTAGGAAGTTCCAGCGATAAGGATGAACTTCATGCACGTATAAAGATGATAGGAATAGAGAAATATCTAAAGAAAAAGCTGCTACCACTGCATTTAATGCACTGTAACAACTTTTCTAGCCGCATTTATGTAGAGAAGACCCATGAACAGTGCAATCTCAACTGCCACTACTCATGGAGAACTAGAGAAAATACCTGATGTGACATGTACTCAAGTGAATGCTTAGATGAAGAACAAGTGTATGATGAAGATAGTTTAAAAGAAAACTATATAAATGTAAGAGGCATCTCAGAAGAGGGGGATCGAAAGGAGAAGGAAAAGAAGAAGAAATTTTTTTTTACTGTAGCTCTAAGAGTGACATTAGCCATTCAAACTATAATTTGTCTCCTCAGACCTAAATTTATTCAAGTTCTCAGTGTTTTAATACTTGTTCTTTTATTAACATCTTGATTAATTGTTGTTGAGTTCACAAACAACCTAATTTTTTCACTCACTCTCTACAAATTCATTGTATTGGGCTTAGTGGGCTCATATCCCATCTCTTTTGGGTTTGAGCTACAAATCTTGACCCTACACTTGTCATTCAAGTATCCACTTCAAAAGAATACATGTGAATGATTTAAATAAAATTCAAAATAGAAGATCTTTGTAAATTCTTTATATTTTTTATTTTATAAAGTGATGCTACAATTACAATAATTTTCACAAACAGTTTAGTTAGAAAGCTTACTAATTCTTATATTGGCCTTCCACTAACATCACTTTGTTAAATACCCTACTAACAACTTGTCATCTTGGCATGTATGAAATTGTTTGCCTCTAGAATTTCAAAAATTATATTATATTTCGGGTGTATATGCCATCTCTCTCACAACAGCTGGGTCCCACAACTGTGTGGGACCCAGCTGTTGTGAGAGAGATGACATATACACCCGAAACATGATATACTATCTCCTAGAATTTTTGTTTTTTTGTTTTTGTTTTTTTTTATGATGCAATAACATTTTTATTATGTAGTAACTGATATGTAATGGAATAATATCATAATCAACGAATATCTAACATACCATAAGAATGAACAAAACAAAAAGAATAGAGACATAATTATTTCACCATTTTTTCTCCATAATTGTTATAATAAAAGTCATTTAGATAGTGATTTTAGATGGAAGTATACCTTGAATGTTTTAGCTAGAAAGAATGATGTAAAAGAAGTTGAATTGAAGGAGTAATTTTTAGGTAAGAAAACGGAGAATAATGCTCATTTCTTTCACATTCATGAAAGGTTCCGTTTATTAGATTCATGATGAGATCCACCATAAATAATAGGGTTCGGAAAGATAGAAAATGATAAAAGGGTGAAAAAGTGAGAGGATAAAAAAAAATTTTAATTTCTCTCAGTGAAAAAATAGAGGGATTGAAAAAATGAGTTTGTATAAATTTACTTATATACATTTGTTAAAAAATGATGCTCAATTAAAAAAAGTGACTAATAAAAAAAAATGCAATTACCCAAATTTATTAAAAAATAAAAATCACATCTAAAAAAAAAAAAAAGAGCAAAAGAAAAAAAGAGAGAAGAAGAGCAATGTTCGACAAAGCCTCCCCCTAGAAAAAAAAAAAAGAAAAAAAAAGAAAAAAAAGGCAACGTCCAAGGAAAAAAGAAAAAAAAGAAATAAAAGAAAGAAAAAGAAAAGAAGGAAGAAGCCAACTTTCATATTCAAAATAAAAAAAGAGTAAAAGTTAGGTACAGTATTTAGGTGTTGTCTTTTAAGTTTTTATTTTAAAATTTTGTCATGTAGGTTTTTTCTCATGAGTTAGAAGTGTATTTTTTAGTTAAGTAGTCACTAAATCTTAAGAGAAGAATTTAGGGAATAACACCTAAAGTACTGTACCTAAATTTTGTCCAATAAAAAAAACAATGTATTGGACTAAGCTTATGGGCAAATGAAAATGGACATTTTTGTCATATATCTATCAAACTCCTTCCACTCAATTTTCTCCCCATTCTAGAGAGAAATTTTTTTTATGGACTTGGAGAGAAAACACATGAACCCTACCATCATTTTCCTTTCTCTCTCTCTTAACCAAACACTCTCTAAAAAAAAATTTTCCTTATTTTATCTTCTTCCTTTTTTTTTTTCATTCTCCCTCAAATCCATCTTACCAAACACACCTAAAGTAAAAGTACAATTTTATTGTACTAACTAAGTATCTGTTTGGTATGATTAATTTTATCAATTTATTTTAATATTTAATTTTTTCCATAATGTTTTTAACAAAAAATTCTTAAGTACAGTAAAATAAGGCGAAAATCAAACATAGTCTAAGAAATTAAACGGCAGCAAAAACAAAACAAAAAAGCATCGAATGAGGAGGACAAGTTGAGTAAATAAAGTAATCGGCGAAAAAGGCAAAAAGGAATATGAGAGAAGGTAGAGAAGAAAAGTAGTGGTGTGTGTGAGTGTGACGAGAGTGTTTCATTGGTACTGTTAACCCAGAATTAAAGAGAGACTGAGACTGGACCCACTACCACGTCCAAGAGAAAAAAAAGGGACGTAACGTATCACTGACATATCTGCAAGGCGCTTCTGAGCAGTAGCAGCAGGTCCCGTCTCCATCAGACTCGTCTCCTTGTGCCGTGAAACGCGGACTACAGTCCCCCCTCCCCACTCACTTTCTGGGTCCCACCTTCCACGTGGCACTCTTATCTCGATCACTGTGCCTCCCTCCCTCCTAATGATGATGGCATTGGCATTGGCAGATCCTCACCTTTCCATCCTCTACGCTTTACTCTCGACCCACACACTCCTACTACTTTTTAGTTTTTACAGCCTATTATTATTATGGATTTTACTAATATGTGCCCTTAGAGTATAGATTAATTTCTATTTTTAGAAAAAAATTTCTCGAGAATTGAAAAAGTAATGACAGTTTTTTCAATTCTCGAGAAAATATTTTCAAAAATAGAAAGTTTAACGTGTGCCCTTAGGACACACGTTAACCGGACCCTATTATTATTATTATTCACCGCTAATACCCAGGCCTATAGTGTGAGCTATTATGTAGACACGAGAGTAGCTTTTGTCTTTCTGTTCCGAGGGAGTCACTGACGCAAATTTAAATATGGAATCAGAATTGTCTCGGGCGGGCGGGCGGGGGCCATGACTGGCTGACTATCACAATTCTTTTTTGATTCATCCCACCCCGTAATCAACATCATCATTTCAGTAAATTACCCAAATCCCCACCCAAGTCCCAACGACACGTGCATGTGTGGTCCGCTTCCCAATAATCTCTCTCTTATCTCTACTCGCCGCTACCTGACTCCAGATGGCGTCAATTTAATTACCCCCTCCCAACCCAAATCCCAACGACTCTCCTGTCATGGAAAGAAAAACGACCAGAAGCATCCAAATCTTGACCAGCTGCAACCTTATTCTATGGCCCTGATTGAGCTGTCTCTTTCCAAACATCACAGCCTGGTTCGCATATCAAGGGGTGCTCTTCTTAATCACGAGTGTTAAAACCGCCGGAAAACTCTGATTAGAGTTTAGTTTAAAACATTTTTGGGAAATACCAAAAAAACCAAAAACCCCGGAAAGTGAAAGCCGCGCGAAATGACGGAATATGGCGCATTTTAAGCGCTGAAATCGAGCTCTACTAACTTTACATTAATCATTAATCACTGTCTCTACAATAACATTAAGGGCATAACGCTTCATCAAACGTGTGTTTTTATCAGCAGTAAATTAAAATACCCGATGACATTACCTATTAACGGGAGCTTACGATAGCACGTTCCCGAAAACACGTAAGCGAGAGTGTTTCTGCTGGTTTGGGCTGTTTTCCTCTCCATTCGCGTGCCCTTCTTTTTCGCTGACTGTCAGATCTCTCTATCTGTGTTGTCTTAACTTTTTATGACTCTAGTCTAGTCTAGTCTTATCTCTCCTTTCTTTGCCCATTTCTCTCTCTCTCTTTGTGGTCTCTATAACCGTGTGCTCTGCTCTCTTACTCTCTCTCTCTCTCATTCTCACAGTGTAGGCAGGGATATTTCTCTCTCTAGGGTTGTGATTTTTTTATTATATTTTTTTAGCGTTTTCCTCCTTCCCATTTTGGTTTTTAAAGTTCCTTCTCTGTTTCATTTTCCAAGAGATGCGTCGAAGACGAAGCTACCTTCTCAGTTACTAGGAGAAATGTAAGCCTCTCTCCTTCTCACATCTTTTTTATCTTGTTTAACTCTGGTTTTCTCTGGTTTGTTTGGTTGATGGGAAATAAAAAGTTGGAAGATTGTTAAATTTTCTATCTTTATCGGTTCCCAGAAATGGCGTGCATTTTGGTTTTTTCTGACATCAAGAAAATTCCATGGTATCTTTGTGTTTTTTAGGGAATGGTATCCACTATCATCATAATATATTATTCTTTTAATCTCTTGATGAATTATATTTAATCAAAAGGGCTAAGACTAAAACTTCTGATCATAGTGGTATAATAGAAGCAACCCATGAAACAAAATTACACTAAGCAGGGATTTTTTTTTTTTATGTTTCAAAACTTGTTTGCTAATTGAAATTGATGATATTCGCATTTACTAAAAAAAGAAGTAGAAGATAATGGCCATTGCTCTTTCTAGATGATTGGGCAATCAGGCAGATCCCATTTTTAAAAATGAAAAGAAAAAAAAAAAGTGATACTTTTGAATAAGCAATTTTATTGAATTTATCCGATGAATATGAAAATTCAAGTACAGGGAGATTTCTGACTCACTGTGTCACTTTTTATTGGAAGGAAATAGTTGAACTCCAAACTGGTTCGGAGATATCTTCACTTGAACCCGTTATGTGGCGATCCATGCCTAGTTTTTGTTACTTGTTTAAATAATACACATGGATATCCAGTAATAAGAATAAGGAAACGGATTGAATAGAGGAATCCCGAACATTCTGCAATCTCAAATTTGTCCGTATCAACGGTGACTCATTATTTCAATGAATCGTTTCTTCAAACAAATCTTTGTCTCAGTAGTCTTCCAGTGGCAGGTTTCGGCCAATTCTTATAAATCTTGACACAGTGGGTTTGTCATGATAACTAAATCTTTCAAGAAGATACAATTTTAAGATAACTCTAATAGTTTTTGTTTTTTTTGAAATGAATATTTTAATTCTTTCTTTTGCTAAATGATTGCAAGTCTTTCTTCTTGCTAAATAGTTTGAATGGTTTTCTTTTTGTAGTTGGTGAACAATCTCAATAGTTTAATTAATGAATGATGTGAGGTATTTTTTCTCTTATGAAAAAGAACTGATGCTAGACATTTTCCTTCTTTGCTTGGTTTCTCTTTCCTCACTGAGTTCGTAGTGAAAATTTATTTAGTGTTTTTTTTTTTCCTCTTGAATTTTTTACACTCTGTCACTTTATGATGAAATTTAGTTCAGCCCATGAAAAGATTATGAATTTGTGCCGTTGCTCTAGAAACTATTTTTTTTGGCCCTACAATACAACTCATAATCAGATTTGATCATGTTTGTTCTGCTGTTTCAAATTCATATATGTGTATGTCATTGTTGTGAATTTGTGCCGTAACATTGCGAAATCATTGCTATACTAATTGAGAACCATATTTTTGTAGTATTTGGGTTTGTTATTACTAAGTTTGGATGTAACTTATGTGGCTTATGAAAGTAAGAATTCAATGCAAAATGTATATGACATGAAAGTGAAAGCGATCAAGAATTTATAAGTAACACAGTTGTTTGCTCATTGATATATGCTCAAACCTCTAAAAGCTTTGATGGAGGTTTTTAAGTATTTGCCTCATTGATGTTGATTTTACATTATCTTATATAAATCAATGTCTAAATTAAATTATTGAGTGGTAGCTATCGACCCTCCAACTATGAGAATTTGCATATGCACTCTGACATACAAAAATTCTTCAATCAACACCTCAATTTGAGATTAGTCTTCCCAATTTTGTAGATGCTAACTTTAACGGTGGATGCACATCACAAATTAGTCTTGAAATAGGGTGTCAATTGTAACAAATTTATTGTTTAGAATATACATTGCAAATGCTGCCATAGTTTTAGAGTATATCACTGCAATTATTCCTTTATATATATGTGTGCGCGAGTGTGTCCATATATATATATATATATATTTCTCGTATACATAAGGAGTCACTTATAGTAAGGCTGCATAATGTCTGTTGAATTTTCGAGGTGCTAGAGCATGCACTTACGGCATAATATATTGCTGACCCCCACACTGGCATACAATTAGTGCTGGACTACTGCAATGCTCGTGGGGTACTTGGTTAGTGTATTTCAAGTTGGGCTAACTTGTACTGATACTGTTAATGAGAAACGTATTTAGCACCATGATGTATGGTGTCGGGTTGATTCTTTGCCTTATGTTCTGATTGCTGTGCTGGCTAATAAATTCTATGCTGAACTAAAAAAAACATCATATGCTCTTTCTTCTGTATTACTGAATTGAACATACATCTCTTGTGAGTATGGTCGAGTGAGGTGTCATATCTGACTAAATCCCTTGTTGGATTGGTTGTTCAATGTCACTATTTCTTGTGAAAAGTGCCTGAGTTGTACATGGAGGAAACTCATCTTTCTATATCTATGGTTGTTCAGTTGATACAGGAGGAAAAATTAAGGCATTGGAAAGTTGCAGAACTTACACTGACTGTCTCAAACATAAGCGGGTAAATTATTTTTAGGCAGGTGGTAGAAACAGTATAGAACAGAACTTAATTGCCAATTTAACCTCCTGTACCTTTAGTTTCTGTAGACCTTTGTCTTGTCCAGGAGTCCACTGTGCAGTGCACAACTTTGCTTTTTGACTTTTCTCTTTATAGTTTGTGTAGGTTCATTACTAGCTGGTTCTCTCTTTCAGATTCTCATCTGGTTTGTTAGTATTAGTTCACGTTCCAGGATAACTTTTAAATCTTAGATATTCATTCACAATCTGTTGATGGACAACTCATATTTTGATCCTTCGTAAAACTTTCAGATACATTATGAGGAGTTTAAGTTTGAGGCCATGGGCAGTGGTGTTTGCATCTGGAAATGAAGGAGAGGCAGCGTTGGAGATCTGAAGAGGACGCTTTGTTACGTGCCTATGTCAAACAATATGGCCCTAGGGAGTGGAACCTTGTGTCACAGCGCATGAACGCAACCCTAAACAGGGACGCGAAATCCTGCTTAGAAAGGTGGAAGAACTACCTCAAACCTGGCATAAAGAAGGGATCCCTCACTGAAGAGGAGCAGCGTCTTGTCATCCGCCTTCAAGCCAAACACGGCAACAAATGGAAGAAAATCGCAGCTGAAGTCCCAGGTCGTACTGCTAAGAGACTAGGCAAGTGGTGGGAAGTGTTCAAGGAGAAGCAGCAGAGGGAGCAGAAGGAGAACAACAAAACAGTTGCTCCAATCGAGGACGGAAAGTACGATAGGATTCTTGAGACTTTTGCAGAGAAGCTAGTGAGAGAGCGCAAGGCCCCAGCCTATCTCATGGCCACTTCCAATGGCGGTTTTTTGCATTCGGACCCGCCTGCTCCTGCACCAGCTTTGCTACCTCCATGGCTTTCTAATTCCAATGGCACCTCCACAGTCAGGCCACCCTCCCCTTCTGTGACCCTCAGCCTCTCTCCCTCAACTGTTGCGGCCCCTCCTCCAATCCCATGGTTGCAGCCTGATAGAGGACCAGATAATAACTCTCTTGTTTTTGGAAATTTGCAGCCTCAAGGTTCAGTCCCCGGTTGTGGAGAGAGCATGCTGATATCTGAGTTGGTGGATTGCTGCAGAGATTTGGAAGAAGGGCACCGTGCGTGGGCAGCACATAAGAAGGAAGCAGCCTGGAGGTTAAGAAGGGTAGAGCTGCAACTTGAATCAGAGAAGGCATGTCGGAGAAGGGAGAAGATGGAAGAGATCGAAGCAAAGGTGAAGGCTCTTAGGGAAGAGCAAAAGGTTGCTTTGGATAGAATTGAAGCAGAATACAGGGAACAATTGGTAGGACTAAGGAGGGATGCAGAAGCCAAAGAGCAGAAGTTGGCTGAACAATGGACTTCGAAGCACTTGCGTCTTACCAAGTTTCTTGAGCAGATGGGTTGCAGACCCAGGCTTTCTGAACCTAATGGCCGATGAGGAAGATCAATATACACAGCGGGGTTGGTTGTGTATCACGTCAGTCTTAATCCTTCGCTTTTTTCCGCACTGATATCTTGTTTGCTTGATCATGTGTCCATTCTCCTCTTAAGTTCCTATCATAGGTGTTTATTTATCATTTCTGTCTACTTATAGGTTGGAATGAATGAATGAATGTAAGGAAGCAGTTGCTGAACCTGCTTTACTTGCATTTTTTCCCTTTTAGCTGTATATTATAATTATATTCCAAATGTTGCTTTATTATTTTTTCTCTTTCCCCTCCCGCCCTTTGAATCCTATGTGAAGAGAGAAGGATAATCTGGTTCATATGCTTAGTACTGATTTTGGTTGAATGAATATGATGAAAATATGGCTTAGTACTTGTACTAAACTGTTGGTGAAAAAGCAATTAGTTTGCAGATTGAGTACTGTGATGTTTTTATGTCAGTTTATATAGAAAACATCCTTTTTAATATAAGGCTGGTTATGTTGCCTCATAGACTCCCATGCAGATCATCATTTTCCGTGTATGGCACTGAGAAAGTGTAAGAGACAATTTTGAATGTGACAAATTGTTAATGGTAAGCACAAAAATGATGTCAATAGGGGGTTGATATAAAAACCAATAAAAGTTTGACAACTCAACAAGAATGAAAAAGGTAGTCAAAACTTTGTTTTTTTATTTGTCATGGGAAATGGATATGCATTATGCAATGCAATATGGAACTTAATTAGTAAATGTTGGAAGTCGGATAATTATGTTTAACTCAAGCCACAAAAGCTTTGCCTCCCCACACTTCGGCATTAGTTTAAATTTATTAGTTCAACACTGATTCCCGTAATAGAAGAAGTTTGTGATGATTTTATTGCTGCCTGCTCCAAATGTACATGGAAAGGCTGTTTAAGTTTAGTATGACTAGAAATACTCACAATAGAGTTTTAATTGAGAGACTGATATACTCGCAAAAGCGTACTTATATGGTTTACAATTAAACTACTCTGCCATTTGGTGTTTTGCCTGGTTCGATTCCTCGAGAGTCAACTGCAAAGCAAACAATATCATGCAGAATTAATTTCATGATTATCAACTTCAAAAAGAAGAATACTGAAGAACTTATAACTAGTAAGATATCATAACATATAGCAAACAGCACAAGCCAGGATGGTAAGAGTTGGTTGTGCTAAAAGAAAAACACCTTACACGAAAGATGGATTGTTATTTTCCTCATTGACGCAAATGAATGTCTCAGCCCAATGGTTCTTCACAATTTCTGGAATCATTGTTTCCCCGGTGAATGGGCTCCAGTCATTGTTCTCAGCATCACAAAGAACCCATGTTATTGCTTCAGGTGGGTTTGCAAAGTCGAAGGTTTGAGTGATCTTATTCGTCTTCTTGGAAATCTTGCTTGAACAGGACTTGGAACTTTGTGAATCCTGCATGAGATCAGAACAAATGACTGAAGATCAGCCAATCATTGTTTTATGTCAAGACGGCATAAGTAGTTCATTTGCTAACTCGCCTTAGAATGTCCACCAAGTTGTGAGGCCTCAAGAGTTCCCTCAGTTTCATTTGCTTCCATTTTGACATACTTCTTAGCTTCTTTCAGTGAACGGAAACGCTTTCTTGTCTTCACTTCATGGTAAAACTGCACAAATTATTCTTTGTCAAGTTAAATTTGCCAAATTTTTGCTTGCAATACATAATCCTCTAAACATGAATTCAAAATTGTAATTCGACAATGCTTAAGTGTACTAATTATAGCGACATTTTGTATCAGAAGGCATGATCATGGAGCAATTTGGCAGAATAATGTTATGAGGGAAGTTTGTTATCACTGTATGGCAGATGTGAAGTTATTTGGAGGTATGAGGAAAGGGACATAATTTGGCATTATTTTTGCCTAATTATGGAGTGATTTGACTTTTCAAATGCCAAAGGGAAAAGTGAGAGAGATTATATATGATAGTGTAATTTGGTTTAACCGTGTACTTCAACTTGATAATGCTGAAATGGTGGCAGTCCATTAATTGCTGCAAAATAAGTTTCCATTCAATAGCATCCAATAGGGGTCTTATATTCGGATCTTACAACTAACTTGTGAGCCTAAGAAGAGACAATCATGCATAATTTTACATGATAAGCTGCAACTTTTTTATTAAAAATATGCAGAAATAGAGATACACAATAGATGTTGACTCTAGTGGTAACTTTTTTTTAATGCAAAAAACAACTCTTTTCCTGATTAGCCAAGAAGGCTATAGTATCATGTCTTAACTTTTAAGTGGTTTTTGGGAGAAAAATGAGAAAATATACTGCTGAAAAATAACCCCTTCAAAGTCCTAACAAATCCAAGAAGTGTGAATGCGTCATAAGATTCAGCAATAAACATATTCTCTCAAAATATAACCTTTCCTAAGTCCTAACAAATCCAAGAAGTGCTGATGCAGAAGCATAATCAAAAGTTATTTCAATATTTCATTTTAGATTTTCAGGGGATATTTTCAGATTGTAACGTAGTTATTTGTTTACTTTGGATTGGTATCTGAGTTTGGTTAGGATTAGCTGTTTATCATTATCATTTGTTTAGGATTATTGGATTAGTATTTGAGATTGTTTAGAATTATCAGATTAGTATTTGAAATTGCTTAGGATTTGTTTAGGAGAGTTTATCCTTATCTTTGTGATTCCTGGAAGCTGCATATAAAGCTCCAGATGATTTCTTTTGTACTTTACAGACTATTATTATTATTATTATTGAGATTATTTGCGTATTTGTTTAGTGGTGATTCCAAACCCCTTAGGTGGGAAGCCTAAGGTTCTTCGGTAGGACTAATCTAAGTGGGAAGCCTAGGTTGTCCTGCATCAAGTGCAAATGCCTTGTAAGCTTTAGCAGTAAACATACTCTCTCAAAATTACCTCTCTTAATTCCTAACAAATCCAAGAAGTGGGAACGTCTCATAAGGTTCAACAGTAAACATACTCTCTCAAAATAATTTATCCCAAGTTCTAACAAATTCAAGAAGTGGGAATGCCTCATAAGCTTCAACAATAAATGGTTCAAATATTTTCAAGCTTTAACATCAAGAATATCAACTAGGAAGATTCAAAATCAGCCTAGTATCAATATGTTCTTATCTTAAATTAGCAGATAGAAAAGACAAATAAAAGTAGCAACTTGCAGGCAGCCAAAAACACTACAAAAAAGGCGCTTTGGATCTGCGTTTTAAAATTCATAATACTTCGGTAGGGTTTGGATTCCGCGTTTGCGTTTCAGCAAACGCGTTTTCCTCTTTTTTTTTTTTTTTGGCCGCATTGTTTGACTTTGGGAGACAAAAAATCTGTGCATGAACAGTGCGTGCACTGTTCACGCACTGTTCATGCACTGTTTATACAATAAAAAATATTAAAAATGGGTCCCACAGTACTATTCACACATTTAAAAATTATTTTGCTACAGTGTTTTCAGTTTTCAGTTTTCAGTTTTCAATTTCAGCAACAATAAGTTCAATTCAAACGGACCCTTCATATCCAACTTGTAAGGTGAAGCAAGTTCTCACAAAAGAAGTGACAATTTTGAGTAGCATGGAATTGAAGGTGTTATGCAAAAATAGGGAAGTGTAGTGACCACACACATTCAACCAGGCATTATTAAAGTCGAAATATACTATTAAATTCCGCATTGCGAACACCGACTTATGCTGCCATTATCTTTCACTTTTCCCTCTCATTTCAACATTTAAAAAGCTGAATCAGTCCTTAACAATTGTCATAATAAACTTCCCTTGTAACAATTTTCTGCCAATTGACTGCATGATCATGGTTTGAATTATTTGTGCAACAAGTAAAAGCTCAACAGTTGTACATAAATAAATTTAAACTACCAGGGTCAACTTTAATTTAAAGCAAGCCGAAGCAAGAAAATGCGTCCAAATTCCCAATGCTGTGAAGAACTAGTGTGAGATTTGAGAATGCATCTTGTATATCTCAACATTCCTAGAAAATTTAGGGTGGGGAAGTCCCGATTATGAAGGTGAATGTCACTTCAAAATTGGGAATTTCCTACTGATAAATCACTTAAGATGAAAATGAGCTAGGTGCGACACTATGTACCTAGATAATTAGAAATAGGGAGAGCTCATTTGGATTAAGAAAAAAAATACAAAGAAAATATAAGCAAGGATCGATCTCTGCCATATCAGTTATGTTGTTTTCATCAACTTAGTAACATGAGAGGAAGACTAGCTGTAGTTCAACTATTCGTTAATAATTTAACAAGAGTAGTGTAGTAACGTACTTAGTCAATTTATCAGAGTTAAAACTTTTAGAGAGAGAAAAAATCTAGTCAAAACTTCCAATTCAATCAAGTTCAGCAATACATTATTGAGATTGATAATGAGAGCTATTGTTTTTTTTTCCTTTACATTACATATTTAGCATGTGTCTAGTCATGGAGATGTGCATATGCCAATAAACTGTGTTCTTCACGTTTTAGGTGGCAAATAAGAATGCGATACGCTAGAGTAGTCGCTATATCATAGACCTTTGAAATGTGTCTTGAATCAACTTATATTACAATAATAAAATTGCATTATGAGATTTTATAACATATTCACCAGTAGAAAGTTTTCTTTCCTACTGTACTGACTACTAAGGTTCATAATTTATCCATCATAGCATGGTATGTATATATGTAGGAAAAATGGAAGTGTTAACAAGATCATCCAATGAAGTAGCTTTCTTTTAAAACTAAGAATGAGACTTTAGCATATGGATAACCTACAAAAGATTGACAAACAATATTGTTTGTAACAATAGCATTAAATTAAGCATTAGACAACTTTCACTTTTGTATTCGAGCAATGTTCTATTTTTGCTATAAATATAGTGTGTTTTAATTTTGGTTTATGAGTGAGGTTAAGACATCGATAACCAAGATAGCAGGGACTGTAATTGAGAAAGACACAGAAGGCAAACCGAAACTCTATTTTGTGGTGATTGTATGGACGTAAAAATGGATAACACAAACAGCCTAATAGCTTGAGTAAATTGCAATCCGGCTAAGAATTGAATAGCTTTGCAAAAGGGGAAATACCATTGAACGCGCGATAGACATTCCATTTATGATATAGGCAGCGGTTTCAAATGCAAAGTGTCAATATTTTTGGAAACATAAAGACCAGCGAGGAATGAAAAACTGATTAAAACAAAATGCCTATTTCACAGTTCAATTTTATCATTTTGTTGCCTGTGTGAACAATGAACCATGCCACATATGGCAAAGACACAATTTAATTGGGGTGGTGAGTTTAAATGAGAGGTATAGTAGAGCAGACATGTGAAAGAAAAAGAAAAAGCTTGAAGATTCAACAATGGCGGAAACTGAGAAAAACAGAGAGAGAGAGAATTTTCTGAAGTAAACTCTATCTTTCATTCAAGCTTAATTATGCTTACATACACACTGCTCTACATATATATATATATATATATATAGGGTATCATAGCTTATAACAGTTTCTAGAAGAATCCTATCTAACAAACTCTAACTAATCTATAACAGATTTGACAGCTGTACAGAAAATATGTAGAGCTCAGTTAGTTAGAACAGAGCAAGTCTAGATTTTGCTCGGGGAGGAAGAACAATCCCAAACGGCATCGTTTTGCTGCCTTGAATAAAACATGCCGGACATTAGAGAAAAGAGAGATGCTACGTCCATAATATTTTTACAACAAATTACAGGTGATTAGTTGTTATTGGTTCAAATTTGAACCTAACACTAAGATTACTTTTTTACTCCAACAATAGCAACCAGTAACAACCTTCCACTTAGAATTTGTTGTAAAAATGTTATGAAGATATTGTGGACATATCATTTCTCAAGAGAAAATGATGTCGTTTATCATTTAGATAAACGTCACCATTTTGAGCTTCAAATTTGTTTAAATCTAAGTTACCGTTGAGCTTGTGACCGTTGGAATAGTGTCCAATCTTTCTTCTTTGTTTTTGTTTTCATTGGTGCCACTTACATCTTCCCTCAAAACCAAGGGGTCAATGGACACCATGGTTTTGGAACGCAGAAATTGAAAACGAGAAGAGGAAAGACTCTTTGTAAAAATGTTAGCTAACTGGTCACCAGTTGCAATGTAACGCATTTGAAGGTCATGGTGAAGAACTCATTCACGAAAAAAGTGATAATCCACTTCGACATGCTTTGTTTTGGCACGAAAAACAAGGTTCAAAGCAATAGCTAGAGTAGAAATGTTGTCACACTAGAGCTTAGGAGGAAAGGAAAGAAAGATACCAAGATCCTTCAAAACTTGACGAATCCAACATAACTCAATTGCAGTAGTTGCAAGAGCCCTGTACTTGTATTTAGTGGAGGATCTGGACACTGTGTCTTGCTTCTTTGCATTCCAAGTAATTGGATTATAGCCAAGATAAACCAAATATCCAATGGTGAATTTGTGATCAAAAGGATCACCGGCCCACTCTGAATTTGAAAAAGCTGAAAGGGACAATGGACCACGCTAGAAGAAAACCCCAAAATTGGGAGTCCTATTAATATATCTCAGAATTCGTTTGGTTGCAATCAGATGAGTTTCATTAGGAGCAGACATAAACTGCCAGACCTGATGAATTGCAAAATTGAGATCAGGCCTTGTAAAAGTCAAATAGTGAAGTGAGCCCACCATACCCCTATAAACATGAGGATTAGCAAAGAGAGAACCTTCAGCAGGAACTAATCTCAGGTTAGGAGCACAAGGGGTCTTGGCAGGCTTAGCATATAGCATGTTGTGCTTAAGAAGCAAATCATGAGCATACTTAGATTGATTTAGAAATAACCTTTTAGAGGTTCGAGTAATGTGCAAGCCCAGAAAATAGTGTAAATTGCCAAGATCCTTAAGCTCAAACTCAGAACTTAGCTGTTGAATCAAAGACTATAAGAAAGAGGGACAGTTGCTAGTGAGGACAATATCATCTACATAAACCAATAGAAAAACCAAGAACTTGCCATGCCTCAGTATAAACAAGGAAGAATCAACCAAAGAAGCTTGAAACCCCAAGTGAAAAAGATGGGTGGAGAATCTCTCAAACCGTGCCTTACGAGCTGGTTTGAGCCCATAGAGAGATTTTTGCAGGTGACATACATGATTAGGAAAGCCAGGATCCACATAGCCATGAGGTTGTACCATATACACTTCCACTTTCAAGAAAAAATGTAAGAAGGCATTTCTGGCATCCAATTGCCTCAAAGGCCAATTGAACTGAACAGCAAGAGATAAAATGATTCTGATAGTAGGTGGCTTAATTACTGGACTAAAAATCTCCTCAAAATCAACACCTATTGTTGATGAAACCCTTCTGCTACTAATTTGGTCTTATACCTGCTTATACTACTATCATCACTATTATGTTTCAGCTTGAAGACCCACTTGCAACCTACAACATTCTGAGATGGTGAAGGTGGCACCAAGGTCTAGGTGCCTTGTCTAATAAGAGCAGCAAACTCCTCATCCATAACTGAGCACCATTGTGGAAATTATGCAGCAATTTTATGAAAGGGAGGTTCAGTGATGGTATAGTCAATATGAGGCTTGGATGCAGATTTTGAAATAGTGGTTGCAAGAGCTTTAGGCTTGAAAATGCTAGCCTTAGACCTAGTAGTCATGGGATGTGTGTTCTGAGCAGGTATAGTGATAGGCACAGAAGTCACAGCAGTGGACTGCAATGGCTCATTAGAAGAAGGAACAGGTATAGGAGATGATGAAATGGTGTGAGATGTAGAGGAAGAAGGTATAGGAGCTTGTAGTTGAGGAGTAGGCTTGTAGCTGAGGATTAGGAGTGAGAGATGGGATAGGTGATGTGGAAACAGTGGGTGAAAAGGGGCTAGGACTAGGACTGACACTAGAGCTGGTGGCAGACTGAGAAGGAGTGTTTGCAAAAGGAAAATGAGAAAGAAATGACAACTTATGAGCAATTGATGTTGATGGGGTTGTGTCAGAAGAGGAACTCAAACTCATTGAACAAAACATGTCTAGATATGAAAATCTGAAGTGTATTAGGCTCTAAACAAACATAACCCTTTGAGTAGGCAGGATAGCCAAGGAAAATGTAGGGCTTAGTGTGTGGTTGAAGTTTGTGTATATTATAAGGTTTAAGAAAAGGGAAGCATGTACAACCAAAGGTTCTAAGGTGAAGTAGATCTGGTTTGGACTGAAACAGAAGCTCCCAAGGTGATTTGTTTTGAAGTAAAGGAGGGGAAAGTCTATTAATGATATGATTGGCAGTGGAAATTGCATATGACTAGTAGGACAAAGGAAGATTGGAATGTGATAGCATGGTAAGAGAACATTCAATGAGATGCCTATGCTTTCTCTCAGCAGTGCCATTCTACTAAGGAGTATGAGGACATGAGGTCTAATGTATGATGGCATGACTAGAACAAAAATGATTGAAGGTAGTAGAAGTAAACTCAACCTCCAACTCAGTCTCCTTCACCACTATTACTACTCTCTAATATGTTCAATTTGATGTCAATCAAGCTTAACTATAAGAATTACATTCCATGGAAGCACCAATTGATCACAATAGTATTGGAAGCCTATTCCTTGATTGAGCATATAGATGACTCATCCTCTTAGCCTTGTCAGTATCTTCTTGATACTCAAGGAAATTTGACCATGAGTGTAAATCCAGAGTTTCTAACTTGGAGAATCAACGACAAAGCTTTGCTTTCTTTGATCATTATAGCTTATAACAGTTTCTAGAAGAATCCTATCTAACAAACTCTAACTAATCTATAACAGATTTGATAGTACAGAAAATATATTCAGGCTGGAGAAAATATTTGGAGTTTAGTTAGTTAGAACAGAGCAAGTCCAAATTTTGCTCGGTGAGGAAGAACAATCCCAAACGACATCGTTTTGCTGCCTTGAATAAAACATGCCAGACATAAGAGAAAACGATGCCGTTTATCATTTAGATAAATGTCACCGTTTTGAGCTTCAGATTTGTTTAAATCTAAGTTAACGTTGAGCTTGTGACCGTTGGAGCAGTGTCCAATCTTTATTCTTCATTTTTGTTTTCACTAGTACTACTTACAATATGGAGCGAACTCATGACCTTTTACTTTGATACTATGTTAAGGCTATGTTTGGTTTAACAACAATCACTCAGTTTTCATAACCTATTTCTTGTTTTCCGTGGGCCCCACCACCTATTATCTTGTTTGGTTTGATTTTTTTTTCTCAATTCTCATAACTCATCTCTAAAAAAATGTGAGAATGAATAGTGAGTTATGAGAACAAAAGTGTAAAGTTTTCAGATTAAAGGAAATTGAGTTAAGTCGCTTAATTGTAATAAAATAGACATGGTTGGAACCCACACGTTAGTGTTGTCTCACTTATAAGTTAGTCAACAATAATGAGAGCCAACGGTTCTTTGCCGTTTGGTCCTGAAATGGGAACTCACATTTACTAAAACAAAGTTTTTTCACCTGCACTTTGACGCAACAACACACACACACACACACACACAGCTTTGCCTCATTCTTCATCTCTCAACCTCAAGTTCTCACATCTCTCTTAATCCAACAGATCTCTTTCAAGTGAGTTGATCTAACCTTCATTTCTTGTTTCAAAACTCCTTGGTTTAGGTTTTTTGGTTAAATATCTATAGATTTTTATGGGTTGGTCTGATATTTATATAGGTTTCGTTGGTTAAATATATGTAGGTATTTATGGGTCCTTCCTCATCATATTCTTATAAATGGGTTAGGATCATAATTTTTTTTTTTTGCATAATTTGATATATATATTTGTCACTAGGGATAGGTGTTTTAGAGTGGAAAAGGAAAAGAAGCCTTTTGATAGTTAAGGTATGTGACTGCAAGAGAGACGTGAGAGTACCAATTTGGGAAAATTCACACTGCAAGAGAGAGAGAAATGGCCGTCGATCTATGGGTTTGAGGTTAAAGACTCAAGCAACCTGTGTGTGGGTTTCATTTTGTCACTTCTTTTTTGGTTCCCCTGGGGTTTCGTTTATGTGGAGAGAGATTGTTCTAGTATTTGTCTCAAACTCTCACGCTGGTTTTAAAGAGAAAAGACAGTAGCCGTTTTGACTAATGGGTTACCCAAACTGAGTTAAAGTTGGGTTTTCCAAACTAAATACAAGGGGAGTTCTGATGCCAAACACGGTGTGAAATGTATTAAGAGAAAATAGGGAATTAGATATGATTTATGAGAACTGAGATATAAATTTTAAAATATGTGACAACCAAATATAGCATAAATTACCGATTTTGAGAGAATAGTAATTTAACAATCACTAAAACAGAACCACAAGACTTCATTACAGAAAGAGGCAAATGAAAAGATTACCCTAATTGACATGCATGGCATAAAGATAACGATCATGGGGATGACCTAGATAACGATGCCAACGAATGGAGTCAGCACATTCAGACACGCGAGCACGAACGAAGGGCAAGAATTTGGAGTGGTGGACGAAAGTTTGTAGGGACCAGACTCATTCGCTCTTCTTCATGATGACCTAATCCTAGGCAAAGAAATGAAAGGGATGAACTTTCAAAGAAAAAATCATTATCTTTGCAAGAGTGATAAATTGAGAGTAAGGATTTGGTATAGAGAAAACACGGAAACATTAAAAACACAAAAGGAAGGAGGAGGGGTATGTAGAGCCAATCTGAGAGAAGGGCCTTCGATCAGGCCTTGCCATTATTACCAACATCATGGTGCTCGTGGACACAACAATCTTCATGAGTAGTTATACTGGTAAGATTCGAAATGACATGATAAGTGTCACCAATGTCTAGTAATCAGCTTGAAATCTGAGAATGAACACCATAGAAGGCAAGGTGAGCAAAGAGAGGAGGTGCTGAGGTTGAGTAGCAATAACAATAGGTTGCTATCATATGATCGAATTCGTAATAGATTTGACAGCGAGAGCAAGATTCATGGTTTGGGGTATCAGTGTTCCCATCAAAGAATTGGCCATATGAATCAGAAAGGTTGTTATATTTAGAATCTCCATTACAGCCAGATCCACGACCGCGAGAGTGGCAACCTCAACCCCTAGGAATAGTAGGATCACCTTCGGCAGTGTTTTCTTCATTTACACAACTACCATATATATGGTATAAGGTTTATTTACTAAAACTGTGGCTATAGCTTCAATGTCGGAATTGCTTTCCGTTTGCTTTTGGGCATGATTGTGTCAGTTTGATTTCTATATGTGGCCATAATTTTTGCATGTAATGTAATTTCTACTCTATTTTTCTTTACTTTTCAAGGAAGAAGTTGTTGATGTTCGGTATGTTTTGTCAATAATTAGTATCTCAAAGAATATATAGTTTTTGTCATGGAATTACGGGGAATATGTTATTATTAATTAAGTAATAATAATGTTTTTATTGCAGTCACGTGCTGTAAAGTTGATGAGTTTACATCGGAGACTCTTTTTTATCAAGCAATAATAATAATAATGCTTGCAACTTCTTGGAGTCAACCTCCGATAATTCTTTCGATGTGTTTAGGAAGAAAGGACACATTCAATGATTACTTTACCTCTCTTGTTATGCCTACAATACCGTGGTTTAGACACCTCAAAGGAAGTTAATTGTAATGACTAGTAAAGCTTGTCAATCACAATATTTAGGCTATGTTTGGTAATCTTTTTTTCCTCAATTTTTTGTTTTCAATGAAAATTTTCTGTTTCCTAAGGCAAAAAAAACTTGTTTGTAGCTTATTCTAGGCAAAAATAAAAAAACTATTTCCAATTTCCATATTATGAAGGAAATTGAAAATAGGTCTTAAGCTGTTTTTATTTTTCAGTTTTCAAAGGCTTAAAAAACACGGAATAGAAAGGCCCTACACGCTACTTTAATGAACCGACACATTGGTTCGAGCCACACGAATAACAAAATATTTTTCACTCTCTTTCCCGCGCCTCCACTTTTTTTTTCTCTCAATTTTCAGCACCGAAAATTATATTTCCTCTCCAATCCCATGTATCTGAACCCTTAAATCTATCTCTACGCCTAAAAGAAAGCAATATCGTTGGGATGCAATTTGTTTTTTCTTTTCTTTCTCGAAATTTTATTTTTAAATATATTGAAAGTTTATTAAACTATAATTATACTTTAAATTTGTATATAAGGAAATAAGATTAAAAAACACAAAGAGAAAACTATTAGCAAACACACCCAACTAGTATGACAATAAACTCCCTATTAAAAAAAAAAGAAAAAGAAAAAAGAGACAAAAAGTCCTTTTTTTTTTTTTTTTACTTTTATTATTTATTTTTATGCATAAGAGTTTGCAAAAGGAAGCATTTTCTACGTGCATAGATTTGGTTTACGCCCTATTTATTTCAAGGAAAAACTTTATGTGAAAATAGTTTTTTGCATTTTTCTTTGTTTGGTAGTATCTAAAAAAAATTAGATCAAAAGAAAATTACTTCTTAACTTCCCTTATTTAGCTTAGTATGAGATAGAGTTGTTTTCCACTAAAATTTTCTAAAAAACAATTATATCTCACAGAAACCTAAATAAGGAAAAAAACTATATTTCAAACAAAACTAAATAAGATAAGTAAAGAGATAGTTTCCAACTCATTTTAAAGTCACTACCAAACATATAAAAATAAGATAGTTTTTAAGAAAATACTTTTTGAAAAATAATCTATTTTTCAAAAAAATGCTAATATCAAAACAAATAGATTAACTATATATTTGAACATAAAAAAACCCTAATTAATTTACAAGACACTAAGTAATTTAACTAAAATTATGTATGTTAGAATTATGTAGTTAAATAGTTAAATTTATTATTTTTTAATAGTTTAAACTTTTGGGTGAATCGTTAATTGAACATAGTATCAAAGTAATAGATCCTGGGTTCAATCCCTAACTCCTCCGCTCTATTTTCCATTTAAAATCACATGTGTTGTGCTTCATCTATTAAAAGAGAGTTTAACCCCACATGTAAGGGAAAATGTTAAAATTAAATGTGCTACATGTGAGGGAAATGTTAGAAATATGTGTGTTTTTTATTTTTTTGAGAATCAAAATTATGTGTGCTTAAATGATTAAATTTATCATTTCCTAATATCTTCTTAAGCTTTTAGAAGAATTAATAATTTAACAATGTCCAAAGAAAAAAAAAACCCTAGATTCAAACTTTTTATCATGAGATGTCTCCAATTTCAAGAATTATAAAATTCACCTGCAAAATTAGATCAAAATTCTGGAGTCTTCTAAGCCATATAAAACCTAATACTACTGCAAAAGAAGCGATGCTGAGTATAACGCTATTACCTGGTCTAATTTCCCAAAGTACTTAGCAGAGGTCCGTGGCCTTTGTTCCACTATCCATCCCTCTGGCAATCCATATTCTCTTCCATCAACAAAATGTACTTTTGGCATTTGGGGCTGCTGTTGATCCTCGCTCTGCATTCTGGGCTGCCCTTCCGTCGTCTCCATTTTGTTTAGCCCTCTTGAATTGTTCTCATCCATAATAACTCACTGTGTGCGCTCACAGTGTGTGTCACAGACTCACAGAGAAGACTTAGTTATAAAGGTTACAAAAGTGGAGAATATATCAAGCATCTATATGTAACGCTCACTCTTCTTTTGTTGGTAATACACACACAGATTCTTTTTTGAAATTTGTGGATTACATTACATGCAAAATAGATATAGGGTGGCAAAGCGAGGAGCCAAGTCAATAAACCGCTTTTGTTTTATTCGGACAGGAAATTTATTACAGAGATTTATTAGGGTTCTCTACATCCAACTTATTCAATCCATTCATACTGTTCATTACAGAGGATCTGGTGTATATATATGTGTGTGTGTGTGTTATATATCACTTCCTAACAAAGTTTGGAAATGCATTATAAATTATAGTCGTCATTTGAGTGTGAATGATTTTCTTGGGTCTAACTTACGAAGTACTTGACAATAAAAGGTTTGAATTGATGGGTAACCTGGTGTTTTATTTTTTCAACTTAGTCACAAGACTGGGAAAAGAAAATACATGAAACCTGAAGAAAAACTAGTATAAGAAAACCAGTAAAAAAAATTGACCTTTTCTTTTTTCTTCATTATTAAGATTTAATTAAGGCTCTTATTTGTGTAGTCGATAAATAATTCCAGTATCATGGGCTCACTTCCAACTGCATCCCAATGCATTAATCATTGATTACATCTTGTAAAAAATAAAAACTCTCATGAATTTTTAAAGGTGGTTTTTTTTTTTTTTTTCAAGTCATGGACTATGCTTAAAATATACGAGCTCATTCATATTTCATTAGTTTATTTACACTTTCAAAAAAAGATGTAAAACAATACTTTTACAATAATTATTCTTTTTATTAAAAAATCAAGGTACAAGTGAATTCACATATCATTCACGAGCTTAACTGCCCTTCCATTGAGTTTTTGTTTACCAACTCCCTTTGCCTTATTTGAAATCAAAGGGTTATTTGATAAGAGATTTCTAGTAACTTTATTTAAGTGTTGTGAAAATATGTGTGGGTTAAAATTTTTTGTAAAAATACATGTTTTAGTGTTTAAATAACGAAAATTGTTGTTTAAACAACGCTACCAAACAAATCACAAATAGTCAAACGGAGCATGCTTTTTGGATTATTGTAATTTCTAATTAGTATAGGGCTAGTGTAACTTATATCAAAGCTACATTTTGCGTACTGGCTGCTGCAAACTTATATCAAAGCTGCACTTTGCCCATTATATATTTGAATGCATAAATTTAGTCTAATTTATACTTAACAGGAGTTGATGTAAATATATATCATATAATAAACTGAGCCTAACAACTGCCAAATTCTTTTACTTTTGAATATTCATTAATTTCTTGGATATATGCAAATGTTCATCGACCACATATTAAAGGCAAATCTAGGATGACTTCTCTAGGGCCAATGTCTAAGACTCTCATAACAAAAGTGCCCCAAAATTATAGCATGATGAATGGAAAATACAAATACATAATTGAATTGTACAATCCTTCCCTGTCTTCAAAGAGAGCCGGAGAATATTGGCTCAACATAACTCCAATCCCCTTGTAAATCCTGTTTCAACCAAAAACAAAAAATTGTGATGAGTTCATGGAATTGTAATTGACAATCAATTTTTCCTAATAACTCAAGACTCTAATTTTTGTAAACTAGTCTCTCATGAGGAAAATTATGTTATTAAGTGAAGTTAATAAAATGATTTTAATAAATTAGGTTAAATTGTTCTACACTTTTAAAATTTATTTTATTCATGTCATATCATAAATTTATATTGGAGATAGTGTTTGTTTTATTTGTAAACTTTTTTAATGTGAGAGAGAGAGAGAGAGAGAGAGAGAGAGAGAGAGAATAATTAAATCTCAAATAAAATATCTTGATAAATTTGTTAATGGCAATATAAAAATATAACTGAGAATATATATATATATATATATATATATGAAAATGTAACAAATGAATAAAGTAAGTTATAAGTTATAATAAGACTTAGAAAATAATGAAACAATACAATAGGGAGACAACAATAAAAATTATCGTAAAATTATAAATAAAAAAAAGTCCAAATTTGTAATATAAAAATTCTTAGTTATATAGAAAGACAGTTTTTTTTTTTAAAAAAAATGTATGTACAGATATTATCAATTAAAAAAAGAAATGTTAAAAAAACTTGAAGACAAAAATTTTAATAGTAATTTTGTAGGTCAAAAAGAAAAAGAAAAAGAAAAGAATGGTTTTAAATAAAAAATTTATGTACAGAAACTTAAATAAATATTATTTTTTATTGATATTTATGGTCTTATGACTCAAATTGTATATACTCGGCTAACTGATTGGGTGCCCAAAGACGAAGAAATTATGAAGTTTGCAGCAATGTATTTTTTTCTAAAACAAAAGCAAGGTAATCAGCAAAACACTAGCTAACCCACATCTAGAAATTCTAACTAAAGACCCGCTATCAATCGTCATTAAACCTGAAATACACAACCTCAAAGGCTTCATCAACACGCGGTATAAAGTTGATCAGTGCACATTGTTCATTGTAGGAAGTAATGAAACTTGAGGGTCCACCATCATCGCGCTCCATTAGAACAGGAATATCATTGCCTTGCACTAGAGCAGGATTGGCTTCCACCATAGCAGGATTGTTTGGCACCATTTCCACAGGATTAGCTTGCTGGTTCACAGGATTTTCTTGCTCTTGTGTTGGAATGGCAGCAACAGAATCTGGGGGTGGTGGGGCTGCATCTTTTGGCACTACAGGAAATGCTTGCTTCTGTGTAGGAATGGCAGCAACAGAATCTGGGGGTGGGGCTGCACTGATGTTTTCTTCTTGTTTTGGCTTTACAGGATTTTCTTGCTTTTGTGTAGGTTTGGCAGCAACAGAATCCGGGGGTGGGTCTGCAAAAATGTTCTCTTCTACGTCAGAATCCTCATCCGCATCCATCTCATTATTTCCTGCAATCAGTGAGACTTTGAGAAAACAATAAATTTAAAGAGCTAGACCAGATTCTGAATAGAAAACTTGATCCACACGTTAGGTAATTAACAACAGGAAATTTATCTTGCACACTCACTACTGAATATTTTATAAACAAAAAAAAAATGCTAAAGTTATAAACTGCCATTGTAGTGAATAATTATTGATAAAAAGTGATATAAATAGTGGATCTTGGTAGATTTAGATGAGAACCAGTAAGAATTTATCATTCAATGATTTATAAAAAAAGTTTGTGGATCTAAACATTATGCACAATGTCCATACTTTAATATCAAATGTGGATATATATATATATATATATTTTTTTTTTTTATATTTTTATATATAAGAATGTTTCGCATTTAGCACATGAGACTGATTGTGTATATTAGTAAGTGTGAAATAATTACGTACCCTGTCCCTGTGGCACATTTTGTTCCCCATTGAACATATTAAGAAGATTGCGATATGCAATGTCCAGCCATTCCTCAACATATAGACGCTTTCTTTTTTCCTGTTCAGTTTCAGGGGATGTACGGCGGTAAAAGTTGTAACCATAGGAAGGATTAATGAGCTCCACAATATATCCATCATCATCTACCAATTCCTCCATTGTCTCTCTGTATTTCACTTCGGCTGTCTTTGTCTTGTGTTCTTCACGAACCTCAGATGACAAGCGCGCCTTCTTCTTCTTTGATATAACACTACTACCACCTTCAGCTGTTGGAGAGGTCCTCTTCCTCTTCAGTATTTCTTTCTTTTGTTCAGATTTCTGTGCCTGAAAATATTACAGTGCCGAGATATTAATGAACAGATTTTTTAATATCATCAAGGTATAATTTTTTCAGTAATTCTTAAATGTCAAACATGTAGTTTTGAATCTCGAACTCACCGAATTATCAGCTTTAGCTTCAGCTTCCCTGGCCTTTTTTGGCTTCGGTTTATCTGGATAAACCTCATAAAGCAGAAAATTGACAACCTCAACGGTCGACCGGAATGTTCGGTTTGATTTTTCATGACGATAATACTGCATGGAACATTACATATATGTTATGTTAACAACGCATTAACTTCTTAATTATGATCCTTTAATTTCATGGAAACTCGTATCAAAAAAATAAAAAAAAATTGATGGAAATAAGTATTGTAGGAATTTTTAAATTGCACCCTTCAACAAATATGTTTTACTTTAAGTTCATTACGAGGCAACAAAAGTTAGTGAGATCCAAAAAAAAAAAGTCAATCAAATTACCACATCGAATCTTCCATTGCTGCGTTTTCTTCGTATAATTTTCCATCCATCTAGCCTCTCAACGAAAGAAAACTGACGCACATTCTGAGTATTAGAGTCCTTCGGATCCACATCTTGAGGAAGAGGGGACAATATCTGCAAACAAAATCATCAAGTGCCCATTAAAACAATAGTGTGTATATGTTCATCCACATATAGGTGTGTATATGATGATCATGGTGAGTAGATGGTCATATATAAAAATAGGGTTTGAAAAGGAGAGGATTAGAACAACTTTGCAAAGAGTTGTATCTTCCTAACAGTTGCAAACCCCTGTCAAAAGTTGTAACCCCTCATAAAGAGTCACACTTGTTCATCCAAACAACACCACCCATACAGGAATTTATCACAATTCAAAGATATATGAATGAGTTTTTTCTTACGAAATTCATTAAACAGAATAAACAAAATGAGAACTCTATCTCGGAAATTAAACTACCTTGTCCACTTCTTCAAAATTAATGTCACAATCACTGGGTAGCTTAAAAGAGACTGCGATCTCCCCAGCCAAACTGGTACTACCCCGCTGCTTTTTGAGCGGGGTCGCCTGTGTTTTCAACAGCGAATACAAAGATAGCATTGTTAACATCGTGAAGAATATCATATGCACGAGAAAACTTTCATGTCAAATAACCTAAACTGGAAAACATATCAAATAATACTTTAGACGAGGATTTGTGTAAAAGTTTACCGTGTTGATAGCAAGATTTTTGTTTGCACAATCCAGTACCGGTGGTTGGTACGATATAGGCACAGCTTGAACTGCACCATTGTCGTTGGTCCCATCCTCGTTTTTTCCCGCCTGTTTCCTCAAGTAAGACGTGGATTGCTATTGCAAAATAAAAGATTGGAAATTGTTAGCATGGATTGTGAAATTCATATCCGTATCATGCACAGACCCTAACAACAAAAGGTGAAAAGAACCACTTACAGATATCACGTCTTTGAGAATTTTGTGTAGTTTAGCAAGGAGGCCATTGTCTTGAGAAAAACCACCCTCAACTACTGGTTTTGGAACATAGGGTTGTATCTCCCACCCAGTGATGTTCTCCACCTTACTGGGATTTTGGGAGTCTGACATATTGGCCTATAGAGATAGAGAGATTGAATAGAAAAGAGAATTGTGTGAAAATGATAGAACAAGAGAGACATATATATAGTGGGAGTCCGAGCCAGTTCAATGTTCAAATCCTTTCGCCCAGATACAACTTATAAAAATTGACACCAAATAGGGTTTACTTCCTTTCCATTTCAGCACGGTGTGTTCCATATAAAGAACCATTGCCACGGTATCTAAAATAGGTCTTTTGAATAGGAATCTAAGACGCTAAACCAAATATAAAGTTACCAAATCCCATGGTGAAAATGTTACCTTCTATACCAATATTACCGCGTTTTACTTGGACTACCATCCTAATTTGCTGACCCTTCCAGAAATCTAAAGCCTAACATTTGTTGGCTGCCACCAGAACCCATTGTTAACTTTAAACTATCTCTTCAATCTAATTTATGGAAATGATTCAAAAAGCTTGTGTTTATAGAAGTACAAGTTGTTTGCTCCTCGGATTTTCAAGTTGGATTCACTTGTTTTATATATATCAATGTCCCTAATTACATTGAAAAGGGAATCTAATAATTCTTATGCAACACCATTTCGTTTGAATGATAACGTTAGAGGTGGTTGTGCCCTAAACTTGGGTACAAGTCTCTTTAGAAACTTGCAATATTTTTTTCCTCCTTTTACATTTGGGATCATCTAACAAAAGGAAAATTATGAAATATATATACACACACGCGCGCGAAATAAGCTCCCTAATTCCTAGTCTACTTATGTGTTAGAAATACATTCCCTTTCTCTTTTATGTATGTGCTTGTTTCTAAAATAAATAAACAAAAATCATAGTATATTTATAACGAACTATCATTTGATTCAATTAACAGTTAACGGTTACATTTCTTTCCTATATAAATCTTGCACAAATTGTTTAGCATTATATAGACTTATGTTACTAATGATGAAGCCTTATTAATTTCTCATCAATCAAACCATAAAAAATGCAATCGCAATAAAAAAAATATGATCTAATAATAATAAATGATGCTAAATTTGATTCCGCCAACAATAAACGGTTAACGGTCAACTATCACATGTTATATTGTACAAATTATCACAAATTATATAAATATTATATCAATAATGATGAAGGATAAAAACGTTATTGACAACCAATGATACCCATCAAACATCAAATTGCAAGTGTACTTTAAATATGATCTAATAATAACCAACGATACCAAAATTTATTTTAACGGTAAACAGTCAACTATCGTGTCTCGTATATTATATAAATCTTCTATCACTAATGATGACAAATAAAAACCTTATTAATTTCTCATCAATCAAACCATAAAGATGCAAGTGAACTAATTAATAAAGACGTTCTACTAACGATGTTCCAACTTATTCTATTAACGATAAATGATTAAGTGTCTTATCCCATATTCTTGTATGTTACCTTTTTTTGTAGATACAAGATAAAATTTTTACTATAATCTAATCTAAGTGTATATGTGTGTGAAACTCCTTCCCGAAAACTTGAATCCTGACCCTTACCCTCAACACCCAACAAATATTTATACTTGTAGAGTGACCATCGTGCCAAGGGTGCGTGGTGGTTAGATCTTATGTTACTAATGATGAAGGATAAAAACCTTATTAATTTCTTATCAATAAAATCATAAAAATGCAAGTATACTAGTAACTTTGATCAAATAATAACAAATGATACCAAACTTTGATTCTATTAGCTATTAATAATTAACAATCAATCATCATATCTCACATGAGTGATACAACTTCAATTAGGCCCAGTGCTTATAAGCTGAAGGTGGGAGACGTCTCTCCTCAATATGGGATTGAGCAAATCTGTGAAGGTCTTCACCCAAAGCGGAATACCTTCTAAGAGAGAGGTTTGTCCCTCCACAATCACCATTCAACCCATAAAATGCAAGTGAATTAATATAGTTGTTCTTATAAAAACAAATTATGACAATTTTGATTCTATTAACGATAAACGGTTAACCGTCAAGTCTTGTATTATACCGGTCGTCTCATATTAAATAAATCTTATGTCACTAATGATGAAGGATAACAACCTTATTAATTTCACATTGATCAAACCAAAAAAGTGCAAGTGTACTACTAAATACGATCTAATAATAACAAATGATATCATATTTGATTTTATTAACGGTTAACGGTCAACTATCACATCTCATATACAGATTTTATTAACGGTTAACGGTTAACAAATGATATCATATTTGATTTTATTAACGGTTAACAGTCAACCATCACATCTTATATACGGATTTTATTAACGGTTAACGGTCAACCATCATATCTTATATTGTATAGATCTTATATCACTAATGATAAAGGATAAAAACCCTATTAGTTTCTAATCAACCAAACCCTAAAAATCCAAGTGTATTAATAATTTTTTTAAAATAATAATAAATAATACAAAATTTGATTCTATTAATGGTTAGCGGGTAATGGTCGCGATCATGTCTTGAACTCATGGATAAGAATAATCACTTCCATTGGGCTCCAATTAGCACTCAATTATCCTTAAAGTTGATCGTTTTGCAGCATTGATATATATGATTAGGGTTTAAAATTAAGTGTGTAAAAAAAGGTAATCGAAAATCATCTAGTACTCTTTCTTAAGGCTCAATTATTATTACTACCAACTACTTAGGGTTGTGGCCCTGTAGTTAGAGTATTAGTGTGGGATAGGTCATGAGATACTCTCAATGACCTTGGTTTGATTTAAAATTATTGTTGCTCATCGCTTGAAACTATTAGATCTTGAGTGAGATTGAAATTAGGCTATAATTCAGTTTTCTTAACATTTTTTCAAGGGAGTATATGTGTAGATCCCCATTTGAACCCTCCTTTTAGATCTGTTTATATATATCCTGTAAGTATTGGGTTATCCAGAATAAAAACTATTATCGTTATGTCCAGATTACGAATCGCCCTTTACCTTCATTACTAAAAAATAGATATAAATTTTTATAAAAATAAATAAATAAATAATATGGTTCAAATATTATGATAGATTCTCAATAAAGTTAGGTTTAAAAGCTCTAAATTTGACACAAGCTTTTGAAAAAGGATGTATAATAATAGCTTAAAACAAAAATAAAAACAAAAACAAAACCAAAAAAGTCAACAAATGAAACACTTTTTGAAAAAAAAAAGAAAGAACAAACCCAACAAGAATCAGATCAAGTATGCAAAAACCAGATCTATTCTTTCAAGGGTCAAAATTATAAATTGTTTTAGAAAATCAGAGGTATAGGAAAATTACCCCATCTAATTTTATGACACGCACGGTGCCTGAATGTTGCCCCTTTTCCAAGTAAAAACTCTCCTGCCCTTTCGTCGCCAAGGGCTTAAGGATCTGCGGCTCCATAGCTTTGTTATCCTCACTGTACTCAGAAATTAGCACCATTGTTACCCTAGAGAAAGATAGTAATAAGATAGAGAGTGAGATTGTGAGAGAAAAAGGGGTTCATATAGTGTCTTAGCTCCTACACATGCAAAGGTTAGCAAGCCACGTGCACGTCAACCAGGCAAGGTGGTGAAGTGTCGTCTAAAGAAGGAAGTCTTACAAAGTTTTTACCTATTTAGCTGACGGTTACATATACGATGCTCAGGATTGAGCATCTGTGTACTTGAAAAGAATGGTAAAATATGGTAGAAATGAAATATTGCTATATATTTCACCAATGCATGCATTAGAAAGATGCAAATTTGAATTTGACTTTGTTTGATTATGAAACATAATAAATATTTTGTTGCTATGTATGGCAAGTTGATACTCACTTAATTGGTAATTATTATTCTCACTCACTTGCTAATTATTCAACATTTTTTTTTTCTTTTTTGAGAAAAAGATTATTCATTACTTCATGAGTAATATTTTTCTTTCTCACATAATAAGTCTCGCTATTTAAATTCATTGTAGAGTCTACAATTTATGTGAAGAGAAGAAGTATTCTTTCTAAAAT